>OX465097.1:13491071-14043779 GCA_949987625.1 Chalcis sispes
GCAGAAGGAGAAAGTAAACAATACGTACTTGAAATAAGAAGCATGGCTCACATAGGATTAGTAAGTTTAAAATATTTATGTATAGAATAATCCTTATTTTTAAGTCTTTTGCACTCCAAGATTTTTTTTCATGGGAGCAGAACCGAGATCTCCGCGATATTTAAAAAAAAAAAAAAAAATAAAATGAAATCGTTGATATTAAAATCGAAAATAAATTTTTATATTTTAATAAATAGGATGTTCACATCTGGTTAACTAAGAGTGAATCAACGTAAATTGTTCTTATAAATTAAGATTTAGAATTATAAATTTCATAAAATTGAGAAAAAAATCATAAAAAAATAATTATCTAATATTTTTAGATTGGTCTTCCTAATGCTGGGAAAAGTACATTACTTAGAGCTATTTCACGTGCTAGACCAAAGGTTGCAGAATACCCATTTACAACTTTAAGACCACATATTGGAATGATACTGTATGATGACTATGAACAAATTGCAGGTAATATTATAAATAATTATAAATACTATTAATAAAATATTAATTAAAAAATCTTTGAATACAGTTGCTGATTTGCCTGGATTAATACCAGATTCTCACAAAAATAAAGGACTTGGAATAACATTTTTAAAACATGCAGAACGATGTGCAGCTTTATTATTTATTATTGATGTGACACAAGAGGAACCATGGCATCATTTAGAAATTTTGCAATATGAAATTAATCAATTTAATGATAAGTTGAATGATCGTCCTAAGATTGTTATAGCAAATAAAATTGATTTGCCTGAAGCTGAAGTAAGTAGAACTAAATAACTAATATTTCAAATTTTTAAACATATTTATAAGTAAAAATATTTGCAGGTAAATTTAAGATTATTAAGAGAACAGATTGACTTACCTATTATACCAATTTCTGCTAAGGTAGGAACTAATATTTTGACTTTGTTAAAAGAAATCAGATTATTATACGATAAAAATTTAAAAGAATATAAAGATCAAGAAGAAACGTAATTAATGTAAGATTTATTCAATAAAAAATTTTTAAAAATTGTATATACAATAATAATTATTTTTGTTGATAATATTTGAAATCACTAATGACTGATTTAATATTTGATTGTTGTAGCATATTTTCAAACCATATACTGACATTTTGAAACTTTTTTCTTATGTCTGAATTAAATATATGTTGATAAGCTGGTAATATAGACACGAAAACTGTAATATCAGCTAATGTAATACGTTCTCCAACCAAAAATTTTTTATTTAGCAGTTCTTTATTTAAAACTTCCATAATTTGCAGTAAACAATTTTTTGATTCTTTTACTGAATCTTTAGAAACTTTGATTGATGGAGTTTCTAAAAGCAAAAATATCCATCCACAAACTGATGGTAAAATATAACTATCTGAAATGCTTATCCATTGCAAAACTTGACTTTGTGTTAGCACATCAATCCCTTTAAGTTCAACACTTGCCAAATAATAAGCAATTGCATTTCCATCATATAAATTTATATTTTTATCTTTATAGGCTATTAAACCATTTTGTTTGCTTTCATCGGTATGATTTTGAATTTTAAGGCATTTTTCACTATATTGAGCTGTAATCTGTACTATGTATCCCTTAACACACTCCTGACTTAAATAAAGAGTAGGTACAGAACAAAATTCAGAACAAGGTGCCATTTCAACAATTTTCATTTCTGAAAATTGAAATACTTGTTTGCTTTTATGCAATAAAAATTATTTAGTACACACACACATTTATCACACACTATATAAATATAACAAAATTTTATTCTAAAAAATTAAAAAAAATTAAAAATAGGTTTTCAACATACAATGCATAATATAATTAAAATATAATTATAAATAATAAAAAAATTCATGCAAAAATAACAATAAAAATAAAATTTGTAACACACGTAATATTAATAAGTACTCATATGAATATTTTTTATTTATTTTATTATATAAATTTTTGATATACAAATAATTTAAAGTAAAAAAAATTGTGGTGGATGACAACATAACTAATACTTGCACATGCATTATCATGACATACCTTCTAATTTTAATGTTGTATATGCATATTTTTTAGCAGTAGACAAAGCTTCTTTTAAAGATGAGAAGTTTGGACCAGAAGCTTGGGCTGACTCAGGTTTACCACCTCCTTTACCTTGCATTAATGGAGCTATCGCTTGTATCCATTCATTTGCTTTTAAACCTTTAGCTATTGCAGACTAAAAAATTGTGAAATTTAGAAACTTTTATTAAAAATTATAAATAACAATAATTTTATAAATATTTTTCTAAAACACTTAATGAATGGATAAAAACAACATAAATTTAAAATACATTTTTTTACAGCTATCAAAAATAGAAATAAAATTGTAACTAATAATAAAACTTTTAAAATGTTATAATTTAAGAACTTTAATATTTATTCTACTTCAAAAATATTTTCATTATTTAAAATTTTATCTGTTATATGTAAATAAAAAAAATTTAATGTAAAAATTATTTTTATTTATAAAGAATATTTGTAAATTCAAAACTTACTTTAGGTACAGCACTGAGTGCAAAAATTTTCTTTTCATCTTCATCAACAGTTATAAATAAAGCACTAGTCTCTGGTGATATAGCTTTAACTTTCTTTAAAGCCATGTCCAAAGCCTTTGTATTGTTATAAGCATTTAAAGTTTCAACTAAAACTGGAATTCCTTTATTGGCTTCAATAATATCTTTAGCAACTTCAACAACAGAGTTAGCTACTGCAGCCTTTGCAGCTCGTTCCTTATCATCTAAAGCTTTTTTAAGTGCTTTTAAAGCATTTCTCATCTCTTCCTATTATAATTAAAAATATTCTTTCATATAACAATACAGCAATATGAGAAATAATTTAGTTTTTTTAATAAAAAATAAATTATAAAATTAACTAAATATTTAATTTTCAAAGATCAAGTTTTAAATAGAATATTTATTTTTATAAAACTATTCTAAAATATTAAATAAAAAAAAAAATATGCAGATACTTAAATATGAAAAGTTTTTTTAACAATTTTGTTTTGTGCTCTTAAATATATAAAAAAAAAATTATAAATAATAAAAATTAAAAACATTTTAATGTCGATCTAATTAATTCTTTTTAGTCAAATCAATGTGATAATCTAATTAATTCTAAGAAAATTTTAATTATTATCAGTAATTTTAATGATAGTATTTGATAAAAAAAGTTGGATAAACTAACTTTTTTCCAATATGAAATAACAGCATGTGATACATCATCTGTAAGTTCTACAATTTTTTTAACAACTTGTTTAGATCCCGCAGAATCTTTTACGGATTCAATGCTATTTTTTAATTGATTCAAATTATTCTGCAATAACTCAGCTTTCTTTAAAGCTTTGGAAGCTTCAGGACCAGTTAAAGCCACAATACGACGGATGCCTTTGGCAATGGCTTCTTCATTCGCAATGACAAAATCACCTATGTGACTTGTACGATGTAAATGAGTACCACCACAGAACTCAACACTAGTATTTGTACCAGCGGGACTAAGAGGATCTTTTTCAAGTTCTTCTACAGGCACTCCTATACTAACGACTCGAACAGGATCAGGGTAAGTTTCTCCAAACATAGCACGAAGTCCCTGAATTGTTCTAGCAATTGCTAAAGGACTTTCTTTAGCATATATTTCTTTATCATTTATAACCATTTGATTTGTAAATTCTTCAGTCTTTTTAACTTGTTCTACAGTCATAGCACCTTTAAAATTCAATTTATTAAATTATTAAAAATTTAATATTATTATAGTTTATTATAGTTTATCAAAGTAATTTATTTTTATTTAAAAACTTCAAATTAAAATTGAAAATTACTTTTAAAATAATATAAATTACAATTTATACGAAATTATAAAAATTTTTCATCTATTATTAAAAAAAATTTCGTTTTTAATTTTATAAAATCATATATTTAAAAAGCTGCTATTTTTTTAACAAACTTAAAATACCTTTATTGGTAAAATCAAATCTTAATCTGTCTGGAGCGACTAATGATCCTTTTTGATCAGCCTCTGTACCCAAAACATTTCTCAAAGCATGATTGAGGGCGTGAGTAGCAGTATGATTACTCATTATCAATCTTCGTCTTGAGATATCAACATTTAAGTATAATTTATCACCTTTCTTTAACGTTCCTTCACCAACAGTTCCAATGTGTAAAACATACCCACCCCTAACTTGCACATTTTTTACACGAATTTCAGTACTCTAATATAGACAGTTATATAAGTTTTAATACTTTAAAACATTTTTAAATTTTTGAAATTATTTAAAATATTACCTCATCATCAACTTTTACTAAAAATCCTTCATCGTAAATTTGTCCTCCTTGTTCTGCATAAAAATTGGTTTGGTCCAATAATACTCCTACTTCATCTCCAGAGTCTACTTTATCAACAAACTGTTTTTCTTTGCGCAAGGCAACGACATTACCAATGCAAGGAGCAAAAGAGTATTCTGCATATTTTTCAGATGATTCTATTTTATAATTATATTTTGGTGAATCATTAGTTGTTTTAACGGCGTTATTTTGTAATTCTGTAATAGCATGTACATCCAAATTAATTTGATCATTCACACCTCCAGCTTTTCCTTGAGATGCAATCTAGATAAATAAAAGAAACGAATTGAAATTTTTAATTAACTTTATACTCAAAAAAAAAAAAAATTTAATCAACACCAACTATAGCTCGTTTTTTAGCCTCTTCGTAACCAGCTATATCTATTGTGAGACCCTTTTCTTCGGCCATTAATTGAGTTAAATCTACAGGAAATCCATATGTATCATATAATCTCCATGCAACATCACCTGGTAAAATTTTTGTGGATTCAAGTTTAGTTATAGTTCTGTTTAATAAATTACGTCCTCTTGTAAGAGTTTTTAAAAACTGTAATTCTTCTTCATTTATTATATCCATGATTGACTGAGGATCTCTTTTAACTTCAGGAAAAATGTCACCTATAAATTTTTATTATTTTCAATATTAAATTTTTTTTACACTACTTTTAACATTTTTTGTAAAATATAATAAAAGTTTTAGTAAACAATTAAAATATTTCTTCATTAGAAATTATTATTACCAAGAAGTTCAACTACGACATTCACAAGACTAGCAAAAAAACCAGGTTGAGCATTTAATTTTTCTGTAGCATATCGTACAGCTCTCCTTAAGATTCTTCTAAGTACATATCTGTAATTATAATATGAATAATAGTAGCAATTTATAAGATTGTTTTGATTAAATTTAATAATAAATAAATTATAAAATAGTCTCAGCTATTTTTTCTTAAATTTTAATCAATTTGAAAATAAAAATTTATATTTACCCTCTACCAGTATTGTCAGGGACTCCACCATCAGCTAAAGCAATAGTGATAGTTCTTGCATGATCAGCAAGAACTCTGTATGCCATATCAATGCCATCTTTATCGTCAGTACCAATGCGGCCTTGATATTCAGGAGCTCCTGTACCTTTTTGAATTGCTTCAAAAAGTGGCATAAATAAATCTGTATCATAATTTGAACGTTTATTTTGTATAATGGAGACAAGACGTTCTAAACCTAAGCCACAATCGATATGTTTTTTTGGAAGTGGTTGAAGTTCACCATTTTGTTCTCTAAAACAAATAAATATAATCATTTTACTTTATTAAATAAAATCACATTTTTTACTTGCTATTGAATATTGAATTATGTTTGTTTACCTATTGTATTGTATAAAAACTAAATTCCAAATTTCCAAAACATCTGGATCATCCATATTAACTAAATGAGAAGCTTCTCTACCTCCTATTCTGTCAAAATGCAATTCACTGCATGGACCGCAGGGACCAGTTTCGCCCATTTCCCAGAAATTGTCTTTCATATTTCCAGGTAATACATGGCTTTCAGGAACACTACATGCACATAAAAAAATAAATGTTATAAACAATGAATTTTAATACAATATAATATTTAGTATCATCGATATTTATAAGTCACATTATTTGTGCTCAATTCTATAAAGGTTTAATTTTTTAAGTTATGAAGGACTTTAAGTTATGTTTAACTGCTTCATTAAGTATTTTTATTTTGTTTCGTTTTATTTGTAGGTTTGTAATTAATTTTTTTAATAATTTAATATCAAGAATATTTTTTCATACCCTAGTGACAACCATATATTTTTACATTCTTCATCTGGTTTTAGATCTGCTTTTTCATCTCCACCAAAATAAGTTACATAAAGTTGATCTGCTGGTAGTTTTAATATATTAGTTAGAAACTTCCAAGCCCATTCACATATTTCTTTCTAAAACGCAAATTATAAAAATAGAAATCAAATAAATTATTTTTAAAAAATAAAGAATTTACATCTGCATACAATTTATTATGATTTAATCCTATAAGCAATATTTTGATTTGAATAAAAGAGTAAAGAAAAATAATAATTTAATAAAATATAACATAAAAATTAATTAAAATATTTAAAATTAATTTTTACCTTAAAATAATCTCCAAAAGACCAATTACCCATCATTTCAAAAAATGTGTGATGATAAACATCTTTCCCCACATCATCAAGATCATTATGTTTTCCTCCTGCACGAATACATTTTTGTGAATTAACAACTCTTATCCATTTAGCCATATCACTATTAGGATCGACAGTACCCAAAAAAATGGGTTTAAACTATAATGTTAAATATTCAAATAAGATTATTTTTCAAATAGAATAAATAAAATAAATGTATAAATATTTACCTGATTCATACCAGCATTAGTAAATAATAATGTTGGATCATCATGCGGGATCGTTGAACTAGAGTGAACATATTCATGATCTTTGGATTTGAAGAAGTCAATATAAGCTTGACGAATTTCTTTGGCAGTTTTATAACTGGCCATTTTTTATATTTATTCTTATATGGAATTATTCATACACAACTATATAAGAAAATTAAATACTGAAAAATTAAACACAAAAAATTGAAACAATTAAGAAAATTACAATGAAACATTATTCATCAAAAAAAATTATTTTTTATTTATTTTTATTATTTAATTTAAAAAAAAAATATTTGTATTTCCATATGGCATCTAATAAGAATCTAAAGTTACATCAGAATGCAATATCATTTACTATTATTAACACAAACTGTAAATGAAAATTTTTAAATAAAATTATCGTTAATAGAAAAAAATTAGTAAGACAGCAAATTAAATATTCTTATTTTATTTTAATAATTCAAATAATAAATTATATAGAACTGCTAAAAATAAATTAGTAAAATTATAATTTCAAAAGATTATAAATAATAATTGCAAACTATTACCGCGTGTCAACGCTAAAAAATGTAGAACTAGCAAATCAAATGGCAATAAAAAAACTTAATCTAAAAAATTATATTTTAAAAATTTTAATGAAATACTGTAGGGACATAAACGTCTCACAGCGAGCCAATTAATCTGAAAGTGAATGTTACTACACGAGATACATGCCTTGCTACAGGTCGATTTCAATTCAGAGCAAGTATTCGCTCCAAAAGAATTACAAGATAACCTAATACGCGCATTTTTATACATCAGAGTTTACAAATCTATTGACGAAATTGATTGTAGTATATTTATTTATTAAAAATATATAGTCATTTATTAAAAAATTAAAAAATTTAAATTAACGTAAAAATTGCATTAAATTTTTTTTAAAAATTTTATGAGAAATGTTCAAATGATAAATTCAAAATTAAAAATTTAATCATGAAATCATAATTGTAATTATATATAAATTGTAATAGTAATAAATAATTAATTTTATAAATACAGTTTTTTTTGCATACAACTAACTTATAATCAAAACTTGTTTAATAGTTTTTATTTTTAACAAATTTTATTAATTGAATTTTTTTCCAATATATTATATTTATCTTTAAAAAAATTTCTAAAAATTTAAATTTTCAATTGTATACTTAAACTTTATGTATATTGAGGTCCTTTTGTCTATTTGTACTATTTACTGTGATAGCGCGATATATTCATGCGTGCTACATATGTACATGCACTCATCAGTCAATGGTCTTTAATTTGTAAATGCTTTTAATTATATTCAAAATATTTTTAAAATGCCATTTATGATAGGAAGAGAGCCTATAAGGCGCACAGTTCAATATTTAAAATCAGGAAAACTAATTTTAAAAAATTCTATTCAAGTATTTTCTGTTAATTACAACACTGATGGAGAACATCATAGTGGAATAAGGTTAGAGTAACATGCTTATAATTATTTTATTATGTATTTTATTTTTTATTTGAATAAAACTTGATGACAAATTAATTGTTAATTAATGCATAAATATTAAGTATAAGTGCTTTAATTTTATATTTATATATTAATAATCTATTAATTTATTTCCTATTTTTTATTTTTTAATAAAATTTTACACCATTGCTTTAATTAACATAGTATGTGAAATGTGATCAAATTCAATCAGAAAACATTTAAGTTTTAAATAAATAAATGTTTTTTAAAATATAATTTAAGTTACTTCATCATTTTAATTTAAATAAGTGTATATTTTTATCTTTTAGAGATTTTCTTTTTTGGCATTTACCACAATTATTATATCAGAATCCAAATGTTCAAGTAGTGACTATAAAAAACAGAACACCGTCGCCGTTTATATGGTGTTTTTATGGTATGTATGATTGATATGGTTAATTACTTAGAATATTTTAAACATAATTTGAGTATATTTATTTTTATTACAGAAAGTGGCAAAAGAATGCTTATTGATGTTGATATGAAGAATAAAGATGAAATTTTAAAACATTTGATAAAGGTTGTTGGTAAATCCAAAGAAATATTGGAAGAAGAGCGTTCAGCAACAGAAAAGAAAGATAATCCTGCAAATTTTGGTTACGGTTGTATAAAAAGTTGTATTTGCGAAATTCCAGGACAATTACCATGTCCAGGTGTTGTTCCACTTCCATATCATATGAGAGGAAAAAGCAAAATAAAGAAAGATTAAATTATTATTTTAACAATTTATAATTAAGATTTTATGCAACTTTTTTTGTAAATATAATTATATCGTATAAAACAATTACTATTATAACCTATCTTGAAAAAATAAATACATAAATAAAGTATAGAATTGCTTTTATTATATATAAATATTAGTATTATAAAAATACTACATAATAGTCACAGTTTGTACACAATGCAATCACAAAACAGATATATATATATATATATTTACATGTATATATAAAATTAATTTATTCTAATCATTATTTGGATATAATGATTAATAATACTTAAAAAGAAAAATTAATGTAATACATTATAATCGCTATTATGGCACTGAATCATAGTTTTTGCCAAAATATTATATTATAAATATATGTCATGAATAATAAATTATAGAAAGCATTTTTTAGTTTAAACGCACTTAACGATGAAATTAATAAAATGGAATTTTGTAAAATGCTTGTTATTCATTATGAATAATTATCATTACTCATAAATATAAATAATTGTAATAGTATTAAATTATTAATGATCTATTCAATAATAGTTATATAAGAATATATAGTAATGCCATAATCGTAGATTAAAGTAAACACACACACACATGAAATGTGATGCTTTCATATATAGATACAAAATATTTGTATCTATCAAAAATTATAATTATCTCTTTGATCTTGTACGATTATAAGGTTTTCTACTACTGTGACAGCTTCCTCTATTGTAATGTCTTAAAGAAGTAGATGGTTTGTTAATTTCTGGTTTTTGATATTGATAAATTAATGGTGTTCCACTTAGTGGTTTATTTAATTGAAATTCTTCCTCAGATTCTTTCATCATCTTTAATTTAGCTTCAATAGCTTGTATTGCAGTTTCTCGACTAGATTAACAAATTTATATACTATTAAATTTATTTATATTTCAAATAAAATTATAAAAATCACTAAATGTTACCTTATTTTTTTGTCATCTTTTTTTGCACCAGCTAATGCAGGTATATCTATTTTTGGTTTTGGTTTATCTAGTTCAGCCTGTAATTAAAATATTTATTCAATAATTATTTCAAATGTAAAATTAATCAAATTATTTAAAATACGTAAAATCTAATAGTATAAAAAATATAAGAATGAAAATACATGTATTAAAACAAACCTCATTTATACTATGTGCATATTTCACTACGATATTTTTAGATCCAACTTTAAGATTTTGCAAGGCTTCCATAGCAATTTCAGCATCTTTTGATGATTTATATGTAACAAAAGCATATCCTCTTGGCAGACCAGCTTGTGGTCCAGATCGGTGAAATAGGAGATCAAACTTTTCAATATTTCCATGTTTTTGTACGAGTTTGAGGAATTGATACCAGTTGAAAAATAAAATAATTAGACTTCATAAAAAAGACAAAAATAATAATATAACTAATAATCACTATAATACTTACTCATTAATACGTAAATCTAAATTGCCTACCCATAATCTTCTTTCTTCTATATTATTAGATCGTATAGGTTCCAAAGGAAGAGGAATTTTATCATCTTTCTGAAATATCAAAATGTAAACAATTATTTACAATTTATTACAATTAAGAATTACGCATTCTTCAAACTTGAAATAAAATGTTAGTAAAGCTACAAGTTATTTTAAGAATATTATTTTTGACTGTTAATTACAAAAGTGAAAGTGAAAGTTAAAGTTTAACTTACTTCCATATTTTAATACTTGTAGCAATTGTTGCTTTACTAGAAATACTAAAATTATTTTATTAAATTTTTAATTTCACTACTCTTCAATTGTATTCTATGTACATCAATTTTGAAAGAAATCCTACATAATTGGATTAAAATTATCCATGACAGTCATTGACAGACGAGGAACTGATGTGAAATGTGTTAAAACTGTATATATATATATATATATATATATATATCACGCTTGTATGCCCCGCACATACATAGCATACTACTGCATCCCTGACATCTGGGGGTAATACTCCGCATTGCATCATTGTCGTTGCATTCGGATAGTTCGAAAATCTAATCTAAAAATGTTGATCGATAGAGGGACAAAACAGGAGATCGACATAGTCATATATGTGTGTGTGTGTGGGGGGGGGAGGTATTAAAAAATTTGTTTCTAAATCCACTACATAGAAAATTATAATTTATTTAGTTTATCAAATAAGATGCACACATTATTCCAAAATTTGTATAAAAAAAATTTTTTTTATTATTAGCTTTATCAATTTATAAGCAATTTCATAAATTTTTTAAATAAAAAAATAAAAAATGTAGGTCTTTTATGCTGAAAAGTTTAAATGTCTAAATATTTTAATTTAAATGTTCGAACATAAATAATTTATAAATTAATTTTATTTTATAATAATATTTTAATATATTGAAAAGTTTGTGTTCGAAAATAGTCAATGAAGATTATAAGATAAAAAATTTATAATCTTACAGAAATCTATAATCGTAGCTTGTGTTTTTATTTTTGAATAGTGGTGTGTGCATGGCAAATTAGAACACTGTGAGTGGCGGGTTCATAAACTAAATTTCTTCCACAAAATCATGCCAGGAAGCTTGTATTCACCTACAGCTAACTTCACTTACTTCATTATTGTAGGTATGTTTTGATATCTATATATAATATATTTATTTATCGCATATATAAGTGTATAGACGTAAACGTTTGTTAACGATTTTAATACTGTTTTTACGCTCTTAATTTTTACAATATATATTTACAAGTATAAATATGGTATCTGTTCATGTAGAAAACGGAAATTATGGAAAAAAGAAGGTTTTTGATGTTGATTTTGCAATAAGTGGTAATCAGTTAATGAATAAATTAACTGAGATATTAGTAAGTAGGATTATAAAATTTGATTAGATTTTGTAATATTTTTATACATAATTGACTAATTATATTCCAAAATTTATTACTAATTATTTTTCTTATACTTTTAGCAAACTCAAAGTAATTATTACTTTTTTAAATATAATGGACATTTAGTAGAATCAGACGATATTATTTACAATGGAGATGTGCTATTAGTGCCAAAATTATGTGGAGGAAAAGGTGGCTTTGGATCAATGCTACGTGCTATAGGTGCACAAATAGAAAAAACAACTAACAGAGAAGCCTGTAGAGATTTGAGTGGTCGTAGATTAAGAGACATTAATGAAGAAAAAAGATTGAAAGCCTGGATAGAAAAGCAAGCTAAAAGAGATGAAGAAGCTGCTGAAAGAAAAAAGAAAAAACTAGCAAGACTTTGTGCTGAACCTAAACACGAATTTAAAGATAAATCTTATGAAGAACAACGTTCTGTCTTAACTGAAAGAATAGAAGATGCAGTAGAAGTAGGATTTGCAGCTGCATCTTCATCTGCAATTAAAAGAGTAGCAAATCAAGATAATGCAACAAATATAAAAAAAAAGAAGAAAACGATACTCGATTTAGATGATGATATTGATTCTGATGATCTTGAGTTTTCAGATGACAGTGCTGATGAAAAAGAAACAAATAAAACAAATAATATTAGCAATATAATAGAAATAGATGATTCTTCAGATACAAAATTACAGACTTTAGATAGCAATAATTTACTAAAAAAAAAAATACCTCTAGAAACTTCTCTTGTAAACAAAACTGAACAAACAGATGATACAAGTCGATAATCAAACGTAACTAAAAAAATAAAATCTAAATAAATCAAAATTATTTTAAGCTTTAACTTTTAATATTGAATGTAAATTATTTTAACACAGCCTTATGTTAAATATAGAGATAGACACATTTCTTTTTACATTCTATAAGTAGTTTTCAATATTCATGTAACACGCAAAATATTTTTCTAAATTATTGAAGCATGTGTTAATTCAAATAATAAATATTAATTTATTCATTTTAATTTTTGGTATTATTTTGAATATTATATGAACAAAAGAAATTAAGAATTAACTTTTTTTTTCTAATGTTATTTTTAAGGTGTAGAAATAATATAACACAAGTATTTAATTTTATTATTATCTACTTCAATTGTATTTAATTTTAATTATTATTATTACTGATAATTTATTACAAAAAATTTAAATATGTTATCTTTGCAGCTTATGATATAATAATAAATATTTTTCAAGATTTTAAAACTTATCCAAATTGCTGAAGGGGTTTAAAATATAATATTTTAATTTTTAAGGCACGATTATGCAATGAAAGTATAAAAATTATTAATGTATACATATTAACTTCAAATTTTAGACTTTTTTGAATTTAATAATTATTTTCAATATATTGAAATTTTACTTGCTTTCGCATCTGAAAAAAATAAATTTTAATTCCAAAATCGAGTGCATGAGGCACTGCAAGATACACAACCACCTTGATAACTATACATGCGCATACAGCGCTTCACACAGTAGATTTTGGAATTAAAATTTTTTCAGGCATTTGAGGTACAATGTTTGAGCAAGTAGAATGCTTTTTGCACTATCATATGATATATCCATGAAGATAAAGCAAATGTACGTATATTTTGTTAAGGGGAGGTTTACTTTTTTCTGAACCAAAAAATCGATTTTTCTTTTTTTACATTTTTTTGTAGTTAATTACGTGTAGAATATATTCCCAAAACCGTTTGGTCGTATATATATTTTTTAAAGCTATGGAACAAAAACGAGACCGATCTTAACACAGATTAATCGTTAATCAAATCTTTAAACGCGTTCTTCTCGAAACCACGTTTTTTGAACTGTTGGCCACGATTACTAAAAAACTACTAGATGGATCGCCTTTTTTTTTTTTTTTTTTTTTTTTTTTTTTTTTTTTTTTTTAATTGTTAAAGTATTTATCGGAAAGTGGACTACAATCAAGATGATATATGCATTATTTTTATTTTTAGACTACTTTAAAGAGTAAAAAAAAACTCAATAATGAAAAAAAAAATTCAAATGCCTGCCATTTTGTTAATTTTTGATTTTTAGCGATGATTGTAGGTCAGATGCCGACTACACTCATATATTTTATAAAACTTTTTCGATTTTTAATTTTCGTTCATTTTTGCAGGTGCTAGAGTGGCCAACAGCGGGCCACCTTTTTTGGAGATGATCACTTTACGGGGCGTGCCATTAATTACCGTAACGATATTTTGTCATAAAAAAAATTTTTTGTTGTACTTTTTATTGTATTAAACAAGTAGCAAACAATTTGAGTTGTTTATTAATTTCCTTCTATGAAAAAAAAAATTCCAAAAAAAACTGTTGTTTTGGTCAATAAAAAGGTAAACCTTCCCTTAAAGAAAATGCATGAAAAATTTATATGCATTTTGTTAAATAAGAGTATACGCAAAATGTATACTTTATTTTTTCAAATGTTTCTACAATTTATTATATATTTTTCCTTTTTTTTCATGCTTCTCTTTCAGTTTTGTACGTTTATTTGCAAATATATATGTTTATCCAGCATTTTCAACATTTTTTACAGAAAAACTAATTTTTTGTATTTATTTTGAATAGTGCGCGCGCGTAAAAATTGTGCACTGCACCATTGGTAAATTAGATTGTAACACTGTAAGTGGCGAATTTAATAACTAACATTTCTTTCACGATATATCGCAATACCTTGCTCTCACTAGAAGAGTTTCCGGTTTTATTTTATTTGTATATCACTGAAAGCTCTCCTAGCGCCACAGTGCTAGTAGTCTTCTCAACAATTTTAAGCTGTCAAATATTATACAGGTTATCTTCATCTCGATGATATTGATAAAAAATAAACATTATTTTACAAATATGATTTGAAACACAAAGTTCTTTTATAATTAATATTTTAAAATTTTAAAATGATAAATATATATAATGAATAAAAAATTAAATGATGTTCATGTTCACGTTAGTATTTCTTAATCATTCTGTTGATCTATAACCATTTAAACTATAATTAAAAATGTTTTTCACATATTTCAGAGTATATATAAAATCTTGAACAAAATAAAACTATAATTCTAAAAGCTGCTTTCACAATTACTTATATCACATAATATTTCGTTAATAAGAACAAAGAAATTTAATATCTCATTAAAAAATGAATAACGATATAAATGCAGATCAAAGACAAGTCCTTCTGGATAGCCGAGCTGCTATTGAAAGATCTAATCAATCTGTTGTAAAATCTCAAGCGATTGCTATAGAAACAGAACAGATTGGAACTGAAGTAATTTCTGAATTAGGAGAACAAAGAGAAACTCTGTTACGTGCAAAGTCAAGATTAACACAAACCGATCAAGAACTAGATAGGTCTAAAAAGATTTTAAATACAATGAAGAAAAGAGTATTAACAAATAAGTTTGTATTAATAATGATAATATTACTAGAGGTGGCTATTCTTGGATGTACAGTTTATATAAGGTTTTTTCAAAAAGCAAAGAAATAAATAGAAACAATAAATTTATTTGCTTAATAATCAATTATTTTTATAAAAAGCAAGTATCCTATTAAAAACTTCTGGATTGTATCCTTCAAGAGTTGGCTTTCCTTCTTTATAACCACTAATTTCATAAAGATCAATTTTTGGTAAAGTCCAACAATAATTTTTTAAACCATTTTCTCCTTCTACATCTAAGGTATTCAACTGATACACAAGAAAGTAAAATGTTTTTCCATCAGATTGAATACATTGTATAGTTACAGGTTCAGGAAGTTCGTTAATATCTGAACCAAACCTTTGCCTAGCAGAATAAGCTGCTGCAGTAAATGCTTTAATCATAGCTCGACCAAATATTTGTGTTTCTGTCAGCTCTAATTGTGTTATATTTTTTACTTTTGTCTTATCCAAATATATAAAAATTGTATGAATATATTTTTTATGAGAGTCTGAAATTATTGCTGAAATAGGATAAATAATTATATTATATTTAAATATACTTTTTAAGATATAAGCGCTAAAAATAATTTTTAATATATGTTAGGTTTTTAATATAGAGTTCTTGAAAAATATATTTTCTATATTAAAATATATTAAATTATAATAAAATATGTTTATAAATATAATGTACTTACGATATAATTCTTCAAATTTATAAATATTTTTTTTCCTTATAGCTATCGAATGATGCATTGGATGAATACTTGGTAATTGAATATTACAATCTTTATTAACTTTAAAAGCTGCCTTTAGAGGCTTTTCAGACATTAACATGATATCCATTGTTAATGAAAAATTATATAAATTAAATTCTTTTTCTGAAATTATAGTTTGAAATTAATTTCAAATTTATTATAATTAAAAATTATACTATTTATATAACATACCAAAAGGTAAACATAATAATGCATTATCTATAATACTTCTGTTATTTGCTATTTGTGGTCCACTTATGCAATCACAAAGTTGAATAAATTTTTTGCTTAAATTTAATCTACGTAAATAAATTAATTAAAAAATAACAATTCTTTTTATTATAGATATAAATAAAAGAAGTCATAAAATAATTTTACATTTTTCTAACATCTGTTATTCCATAATCTCTTGGAAAATTCCAGGCTGGCCTTTCAGGATCTTTTCTTTTTGGTAACAATTCTTGATATGCATCAAATATAGTTGAAGTTTGTATTATTCTGAAATAAGAATAAAAAATAATTTAAAAGCACATATAATAACTTGAAGTATAACAAATGAAAATTTTCATATGATTGAAAATAAATTGATCAAATATTTTAACTATAGTTTTAAAAATAAACATACAATAAATCAAAAATATAAATATAAATATTCAAACATATAAATTTATATATTTTGATACATTACTGGAGCTTTATGAAAATTTTACATTAGAATATAAATATTTTTCAGAAATGTACATTCTTTATTTGTATTCCTTTAAATCCAAAATTATTATTTTTACCTTTTAACTATCTCATGTGTTTCTTGTAAAACATTTTCTTTTACAGCTTCCACAGAATCAGGAAGTACATTTTCAAAAAGTATAGTTTTTGTAATTAATTGAGCTTGTGGAAGTCCTTGTATTAATACATCATTATCTTCATAAAAAAAGCACGGTCTATCTTTCCAATTTGGATGATTTTGATCATTTGGAATAGGTTGTGGCTTTAAAAAATTAAATGTCTTGAAACTAAAAAATATAAGAATATTATAATTAATGTTATTATTGAAATTAAAAAAATTTATTATTTTAAATAATAGTACTCTAATAGTTGTTTTTTAGGTTTGATATATTCTAAGGGATCTATAATTTCTATTCCTCTTGCAGTTAATGATTTTTCTGCATAAGTTTCCAAAGGTTTTACTTTTCCTCTGATGAACCAATTTGATCTTATTTGTCTTCCAATATGTTGCTTGAATAAAATTTTTGAAAACTTCATATTTGTGGTTTTAACTACAAAACTTTATTTCAAAATAATTACGAATATAGGTTAAATTACACGTTCATATAAGAATCATGATTCGAACGGCACGATTGTGACTTGCAGGGTGAAACTATATATTTGTCTCATGTAGTCACAACATTATGTATAGTACATGTATTGTATATATATATATACTCAGGTAAAGTTAAGCTCAATTTTAAATTTATTGCGTTGGCAGTACTCATTAGCAGAAACATGTAAACAAATGCAAATAAAATACCATACTTATATATTAAATATAATGCAAATTAGTTTATTTTAATTTTATTTATAGTTACATTATAAAAAATGAAATTAATATTTCGATAAATCATTGTTATTTATAATAAAATTTAAATGACAATTATACTTTTAGTTAAATGCCTTAGAGTTCAATTGCATGCATTAAAAATATATTACCCTAGAATTGGATTTATTATTTTTTAATAATATTTTTGTTGGATAAAATATTTAAATTATAAATATATTCGTTTCAGATTTAATTGTAATAAATGTTTTGAATATCAGTATGAATAGGACGTTAAACTAACCTCCTAAAAGAGGCGCTGCAATCATCTGTAACTAAAGAAACTTCTTTTTATTAAAGAAAGAAAATCCTGTTGCAATTAAAAATGTGCACAAACAAAGTAAAAAAAGGAAAAGTATATGAATTCTAAAACAAGAGATAGGCAGGAGAAAACATGCTTCGGAATTGATGCATTATATTATATTTTCTCTGAAAATACGTCAGGACAATGTAAAGACGCTTGGGAAAATTTTGTGACTTCTTTCTTCTAATGAATGTTTTCTGCTAATGAATAATGTATTTGTATAGACTTAAGTCATTTCATATAAAATTGACAGATTAATTAGAACTGATTTAACATTTTTATTTTGTTAATAATGCTTAAAAAATTTATTAGCTTGTTTTATTTGTTCATAAAAATAAAAATTTTTTATATCGACGAATAATTATTTAAATGATTGTACTAATATATTAATGGTTTTTTTTATATGATTAAAACATAATAATAGTAGATGAATAATCGATTTTTCAAAATCTGTATCTGTAAATAATCAAGTTAATTAATAAACATATATATATACATATACACACACATACACATATATACATATATATAATTCATTACATTTTTTTTAAAACTTTTTTTTTCACATAATTAATACATAATTTTTTTTAGAATATATAATTTATTTAAAGTTTTATATTATAAAATAGCCGAAAATACATATTGTAACCCCATTACAATAATATTTGGTATCTAGAAGATTAACGTTGTCAGCAAGAGTTCTTTTTTTTTTCTTTTTCTTGGCGCTATCGTTTTCCGTTAAGTTCGTGCTTTTCCCGCGATCGAAGTGGTAAACTTGACAATGATCTGCGTTGAATGGACGCGCGCAGCCGACCAGCAAGAAAGAGACAAGGAGAGAGAAAGGGAGAGAAACAAGAAACGAGGAATAGAGACAGAAAAAATAAGAGAGAAAGAGACGATAGGTTCGCCGCATCAACAAGATACAAGAGAACGCGCCAGTTCGTGTTGTGTGGACTTGCACATTGATGATATGTCGCAGCGCGATTAACAAAAACGCAGATTTTAATTTATCTTATTATACTGAGCCCAAAATAGGCACGAATACTGAGTCGTTGTCAAGATGAGCGCGAAAATCAGTGTAGATTATGTCTCTTCGTACAGCTACGATCGAGGTAAGTGCTAAACGAAAAAGAAAAGGTTGAATGGACGAACGCGTGTTCAGGTAACAAAGAAAATCCCTGAATACGATAGACTTGGGTATTATTTAGCATATAAAAACTTTCAGAATTCAATAAATAATATTGTAAGCAAGAAAGCAGGCAGTCGTGTAAAAGCAAGACGACGAAAACTCGAAAATCCGTCTGCTGCGCGTCCCCGCGATGGCGTCTGCTAGTTTGACGCCGCTGCCACCGTAGTCGTCGTCTTGCTGAGTGCTGCTACCGCCGCTGCCGCTGTAGCCGCCGCTATATACGAAGCTGAGTCGGGCCTCAAGCTGTGTGTGGAAAATATACGTCAAAACGCCTACGTGACCGTGCGCGAAACGAAGCCTCGGGATTTTGTCCTTTCAATTAGTGGAGAAATCTATAAGACGCGGCAAAATTTGTGTACGAAATTTGATAAAAATAATTTAAGAATATATTTCGTGGAGGAGGACAGCCGGGCGTTGTCGTGGAAGTTGTTGACGCGAGAATTCCGATGTGTTCGGCGCAGCGCGCGCCGCCGCTGCCGTCGTCGCTGCTACCTTTCTCCGTTTGCGTTACTCTTACACGCGGATCAGAGAAAAAAACAAAAAAATTCAGCGTAACGTATCAGTAGACGCATTGAATCGTCATCCTGGGAAAAACGAAGCACGCTGCGGCGACAACGACAGCCGCGGCGGCAGCCACACTTCCCCCTTTCCTTTTTTTTACAAGTGCGTGCTTCGAGCTCTCCCCGCGTTTGACAAAGGACTTTCGCGTATACGTACATATTGTGCGTGTGTGTTTAGCGCGCGTAGTTAGTGTGATCGCAAAAGAGGAGTTCGTTTGTACATAGGTTCGAGTGCCGGGATAAATATCGCTCGGGCAAATGTCGCAATCTAACCGGCAATGTAGAGAGCAACAAGTGGACAACGGGAGCTTTCACCTCACTTGGCGTCCGCAATTCGTGCAGAAAGATCAATTTTCCTGTACTTGTATATCATGTTTTCCGATTTGCAAATATTTTTTGATTTATTTTTTATTATTATTTTTTTATGCTCAAATTTATCGCTTTATTGTACTATTTCAATTGCCTGTTGTACATCATTTAGGCATTTTTTAATGTTTTTTTTTGAATGATAATTTTTATCAAACTTGTGTAAAGAAAAATAAAGATCTTTATTTAAATATCACAGCATTTTCATAATTATAAATATTCTTTGTCAATCATTTTTATAAATAAATTTCTTAATTATTTTAAAAATTTGATATTTTTTTTTACTCATTAATATGTTAGAAAGTTCTTTGTTTATAAAAATTAATTTAATTATTAAAATTAATTGCAAAATATATAATAAAAGTTGTTAGTTAATTTGATTAATACTGTAGCAATTAAAAAAATAATGATTTTTTTTGTTGATCTTTATTTTAGACGATATGGGAAGGGACAGTCCTGGAGCTTTGCTCGATATGCTAGCAGAGGTAGCTTCTCAGACTCTGCATTCAGAAAAGAAACTCAGCGAACTGGATCCAAAGAATATAAAACAAAAAGAAACAAAACGCAAGAGCCAACAAGTTACTTTTAATGTTAATCAATTGCTGTCTATGCCAGCCACCCAATTGGTTAAACTTTTTTCTGTGTTCAGCAGTGATGAACTTAAAAGGCAGTATTCATATTCTTGTGCATTAGTTCCTGGATGTGGTCAAAATTATACCAGTTTTGCCAGTGAAGGCAGAGCTAGAATGTCTATTAAGTCGCACCTTGCTGATCATTTAGAATTTTTAAAAAATAATGCAGAAGCATGTGAGTAAAAAAATATTGAAAATTTTTTTATAATGTTTTTAATGTAGTATTAGTAAAGCATTTTATAATGTTTAATTAAACTTTGAATTTTATTTTCAAAAAATAATATTTAAATGTTCAACTTATTATAGTTAAATATGAATTAAGTTATTTAGGTATTTGAGAATATTAAATTATTTATAAAATTAAAAAATTACAATATTTTGTAATCTATAAAATATTACATCCTTATTTATAATTTTATAAATATTATAAAATATTAATCAATAATTTTTAAAAATTTTTACAATATTGTATAAAAAATATCAATAAATATGTATTCATTTATTATTACAGATGCTTCTTTTACAGCAACAGCTGTAAAGTACTCTAAACCAAAATCAACTGTACAGAATAAAAAAACTAAGATACAACAATCAAAAAAACCCCATAAAGAAACCCTCAATAAAGAAAATAAAGACACTAAAGTAGGTAAATCCACCAATTACTTACGTAAAATATTATCAAATGAAGTGAATTTAAAAGAATTAGAAAATAATTCTGGTTCAGAAAAAGTTAATGATCTTCATGATTCACAACTTTTTGAAGTAAAAAAAGAAATATCAGATGTAAAGGTTTTAGGAGATCATAGTTATTTTGAACACGTAAAAGAAGAAAATATAAATTTAGAATCTACATCTAATATTAATAAAGTTTCTGTTAATTCACTAACTGATGAAAATGTAAGTATATTAGTTTTATTTTATGCAAAAATTAACATAAATCAGTTTATTTAAATTTGAAAATCAGGATAAATATATAATCATTAAGCCTGATTTTCAGATAAGTTGAAATAAAAAGAGGAAAGGAAAATTCAAATTATGTAATGCTCAAATGCTCTATTTATAATTTTCAGATCATGTTAATGGTAGTTGAGAGTAATGGTGTTTGTGTAAAAGATCCTCTTGTCACTGCAGAAAATACTTCAAAATGTTCAAATGTAGACACTAATCAAATAGAAAGTGAGTTTTTTTATTTATAAATTAATTTTTTTATAGATGAAAATTTCAATAAATGCAGCTTATTTAAGAAAGCATTTTAATTATTTTAAAAATTTTATTTAATGAAATAAATTTCTTGTAAATTTTCTAACAACCAATTTGAGCTGCACAATATTAATTAATTTCAATTAATAATTAATAGAAATAGATTTCAAAAATTAATTTTTTCATATTTAGATATGACTCTTTGGAAAGAAGAAGTATACACTGTCCCAGATACTTTTGTACCTGCAAAACCTAAAGGAAAAGCGAAATTTATTGGGACTAGTAAGGAGGAAAGAGAAATGGCTCTTATATTAATAGAGAAAATTCGAAAAAAAGGAAATCCAACTGGAAATAATTTACAGTGCCGTATTTGCGATCCGCCACGAAGTTTTACAGCTCCAACGACTTTAGTGTCTCATTATCGTAGTCATGCTGGAATTAAGCCATATGAGTGTCGAATATGCAGGGCAGTTTTTACACGCAGACACAGTCTTAAATATCACATGTTGATACATCAAAATCAAACTCGTTTTACTTGTGCAGACTGTGGAAAAAAATTTAGGCATCCATCGCACTTTCGAGAACATCGTAGAAGGCACACTGGAGAAGCACCTTTTGGGTGCGACGACTGTGGACAAAGGTAATTTAAATAATTAATAATATTTGTCATAATAATATTCGCCGTTCATGATAAAAATTATTTATAAAATATTTGAAGTAATAAGATTTTGAAACAAATAATATTAGAGATTTTCTTAAATTTATTTTTAGATTTAAAACGAGAAATACGTATAAACGTCACTTAAAAACTCGTCACGGTAAAGTCCTCACAATAACTGGTGAATTGTTGCATCTTTCTGAAGAGGATTCAAAAAAGGTACGAACCAAGAATCGTAAAAAAAAACAAGATGTTCCTGAAAGCGTAATGAGCGAAACTACTAATGCAATGGAAACCTCATTGGATCATACAGAGAATCAAGAATTTAGTTGGGAAAAGCAACAGGTCTGTAATAATGTAAACGAAAATGGTGTTCAACAATGTATAGATAATGCCATATGGATGTATCACAGTCAGCCTAATGAAACTACTGAAGAAAATTATAATAAAATTCAAAATAAATCACCGATTAACAAGACTGAATTTAACGAGACTGAAATAGAAAATAATTTCGAAAACAATGAAGTGGTCATCGCACAAACTGACTCTAATGGTACTCTGCGTTTCGAAAATTATAATTATCCTCAAGATACGACGTACGCAGATAGTAATACGATTCAATTTTCTTGTGAACAGAATATTTGTACAGAATTAACGAATGATATTAAAACATACGAAAATCAAGGAGAAATCGTTGAATATCAAGAATCTACAAACAATTATAATGAAGCAATAGATCCAATTTTTACAGTAAAGACAGAGTCTGAAAATAATGTCTTTTTATTAGATAGTGAGCAAGTAGTCAGTTCTCAAGACGTAAATAATACAGAATATAAAGAATTGCTCTCTACAACTAATTCTACGCAAACGGAAGAAATAATGCAGGTGGACACAAATTCCGATGATCAGGCTGTTAAAATAATACCATGCCAAATGAAAGTTTTTGATAATAATGGTACAGCAACGCTACAATTATTGAAAAATAGTAAAATTGGTTTATTAGTTAATAAAGCACAGAGTATAAATCTAATACAAAATGGAAAGCAGCACACTATTCTACTTTTGGCAAGTGGTGATAACAATCTTTTGGAGATAGAAAATGGTGTCATTGAAGGATCAAAATCACTACCTGTTATTGCTGTCCCGGCTGAATAAATTAAGGATATGACAAAGATTTGAATATATAACGTTGATCTGCAATTTAAATTCTAAAGACAAAAGAACTCTATCTTTGTCCACTTAAATATCGAAATCAGGTACAACATATAGTAAACTTTTTACAAAAACATGTTCATAAAATATAGCAGATTTTTCTAAAACAGAATTTTCTAAAATTAACATGCTTAATTTAATATAATTAACATTTTTTTAAAATTAATTCATACAAATTTCGCTCTTTATGGTATTATTCTAATTTAATAGCTCAAGCTTGTCTTCCAAATCCAGAAGTCTGGAAAACAATTTAATTTTTTCAAAGTCTATTTTTTCAAGCTTTAGATCTAAATTTTCTTAAAATTTTTGATAAACAAACGATATAAATAAAAAAAAAAAAAATATTGTGTTAAAAAAATTATTATGCAATAATGTATATGTATATAAACTTAAGTTTATTTTGGTTAATTGCCAAATATTTAAACAACGAATTTGAAAATTAATATTCGTGTTTATTGTAAGCCTAAATAATGATTTTCATTGAAGTTTTTCAAATAATTTTTATGTGGAGTTTAATGAGAAACTTATCTTATTATTTTGCCAATACTATGTGCTCAATTTCATTCCTTAATGCGATTATTGCAAAAAATTTAAATGCTTTATGATACACAAAACGTGCCTTATTCTAACAAGAAGCAATTGTGAAACCATTTTGGTAATAATTATAGCATTCTTGATATAAAAAACATTGTAAGAATCATTTATTTAAGTCACTTATGCATTAATAATTAAGAAAATGTAGGATATCGTACTCTGGATACATGTATCGATTTATAGCTTTTTATCATAAAAAGTGTATGTAGTCAATGTATTTTTATACATATTTTGTACTTATATCTATAAATTAAAAAAATTACAAAATCTTTTTTATTTATTTCAACTTTAACATCCTTTCCTTTTATTTGATACATTTGCCTCTTCTAATTGTTTAATTTCTGTAGATGTTTGACAACAACAATATAATATAAATAATAATGTAAGCCTAGCATACCAAGTTTCTATAAAAATAAAGTGTTCTTGTAAATGTATATTTTTGTAAATAATTCAAACTATTAGGAAATTAAATTACCTTGAAAAATTCTCGAAATATACATGTGTCCAATTTCATCTCCAGCAAAGAAGTAAAAATTTGATATAGCAGAAAATGCCAAGAGAGGACTTGATAGAGCACACTCCAATCTTCTTTTATTTTGAAGACTTAAACAGTTATGTAAAATCTTTTCGTAAAAATATGAACTTATAGATTTTACTATATTTTCTATAACAAGACTTAAAAAATTCAGAAATGCCCATATAAAAATAAATAAATGCATTCCATGCCAAAGATATATAAATGTAAAACACAAAGCAGAAGCAAAAATTTTTTCAAATGGTGTCTTGGGATTGCAAGGTATATAAATATATCTAAAAAAAAAGTTAAAATTATAAACAATTAAATTATAAACAAAAATTAAATTATTTTTATAAACCTTAGAAGAAATTTATATAGCCCTCTGTCAAAATATTTCCACATATCTGAGTACAAGTGAATTCGACCTATGCACTTTGGCTGCGGAGGTGCATCTATATCCTCAGCTCTAGCTATAGTTGAAGTAAATCCATAAACTACAACATATTTATTTAAAAAATACTGTCCCATACAATAACCAAATCCATAAAATTCCCAAGGATTGAGGCTCATCACTGTCTTAGGATGAAATCGTAATGCATTAAAGTATAAAAAGTGTAACGAAAATTGTGTAAAATACATCCAAAAAATGTATCGAATTAAATTTAAAAATATTCTTAAAAATTTTTCTTTATTCCATTGTGTGAATGACTTATTGATCTGTAAATATAAATATGCAAAATCAACATAAAAATACAAAAACTGAATATTACAATAGACTTTTAAATAAATATCAATTTTTTTTTTATAAAAATTGAAATTTTTCACAAATAATTTTTTAAAATTTAAAATAAAATGTGTTATACATATAAATCTTTATACATATTATTTAAAATATCTCTTTAATTAAAAGAGAAAATTTTACCCCATCAACAAATTGCTGATAAAGAATTATTGGTCCCAAAAAAAGTGTAGGTAAATATAAACAATAGGCTATATTTTGGAGTAAATCTTTTAAGAATCCATAAATATTAATATGTTTATAAGTTTCAATACTATCAATACTATAGCTTATACTCCTCAATTGAATCCAACAAATAGCAGTTGTTAATATAAAATATTCTTCATCTTCAAGTATCAACCATTCTCGAAATACGAAATCTGATACTTTTGCCCAATATATGAGGGCCAATGTTATAGAATGTACAAGCCATGAAATTGTTTTACTTCGTAATGAAGTTAGTAAACACGATATGCACGGTAATAATAGAGTACATAATGTACTTAATAATCCAAAATAATTCCATAAAAATGTAACAGATACCGTAACATACCAAGCACATAATATCGCCTGGAAATTAAAAATATATCAAATATTTACAATTCACAAAAGAAAAAAAAATTGTAAAATTTTTACCGCATTATTCAATAATCGTTTTATAGATTGGCTTATAAAAACTTGTATTATAATCCAAGGTAAAAGCTTATAAATAAGTGGTATCCACATTCTCCATTCTTCGTCAGAAACATCCAGTTTTCGATTAATAAAAGACCAACCGGAATCGAAATCATTATAAGCGTCGTCATAATTTTTAAAATCTATCAATGCAATATTTACATAAATAAAAAAATTCCATGTTATTAATTTTAAAATATTCTACTTATTTCTTATTTTTCTTTACTAAGATTTAAAATAAATCAAAATTACTTTATTTAGAATAATTTTAAATAATTCACGATAAAAAAATTTACGATGTAAATGATTAACTATTGAAAATTTTAATGCAACACAAAAATTTTTATCATGAAAGATAAAATTGTTTCTTTTTTCAATTTTTAAACTTATTTAAAATATACTAAAATTGTTCAATTTTTTAAATTCATTAGAACATTAAATCAATTTAAAAAAGAATATTTTTAATGGTATAACTTGTGTATGGAAAAGTTTAACTTTAAGTATAATTTGTGTATGGAAAAATTTATTTATTTTTATTATTAATATTTATTAATAAACGGTAAAAATGACTTACATTTATTAGTTGATAAATGAACACGGTATATTGAATAAAAAATCGCTCCAGTACAAGTACCAATATAAAACCAAATTTCCCATCGCTTCAACTTGGCCTGTTTCTCCATTTTTATCATTGCAAGTAAAATTCAAATACAGCGCGTTCTGCTTTTATGCAGCTCTGCAGACTCTGCTGCAACAGCTGTGTTCATTCGGATCTATCTATAATGAACTTAATTTTGTGCAACTGATATATCTAAATTCGTGTATAATAAACAAAATACGCTTATTATGTTAGTTTTTTAATATGCAATAATCATAAAATAAATTAATAAAATTCAGTTAAACGCATTTATTCATTTAAATCATGACAATACGTATGAATAATATGAGCAAAAAAGATATGCAGATATACCTTAAGTTGCATTTAGCACTGTTTCTATTTTGATTCGTGCATGCAATGTTTTTCTGTTTGTGTTCGTCGTTGGTGTGCGTGATACTTTAAGCTTTGGCTGCACCAATGACCACGAACAGTAGTTGCGCGACCGCTGTTGTTGCATAGCTTTCGTTGTCATTGAGTTATAAAAAACAAATTCACACTATCGCATCCAAAGAATTTCTTAAAGCTCATTTCTCCTCTGTGAAGCTTTGCTGGAACGTTAACAAACAAGAACAATAACAAGGATAAGGAATAGTCTCTAATTTTCGTGTTAAATTGACATACGATTAAATTGAATGTTACAAGCTGTGAGAGATATTGTACAAGCTATAGATATACAGTGACGTTGAAATGCCCGCCAAAGTGAGTTTTCATAAAACTAGGTTACGTTCACGAGTTTACTATTCTCTCTTATTCCCTCGCATTTCCATCGTACTTATATTTAATGTGTTTGAATTTATTTATAATTGTTTTTTAAATTAATTCGAGTGAAATATTGCTCAGAATAATGAAATAATATCAATTTTTGCTATTTTACCTTGTACATAAATATATCACACATACATGCACACACATATGCGTGTATTTAGAAATGTAAGGGTAACACACCTAATTGTAACGCGTTAACAACGCATGCTTTTCGTTTCTTTTTCTAGATCACGGAGATTAAGTGCAAACGCTGCCGTAGCCTTCTGTTTACAGAAGAAGCTTCGCCGTCCTTGACAGCCCACGGCCAGGTAATTGGCACTGGAGTACGTAATACACGATGTAATAGTGACGTACCTGAGGATTGTCTCTATCTTGCTGAGGACAATATGCCCGACTGGATACACGAAGTCGTAGATAGGGTATGAAACTTATTCATTTTTTATGCACTTCACCAATCTCTACTGCCACTTTTTACTTCCTCTTTCTCTGTTGGAGCTGGCTAATCAGCTTTTACTAACTTTTTTGTCTTTGTTCGTTTTTTCTGCCGCGAAAGATGCGGCCTCCGATATTTCAAAATTAATTTTCATTTGATTATTCAAATAATGACCTTGAAGTATTAAAAATATTCTGTAGTATATGAAAAAGTTTCAATTTAAATCATTACATTGCAATAAATTATTTTTTAATTAGAATTCATTTTTATATTTTCACAATAAAATTATTTATTATTATTTTGTGCAAATGTAATTAAAAAATATTATTCATGTTCAATTTAATTAAAATTGAATAGTTATAAATAATTTATTCATTTACACCTTTAAAATTCAATTAGATAATTTTATTTAATTTTTAAGAAAGAAGGAAATATTAAATGATTAATAATTTTTATTTAGATAAAAAATTTTACTTATAAAAAAATATTTCGAACATTTAATATAAAATTTTATTTTCAATTTTATATATTTTAAATCATTACTTATTTGGTTTATATTTTATAGGAAAATTGGATAAAAGGCAAATTATATTGTCCTCTATGTCATTCTAGAATTGGCTCCTTTGATTTTGTGAGTTCAAAAAAGTGCAATTGTGGAGAATGTGTGCCTCCACCAATTAGAATAACATATTCAAAAGTTGACGTTCCACATCGGTGATAACTTGAAGATTTGTGATGTTAAATTTAAGATCATTATACATATGGATTAATATATATGGGTTAATTATGGTGAAAGGAGACATAGTTTTTTAGGAAATGTATATTATAGATGTCTAGGTCACCTTTCACAAAATTAGCTCTACTATACTGCTAAGTTATGTTTATTATAACAAAGTATATTTATTTCTATAGTTTAACACTAATGAAAAGTTTTTAACTTTATGAATTGATAAAAATTATATCAGTAATATTACTGACGAAGTGTCTCATGTATTTTTAAAAAATTTTAATTAGTTATAATATTTAATATTGTTAAAAGAGTATGAAAGCTATAATCAAAAAAAAATGGTACAAATAAAGTTAAAAGCTCCTTACTAAATTTAGTAATTGGAGCTTATATTTTTTTATTCATCGCATTATTCAAAATATTTAATTAATATTTAAAAGTGTTACATTGGAATAAAATACCTATCATTCCCACATCATTAAAATATATTTTCATAAAATTTTTTTTATTTTACTGAAAATATATAAAAATTTTTAAATTTTCTATTTATTATTTTATTTTATATTATTATTTATATTACTACTATATATTTTTGTTATGAGACACTGTAAATTTGTTATTTTTAAAATTACAAATTAATTATACATTAATTAACCATTGCACTAGAAAATTTTATGTTTATTGTGTTCAATAGATTAATATTAATATACATTTATAATTTTTATGCAATTATTTTGTAAAACCATATTAAAGAAATACTGAAATGTTAAACTATTAAAAGTAGAATAGAAATCAAAATATTCATTAAAATAATTAGATCATATTCAAAATTTTACATTTTTAGTTACATTTTTACTTGTGAGAAATCAGTAGTTAACACATTATATTGTATAACTATATAAGCATGCAGTAAATAAAAATCTAATAAAATAATTTCTTTCTAATAATTGTTTTATAAAAAATTAATTAACACTATGTGAAGGTTATAATTCAAAAATTTAAATAATATTTTGTTTCTTGCAAAGAAATTTGACTATAAAATAATTTACATTTTTAAATTGTGCATATTTATAAGTATTTAACAATTAAAAAATTTATTTTTTTTTTATTTACATTTTTGATTAACATGTACTGCCATCTGTTGTTTATTCTATAAAGATTTTTTTATTATAATTGTGCTGCCCTCTGTAATAAAAACAAAATGATCGTGTATTTACTTTCACATATGTGCACCTATAATTCGTATTTGTTGCACTTCTTGAAGTTGTAGTCATAAATTTTGATTTTATTTTTAATTAATATTTATTTTCATTCAAAAAAAGTGTATAAAAAATGTCTTATCAATTGTATAGAAATACTACCTTAGGAAATACTTTACAAGAAAGTTTAGATGAATTAATTCAAGTAAGTTAAGTTTTGTATTAACTATTTATTAAATATTTACAAGATAGGTTATATTATTTATCATTATTTAAATCAATTTTTAAAATAAGTTAAATTATTTATATAAAATAAAAATATAAAAATATATTTTTCAGTATGGTCAAATTACTCCTGGATTAGCAGTTAAAGTATTATTACAATTTGACAAGGCTATTAATCAAGCATTAGCAACAAGAGTCAAATCTAGACTAAGTTTTAGAGTAAAAATTAACAAATTTTATTTAATTATCCTTCAAAAATAGATGCTTTTATAAGGATTTATATTTACTGTTTATAGAAATGCATGATAATATTCAAAGTTTAATACAATAATTTGTTTTTACAGTGTTGTATAAGTTCTGTCAATATTTCTATTGATATTTTAATAAGTTTCATTAATATTTCGAACTTGAAAAAAATTAAATTATTTGTAGACTATTTATAAAAAATTTTAATAATTTTTAAGTATTCAACTTAATTATTATTAAAGTGATATATGCATCTATCTTTAATAATTTAATTAATATGATAATGGATAATATTGATAATTATATTTTAGGCAGGTAAACTAAATACATATAGATTTTGTGATAATGTATGGACATTCATGCTCAATGATGTGGAATTTAGAGAAGTTCAAGAGGTTGCTAATATTGATAAAGTTAAAATAGTTGCATGTGATGGTAAAAGTAAGTTAAATTCTGTTAAATTTCAATTTTAAGTAATAAGTTACTTATATTTATATAATTTTTCAAATTTCAGCTCTTGATACAGATATTGGACCAAAGCGGTAACAAATTAGTATGTTTTATATTCAGTTTGCATCTAGGATGTTTTCGTAAATAAAATATCAGACATTTATTTATTTGTTTATATTTCTTTTCTTTGTGATAAAGCTGTCAATAAAAAAATTATAGACAAACTTATGCCTAAACATTTCTAAAAATTACTATTTTTAATATTATCGTGATTTCTTCTTATCAAATATATCTAATAAGGCAGAATTAATATTGTTGCTGAAAGCTTGGAAGCTAAACTTTTCTTGAAAACGTTGTTTTCCTGCTGCTCCAAATTGTAACCTAAGAGGTTTATTTTTTATTAAAATAGACAATTTTTCATCAAAGTTGAATTTGTCAATAAGATAACCAGTAACATTATGTACAACAGATTCTGTAGGACCTCCAGAATTATGAGCAATAACAGGTTTGGAAGCATACATTGCCTCTAAAGGCACTATTCCAAAATGTTCATTTGGTGGTGTATATATGACTATATCACAATTAACAAGAAGCGAAACTTTTTCTATGTCCGTTGGAGAACGCAAAAAAAATACTTTTTCTGAAACCCCCATTTCATCAGCGAGACTAATTAATTCAAGATAATATTCAACATTTTCTTCTACCCGTTTGTCATACCCACCAGCCATTATTAAATGAACACTTTTATATTCTTCTTCTTTCAAAAAATTCTTTAAGTTTGCCAAAGCTTCAATTGCAATAGAAAGTTCTTTCTTACGTTCATATCGATTAATTGAAAGTAAGAAACAAGCATCAGAAGGCAATCGTTTATCCAAAATTCTTTCTAGTGTAAGTACATGTACTTGATCAAAAAATGCTGTGTTTATGGATGGATATAATACTTCAGTATGTTCAGCATTTAGCCTTTTAAAAGTATTCTTGTATACTGATTTGGTATAAAGACTGTTAACAAACACTTTATCAGCTATACCAGTTGTGATTTCCTCAAAAAAGTTGAGTGGAATTCTATAAAGCCTTTTTAATTGACTTTCATAAGTAGTTAAAAGTTGATCTGGATGATGGCAGTAAAAAACTACTAATGGAATGCGTAGTTTAAGAAATGGTATACATATAGAGACTAAATCACAGAAAACAATATCAGGTCGATCCAATTTACAAATTATATACAAAGCAGCCCATATCTGCAAAAAAATTAATATTTGAATACAAAATAAAATGTATTAGACTGCAAAAAATTTTAAAATATAAAATCTTAAATAAATATACATTTTTAATATTTTTTGAAATATTTAGATACATTAATGTTTTTACAATGAGTTATTAGCGTCAAACATTTAATATTGAATATTATATTAATTTTGTTAAAATAGAGATTAAAATGAAAACGTTTATAGATAAAAATATTATTTTGTTTTTTAAATAATGTAATAACTCTTTATAAAAAATTCAATGTGTTAAAATTACTTTATATATTTTACCAATAAAATGAAAAAATCTGCATATTTGATTAAATGTAGCAATTGATTTTTATTTGGAATTAATAATTACAAAGTAAAAATTTATGAAAAAAAAATATATTAATTGTAATGTTTAATCTCTTTCCTTGCTTTTTAAAAAAGGTATATACGAATAAGCTATGTTTTTTACCATTCTTAAGTAGATACAAAAGGCGTAAAATTTGCCGCATAAATGCCTTGGCAGCCAATCGCCAACAACGGTGACTTTAAAGGTACCATCTTTAGTCTCAGAAAAACAATGATTAGGATCATGATGGGTTGTAATAAAATCAACTTCGTGGCCGTTTTGCTTGAGTGCAAGAGCCGCATCGACAACTAATCTTTCAGCACCGCCGATACCAAGATCCGGATGCAAAAACGTAACTCGTACCATTTTAGTGCTATGTTCGATTTCACTCACGTTTTATTCTTAAATCGAGAGTAGTCGCTACTCATTATTCCCCATTATTCAGCTTTCACGACAGCACGTTGCCGGCATAGCGTGGAGCGCAATGTTCGGGCACGCTTTGCTATTAGGATAATTTAAATTTTTCCTTATATATACATTGTTTTCTGCTGCTCCGAAAGTGCGGTACAATTGGTAAACAAAAAGAGGACTTGAATTGACATTTAAAAGAAGTACACTTAAAAAAAAATAGAACGCGGTTTAGTTGGCGTCACTGTTGCCACGTTGTCCATTATTTACTTTTTTTGACATCTTACTGTATTGCAATCTACTCAAATTTTTCGTATTTTCTTTTTATTTTTCTTAACTGATTTTTGAAAAACTTTAACGGCTTGTTTTATGTAATATTTTATTCAATAAAATTATAAAATGTGTATATAAATGGGAGTAATTGTATTTAAAATTAATTAATTATATTTAAAATTTTTTTAATAAATCATTAAAAATATTTTTTGTGTTAATTTATAATTAGTCGTTTATTTATTTCATAATACATTTAAAAATTACTTCTTTGATGATTATTAAAATAATTATATAATGTGTATCATATAATATTACAATAATACAATATTATCTAATATTAATAATATACTTTTGTAATCTTATCAATTTTTTTCGTCTTGTAACTAAATTATGTGATTTAAAAATTCCACGCTTAGAAATTAATCAAAAATTTTTATAATTCATTGGTATGTGAAAAAAATTATATTATAATTTATTGTTAGAAAATCATAAAGTATATAAAAATAATGAATTCATTTATTTATACATATTTACGATCAAAAATAAAACAATTAATGTAAATCAAAAACACATTAGCAAAAATTGTACACCATGTAAATAGTTTGTTTTAGTGTTAGTTAATTGTTATAGCAACTGCGTTATTTTCAAGCGATAAATTTTTATGTATTAATATTTTTTCGTAAACGAAGAATCAAAAATAATATCTCATGATGATATTTTTCACTTGAAATTAAACAGATTAAGCTGCAAAAAATAAAAATTAATTACGTGTATGACTTTATATAAGCATTTCAAGAATATTTACAACATTAAAAGAACTGCAGCGAAAGAGAATAAAAAACATTATTATCCTGGCAGCATTGTGCAATGTACACGTGATTGACAACCTATACATTATGTGCGTATATATACAGTAAGTATGTCAGTTCTTTTCTTAAAAACATCATGTATACGAGTGAGCTGGCGCTTGCGCATGCGTTTGTATACTTACTCGAATTTCTCAAAACCACGCTACTACAGAAAAATCTTCGAAATCGACTATAAGTAAAATCAACGTTTATCGCCGCGCCCATTGGATTTAATGTTCTTTTGTCGCGACAAACGTCTGCTCTGTGGGAAAATCGAAAAGCGTAACGCGCATATATAATATAAAATCTTGCAAATAAAAAAGTGTAAGAAAATTATAATTAGTTTTAAAAGAAAAAGTAACGTGAAAATAAAAAAAAATTGCATTTGAAACTTTAAAATTTAAAGTGAGTTTATAATTGTTTAATAATTTTTAACAGGTACAAAATTATTCATTATTAAAAATATTACAGGCCCATTTTATCAATATTATAAAAAAATATGCAATTTTATTTAAAAGATTTATATAAAGTAATAACACTTTTTTCATGCCTAAAATGCAGATTAAATCATAAATTAAAAAGTAGATAATTCTATTTGAAACTTACTACGAATTTGTACTTAATATTACGACTTTGTTATCAAGAAAATAAATTGTGATGCAATAAAATACAGAAATTATTCAAATAAAAAAGATTTTAATACGTTTAAATACACCGTTTTATATAAGTAAACTAAAACGACGGCATATCAAGATTAAATTAAATATATATATATATCAAGATTAAATTGTATATACCAAGATTAGATTAAATATATAATAAATTTTTTCGTGATTTAAGTATTTTCTTTGAAATATTAATTTTTATTTATATATTTATAAGCATAAAATAAATTTTTTATTTTATAAAAAGTTTCAAATAAAATTATTTACTTTTTAATCAAAATTATAAATTTTAAAATAAATCAAATTTTAAAAACTATTGTATTTACTAATTTTTCATAAAAATGTTGAAAACGTCAATTTTTTATAATTTTTCAATAAATTAATCATCATAATAAGTTAAAGAATCTTGAATAAGCACATTTTTTTCGTTTTTTTTTAGTGTTATTAACGCTATTTGTCCGATCAAACGAATATTCTCATCGAGTGCGTCCACCTTTGATAAAACAACGAGTTGTTGAAACAACCGTACAGCAGACGTAATAAGACAGAGATATCACGGATGCTTGGTTGGCGGCATTGAATAGTGCGCGCAAGTTGCGCGCGCGGGTGGTACACATACAAGCACAAACAAATTTTCGCGAAAAGAGGAGCGAGTGAGGCAAACGGACGAGCGAGTAAGCAAACAAGAACTGAGAGGAATCGAACAGTATCATCATTTCGCGTTTAAGAGTCGCGTGCGAAAGGACGACACTCGAGGCTCGTCCTTTTTGCTCGAGTGCACGCGTTTGGGGTAACAGTCGATGGATGGAGCTCAATGGAATGGCGGCGACGAGATGGAAGAGCGGAGGTCCATTCGAGACTCGGGCAGGGCGCCCAAAAGATACGGCAGCACAGCTAGGCACGTGACGAGAAACGAGATACTGGTCAAGCACCCCGTATCCAAGACGGACACTCTCCAAGGCATTGCCCTGAGATATGGAGTTACGGTAATAGTTTATTCCATATTCTCTTTTCAATTTCTTTATTCATGTCAATTTCTTGCATCGTTATTCTTATCCTTTTTCAATAATATTTACTATTTAGCTTGACCTATTTAAATCAATTATCAACAATGGGTAGACTAAATTTATCAATTTCTATAAGTTTTAAAATATATTAAATGAGCATTATTTATATTCAATTATACATTTATTATTTTATTAATGAAAATGTCAATGTATTTAGTTATTCAAGTATATTTACTTATATTTTAATAATTTTCCTAATTTGTATTCAAACATTCAATGATTTAATGAATGATTATATTTGTCAAATAATATTTTAGTATTTAATATATATTATTTCTAGAAAAGGTTTTAATATTGTAGAATCTGTAATTTGATAATCTTCTATTATGATTTATTCTTTGTATTTTTCAACATCTATGAAATTATTTTATTATTTAATTTGATTTTGTAATGTTATAGTATTATCAGTATAAAATTTGTATGTATATGTCTCAAAAAATCTATTTTATAACTATTATTCTTCTTCTAGTTCAACTATTATCATTCATTAATAATTTTATTAATTTTTCTAGTTTGTTATATTTGTTTCTAGTTTGTTTATTACTTCATAACTTTTATATTTAAAGAACAAAAAATTGTTTATATTATCTCTATGAAATTTATATTTTTGAATAAAAATATAAAAGTTGTTGCTGCTGTTCATTTTTTTCCATTTTAGAAATTCTGTTTTGTAATTATTATTTGTATACTCTAGAATTTAATCTTTTAATTTATTTTTTCAGACAGAACAAATTCGAAGGGTGAATAGGCTTTGGGCTTCAGACAGTTTATTTTTAAGGGAATATTTGCTCATTCCAGTTAGTGCTGATAGTCCTTTATCAGCATCAAGTACAGTTACTTCCATTTCTGAAAGTTTTGACAGTACTAATGTAAGTATTGTTTAAAAATTATTGTAAGTAAAAGAAGTTAAAGTGATATTTTCATTAGGTATCTAGTCCATCTTCGGTGTCTTCTCCTATTGATGATGAAAATTCTTCTGTTAATGAGTTCTTAGCAAAAATGGATTCTTCTATAGCAAGTGTAATAAAAGAGATTAAAAAAGTACAAGGCAACAGCGAGTAAGTAAAAAACCTTTAATTTTTATTAAATTAGTGAAAAATTTCTTTATATTGTGGAGGGGATTTTTTTTAATGATTTAGATTTACATCATTTTTAAATGTATTTCATAAATTTTTAAATTAATTTTTAAGTTTAAATTTCATATTGGTAAATAATCAATTTTTAACTATTCATAGCCTAAATTTTGTACACAGTTTTATTGATTTCTATTTAGAATACATCATAGTAAGTCATTGATGACTCATATATTTTTACTTAATTAAATTAGTTTAGAATTGAATAAAATAAAAAGAAACAGTTTATCAAAATACTTTTAAAACTGACATATTTCTTTCAATTAGATTTGTTGGCGAAGAAGATGATATATACGTACAACGACGAAGAGCTACAGCTAGATTAAGAAATTCTCATCCAATCACTTCAAATTCACACATAATTTCAATGGAAAATCAGCGACCTTCATCATCTGGAGATATACAAAACTTACCATCAGCAGTAGTCATGACACAAGGCAGAAGAGTAAAGACATCACTGCAGAGGTTACAAAAAGAGCAGGATGAAATGTTTCAATTGTAGCAGTTAACGTTTGTTTGTTAACTCTGACCAGAAAATTCTATTGAGAACTGTAATAATTTTAAATGAATTTTTGGTTAAGGTTAGCCTTAATGTATGAGATTTTGATTTGCAAATATTCTATTTACAGCAATTTACTAAAATTTTCTACAATATTTGAACGATTAAAAATAATTTATGATAAAAAACTACTCAATCATTTAACTTAATAGCTTATGAGTGAAATAATATATTTTTTTTTTCAATAAATTACTTTTTTTTTTTCATTTTAATAATGTAGCATACACTGCAGATCCAAATCTCAAATTCTTGCAATTTACATTGTACCTGTTGATTATGATTGATGAATAGTTAAAAAATGTAAACAATATATGTATATTACATAGTGTGCAATAATTTGTTTATAAAATTGTATAATACAATATTAGAGGTCTAAAGATAAATAAAGTAAAATTTTTATATTTTACTTTCACATTAGTAAATCATCAGTCTTAGTGAACATGAGTTTTAACCTTAACCAAAAACTAGATTAAATAGTTTTCAATATTATAATTAGGTATTTACATGAAATTTGTTGTACTTATTAAAATAACAGGCAAATTCAAATTGAAATTATTAAATTGCTTGTTTATGAAATAATTTTGTTCTATTAAAATAAAATTATTCAAAATTGTAGGTAATATAAATTTAAAATGATCTTTAACATTTTTGTATTTATAACTTCTTATATGTAAGACAAATAATAATACATATTTTTTATTTTTAAGATCAAATTTACAAAGAATTAAGCTTGACATGCTAAGGTAGATTTGGAAAAATATAAAATTCATGTAAAAACCTATTTGTTTTCGATAAAATATTCTATCTAGAGTATTTATGTAAGGTACTAAGCTTTACTCTGGAGCCGAGTGAACATTGTACAGTTGTTGGATATATTACGTGACGTTATGAAAAATGACATGAAGACACAAATTTGAGCTACAAGAATTGAATGAACTACGACTCACGCGTGCCTTCGACTCTATTGGGTGACGCGCTGATCGATCACGTTTTGCCCTAAATTATATTTCTTTAAATTATACTATGACTTGACTGTACTAAAATATGTATTTTCTTCATGAAAAAAAGTAATAGAAATATATAAATTAAGAAATAATATTAAAAAACGTCCATCGTTTTAAATACATGTATGTAAAAAATGACAGATTGCTTGGCAAACTGTTCTATACGTAAATTGTTCGTCGATTATTGGCAATATTCTGTATAATCTTTGTTGTGAAAAAGACAATTTGCCATTTATATTGACGTGACGTTGCGAAGTAGAAAAATAATTAGTTTTACGAATTTTTACTAAGAATGATAATATTTTGTGTCACAAACATATTTTTGGTAAAAGTATCCTTAATCAAGGATGTTGATTATGTTTAAAATACATAAAGCACAATCTATATAAATTGTTGATTGTTCTATCGTGATATATAATTCTCAATAAGTCTATCTTGTTAAATAAGTATGAAGAATTTATTAAGAGTTGCATTAGTTTATATTCACAGTTTGTGACACTGCGATTGTTGAAAGAATGATGCTTAATTTTTTTTTAATTCGCTAATGTTATTTATTTATTTTTTTGATTTTCATTAAAATTTATTTAAAAAAAATATTATTTATAATTACGATGCTTCACTGGACCATCACAATTTTGCTAGCAGCTGTGGAATCGAACAATGTATACTATGTAAAGATGATATATTCTACAAAATTTCAATGTCAGCGATTAAATGACTTATAATTAGATGTGTAAAAAAAAATCACTGCTGCTTTTAGCATAATATATAATAATGTTCTTAAGAAAAAATGTTTTTTATTTTATCATGCCTATTTGAAATTTTAATTATATATTTTTTTAATCAATTACAGTCATCTATTGTTGTGTGATTTTTATTTTCAAAATTATTCACAAGATCATAATTATGTTGATATGAATACATTCTGAAATAACATTGGCTACATTTAACAAATCATTATTTAGATTCGAAACGTAGACTAATGTGCACTTTTTTCTTTTTTTTTCTGGTAAATATACACTCTGTTTTTTCCTTGGACAAAAGTAGACAAGTACAAAGGTAAAATAAATCTATACATGACTCAAATTTTATTTTGAGTCCTCTAGCAGTTTTTATCTTAAGTAGATAATGTAAAAGTGGTTAAATTATACGCGGCACCAGTGCAGAGATCATCTGGGTTTTCCAGAAGGAGCGTAGAAATACGCTTTGAGAAACACAGATACTCTGAATACAGATTGCATTTGTAAATTTATTTGTTTTGTTTTGTTTGTTTTTTTTTTTTTTTTTTTGACCTGGATAAAATTTTACTCGAGCTAAATATATTTATTTATAGAATTAACATGAAAGACGATTGCAAACGCAAAATATAGATCCTTACGAGGATTAAAAGTAAAATAACTGTGCTTTTTCAGCCTCTAATTAAAATTAAAAGAAAAGTAAGTAAAGACAAATACTTAGTCCGTTAATATTAATTCGATGTTTTTTTCATCGAATTACTTCGCTGTCAATCGCCTTTGTACGTAGTAATACACTTATAGTCGAGTCACTAAATCTAAAGGGTTGTTAAACTTCCAGGTCTTAGATTGCTTAAAATTGATTTATCATATCTCTTTTTCTTTTCACGCACTTTTTTTTGCGTTTTCTGTTTTACAGAATATAACTCACATATCCCCAACAGACACATACATATAATATTTGTACATGAGTAATTATCATATCCGATGAAAAAATGTATGTTTTAAGCCCAATCGAATCCATACACGATTCACTTACATCAAAAATAGATTATCGCCAAAGTATGCATTACTGCGCGACATACCCTGTCGATTGTTCTTGTTGCTCGGTTAGGAAAGCATACCATCACTTCAATCGGACACTTTCGGGCCAACTTTATTTGCATCGTTTCAAAGTCTTAAACGCAGTAGATTTTACATATTTAGTGCGAATTTCTCTGTTTCATTTTTTTATGTACACTCTATCGGACAGCCATTATTTTTTTATTTTTTTTATTTTTTCTGAAAACACGAGTGTCAACAATAAATCAAATAGCATCTTTTTTTTCTCTTAATAATTTTTTTTTCAAATATTCAAAGAGAGGATGTTAACGCACTACTTATAATTTCTTGTATTGTTTGTATCATTATTTTTCATTGTTGCTTCTTTTTTTAAATCCACGTACGACGTGTAGACATTACCTACAATGCAGATGCTGTTATACGCATGACGCGTAGTTAAAGTAGGTGCAATATCGCTTTATGCGCGAGCACGTGGTTTTTTGCGTGACGAACTTTCTTCGCTCGGCGCCGGCGTTGTTGCGGTACTGCTGGCTACTCGCTTGGGACGGCCACCCGTTGCTTTAGTTTCTGATGTCGATATTTGTGTTACTGCCGCTGAGGCGGAGCCTATAAAAAATGTACATAATTTAAACGTCTTCATTTAAAAATAAAATAAATTAATATTGTTAAATTTATATAATTCAATTTTGATTTTAATTAAATATAATGAAAATTACCACGCGCTTTTGCTCTCGACTGTGCAGGCGTAGTAGCATTGTTACTTGTTGTTGGCTTCGCGATTTGTTTTTTTGGATCCGTAGTTTTTTTCGGTTCAGTAGTTTTTTTGCCACTTGTGGAAGCCGTGGGAGTACCGCTTGTCGTGGCGGAAGTACTTGGACCCAGTACACCCTTGCTTCTATTGAGAGCACGTTCAGCCCTACTTGGGCCTTTCGGTGTTACAGGGGTTTGTGCGATTGCGGCTTTGCTACCCGACCGTTTCTTAGTCTGACTTCCTTTACGTGCCGACGGAGATTTTTGTGAAGACGAATCGGATTCCGATGAACTTTTATTTTCATCTTCATTATCTTCCTCATCCGATTCATCGTCGTCATCACCTTCCGTTTCACTGCTAACCTTCTTACGGTGACGTTTAGGTTTACCACCCTTGCCACCCTTATCTTTCTTTTTCCTTTTTTTCAATTGTGCTTCATCTTTATACAACGATAAATCCACTGAAAGTAATAAATTATTTTTCATTTTTCATACATTTGTCAAATATTTATTTTTCATTAATTTTTTTTATTTAATATTATAGCATTTAAATAACGTCATTATATTAAAAATATGAAATTTTAATAAAAAGTAAATGAGTTATTTAGAAAATAATTCGAACTTTTACAATTGTACAAATTCAATGCTTACAGCCATCAGGATGTTCTTCAGTTACTCGTGGTTTTTCAGAAAGTCCAGCTTCAACATCAATAGCTCTCTTTAAAATATTTTCGGTTCGTAACAATTCATATTTAGTTAATTGATACTTATTTTTTTCAACTTTGTTTAAGTTTAGATTTGTCAATATACAGTCAAAATCTACAATTAATTGCTTTTTAGTGATATGAAATAAAGATTTATGAAATATTCGATATAGATTAATTTAAGGTAAATATACCTGTTAAATCATGAAAATCTGGAGAATATATTTCTCCATTATTTTTGTCTTGAGAAAGCCAACGAATACGTATACGTTTACTGGATTTATAAATGTTTTGCATTGCTTGGCAAACATAAAAGCTTCCTTCTACGTTTCTTACTGCCAAGAATTCATTTCTAAATGCAAATTAGATTTATGATTAAAAAAAAATTACATAATAATAATGCAGAAGTGATAAAAAAAATTATACAAACTTGTAGAATACTATAAGTTTATCATCAGCAGTTTTTGGTGATGGCTTCGATAGATTCTTTACAATTATTGCCATTTCAGGTAAAGGACTTTGATAAGGTGTTGTTTGCACTCTGTTTCTTTTTGATCTTGGTCCTCCTTCTGTATTTGCACTTTTTGGTTCCTTCAATTCTCGTGATTTCCTTTTAGCAGGTCGTGATGATAATGGCGTTTTAGGTTCTAATTTATCAGAACTCTCAATAGGTTTTGTTACTTGTATTTTTGGTGATTTTTGTACAGGAGTTGTTTCAACTTTGGGCAGAGTCTCTTCAAGCTTTTGTGTCGTTGGAGGCTGCAACGGTTTTTGAGGTGAAATACTAGTAGGTGCAGCATTTTCTTCTTTTGGTCCACTACTTATTACAGGAGATTTCTTTTCTTCTGCTTTATTCTGAGTTATAGGGGTTGAAGCTATAGAATGATAAAGTATGCATTTATAAAAAAATTATGAAAGTGAAAATGTAAAAAGTAACATTCATATTATAATAATTTCGATATTATAATATATTATATTATATTAAAATACATACCTTGATCAACTGATTTATCTTGTACTGATTCCTCCTTTGGTTTTTGAGTTATCTCTGACTCTTGCGGTCGTTCTTGAACTGTTCCGTCTACACTGGAATTATTGATTTTTGATTGTTCCGTAGCTGATTTAGTTGTCGGGGAAATCGTTGATAACGCCGTTCCTGATGCAGGTGTAGCAGGTGTCGCCACAGCATTCGTTATACCAGTACTGGCTACAGGAGCCGGCGTTAGATTGCTGGGAGTACTGGGAACTGAAGCTATTGCTATAGTTGTAGCAGTTATTGAAGATGAAGCTGGAGTTGAAACTGGAATTGGAGTTTGAACTGAAGTTGGTATTGATACCGAACTTTGAGCCTGAGTTGGTGTTTGGACTGGGACTGAAGTCGTCGTTGTAGCGGGAGTTGATAAGGGAGGTGCTGTTGACGTTAATACACTATCTTGTTTTTCTTTTTCGACCTTAAAATTAGTAAAAAATATATTAATAATCTAATAAGAAAATATACTAAGAATATAGAAAATTTTATATAAGATTTAAAATTTTAATATATTTTTGAATTGAATAAATTTGATTAAATTATGATATTCATTTGATATTAAATAAATTATATTTAATCATGTATTTTGTCAAGGATTATAAATTAGATTTAAATATATCCATTAAAATTAATTATATGAACAAAAAATTAATTTTTCCATATAAATTTTAAGTTACACTAATAATATTAATTAGTTTTAATTATTATTTATTTAATTACCTTTGACTGTTCTGTGCCATTTTGTACTAGTTTACTTGGATCTTGTTGTTCTAATTCCTTTTGTTGTTGCTGCTGTGGTTGTGATTGTGGTGTTGGTTGTGTTGGTTGTGTTGGTTGTGTTGGTTGTGTTGGTTGTGTTGGTTGTGTTGGTTGTGATTGTTGTGGTTGAGATTGTGTTTGTTGCTGTTGTTGTTGTTGTTGTGGTTGCTGCTGCTGTTGTTGTGTCTGCTGCTGTTGTTGTTGCTGCTGCTGTTCTGTTGGAATGTTGTTTGTAAAAGGTGTCTGATAAGTCGATGCTCTATGTTCTTGAATGAGACTAAGAGGTTGACTTGGTGGTTGGAGAGTTACATAGTTGAGATTGCTGCTTTGTAAAGGTTTCATACCAGCACTTGATTGATCAGCAGTTGGTACCACTTTCTGGGCTACCATGTTCATAGGTAACATGGTATGACCAGAGGATGCAGTAGGTGTCCCTACTCCAGGCATTGATGATTTTATAGCTGGTGCACTCATATCCTACCTTTTATAAAAAAATGTTTTTGGCTTTTTATCAAGCCAAAAATATTAGTGACCCTCAAGGACAGATCATTCAGAACTTAAGAAGATTAGAAGTTGATTTTGCTAATATGAAACTGGTTCAAATTTCCAACAGTTTTGTTTCTGAAATAAAAACATATTTATATTATTAGATTTAATATTGATTCCTTATTAAAATTTTATAATAATTTTTTATTCTGTTTATTATTTTGATAAAAATATTTCATTAAAATATTAATGAAATATATTTTTATATAAACAATTCTGTCTATTGTTATAAAATTATTCATTAAAAATGAATTGCTAGTAAATTTAATATTAAAATTATAATTCAAAAAATATATTATTGTTAATGTGTTTGCCTCATTAAACTAACTATGTCATCGCATACAATCATATAAATTACCATATATAATGAGAAGAATCTACTTCAATTTACTCAATTTAATACAGTTCTGATTCAAACATTGTACTCTACTTTGAATTATATGCTGCACAAGATTATTTAAAGTATTATGATATAAAAATTAAATAATTGAATATTTTATAAAATTATTATACAAAATTTATAATAGCATTATTATGAGTTTTTATTTAAGTATATATAATTAAATTATGTTATTATTTTAGATATTTAATTAATTAATTAATTAATTATATTGTTTCAATTTTTTATAAAAATAGTTTTTTACTTATTAAAACTATAATATTATTTATTTCATTATATCAACATTATATTTAAGTGATACTTAATATTATTAATTTTCTTTATCTTTTGAACATGTTTTATTAGATTAGATTATTTGACAAATATATAATGGCAATATTTGTTTATGAAATTAAAAAATTAATTGTAATTTTCTATAATTTAAAATGTAACGATTGTTAATTATAAAAATAAGAATAATTTTATAGCTGATTGAATACATTAATCAAGAATTTAAATAGAATTAATGATATTAAAGCTTTTAACAATTTTATTTGTATAATTCTAAAACTTATGTTTATTATAAATTTGCCTGATTGATTTCTAATTTAAGACGCAATTTTTTGCAAGTAAATTTTCAACAATTTTTCATTATTTATATAATTTGAATTCTTAATACTGCTCTTTTAAATTTACTATTTTACTTACTTATTAAAATATTTATATAACAATATTATTCATTTTTAAATAATTAATATATTTAAATTCACAAAGAAAATAATTTTTATAAATTAATAATTTGAGAATTAGTTCATACTCTAAGTACTAGTCATTAACTCTTCTTATCTATTTCAAAATTCGCAATATTTAAAAACTTGATTTGCTCTTTTTCTTTCCGTGTCAGTTGATGCAGAATACAAAAAGCTCGTGGAGAAAAGTAGCGTTCTACACATATACACGCATTAACGCCGCGTGTTTACGTATACATGTATTCTATTCGTGATAATCGCTATGTATTTTTTAACGTGTGTATGTAAGTATGCGTATGAGAGAGAAAGAGCTTTCGCGATTGCCAGCCCCTAGGGCCATAATGTTAACCCAGCGCCGAGGTTTGTGTTATCATCGCTTGCGCTCGTTGCACGGTTACCAGTGAGAAAGAGAAAGAGAAATCGTCCGAGAGAATCGGGAAAGGGGAATACACATATACGCTACGAAACGCGAGCACACGAACTGAAGGGCAGAGAGAACGAGAGAGGCTACAGGGGAAATAACCCAAGAGAGACAGAGAAACAAGTGTAAGGGAGGAGCAAAAGAGAGAGAGAGAGAGAGAGAGAGAGAGAGAGAGATTATGGAGTACCCGCGCACAAAAGTAAGAGGGAGATGAGGGGGCGGCGGGATATTCAAGAGACAGAGGGGACAATTTACGAGGGGTGGCGCGGAACTGAAAAGAAGGAATGACGAAAGGCCTTCCAGTAAACATAAACATGAAACAAATTTTGCCGACTACGTTAAGAAAAACGTAGCAGTTACTTTTGTATGCGTATGTGTATCGTATAGCGTCAACTCGCTCGAGAATTTTATCGCGTGGACGAGAGAGAAAGAGAGAGAGAGAGAGAAAGAGAGAGAAGAAATGCTGGAGCAAGCGTAAGCGTACAGAGTTACGCGCGGGAGTATGTGTACATACATACTTACGTATATATATATATGCACACGCATTTTCTTGTGCTCTCTCTAGCTGTCCTGCTTCTTTTGCCTTCGCGCCAAGATCGAAAAAATACAGGTATAAAGGTAGAGAAAGAGAGAATGAGAGGATTTGAGACGGAAATATTTACCTGAGTAAATTTACCGAAACTCCGACGGAAGTTATACTGGAGCTTTCCAACAAACAAACAGTACTTAGAGATATATATATACGCAGATAGTCGTACTATACACGATTGATGGAGAATAAGACAGTAGATGCAAGCTACTCCGCGCGCTCTATCTCTCTTTCATTCTCTGAGGCGCGTACAAGAGTCGCCGCTGCCGCCGCCGTTACCGCGCTCTCTTTCTCTCTCATTCTCTTTCATTCGTTCTCCTTCACTTTCTCCCTGTTTAAGCTCTGCGTACGTGCCGCGTAATTCTTCGAATTTTCGAATCGCGGCAAGATTTTCGAAGCGCGTACTTATTTATGTTGTACTGAAGCTGTTGACCTCCGTGAGGTCTCGACTCCACTTCCCTATGTCCTTTTCATGTATATACACGCATATGTGCGCGCGACTAGCAACTATTATACAGACTTACCTATATGCGTGCCTGTGTGTTATGCGTGCGCATGTATAAATATATAAGTATACACGTAAATATGCACGTATATATATATATGTATATATACGTAGTTGGTGCGATGCGTGTGGGTAAAATCAAAATTAAGAGCTTTTTCCTCCTCCACCTCTTCCGCCTCTTTTTTACTCTCTTGCACTTTCACCTCGGACGATGTATATTACTGTATTGCGCGTACAACTGTGAAACTGCTCGCACATCAACTCATTTTCGACACTCTATTATAGTTTGCACTAGCCTTACTACTACGGCACTTATATGTACAATTGCAACAAGCAATGACAATCCACGGAAAAACTTGGCTCAGCGACGGCGACGACGGAGGCGGCTAATGTAGTGAGCGGCGCGCCTTCGACATAACATCGGCAGTCTGTTATGTGTGAGTCCTGTGCGTGTGTTTCCAATGTAAGTATGTGTATGTATGTACGTGTCGTACCGCGCAAAGAATTACTCTTGTTTCTTTCACTTCCTACTTCTGTTTTAAATGTGCTAATAAGTCTTTCGCTGGTCTTTGCGGCATAAGGAGAAGCGTCTCTTTTTCTATGAGCACGCAAGTGAATCCTCACTTTTCTAATCGTGTTTTCATAAGCCGCCGCCGATGACGAATCAACAAACACGCACACAAGTATACACGAACAGACCGTCTATTCTCTCTTCTCTGCTTCGCTACAAGCTTATGTGAGGACGCGAGAACGTATCAATCAATTTGTAATTATTTTATGCCGATGGAAATTTGTTTTTTCACAATTTGGAGATGAATTTATTTACACAACATACGTTCTTGGATTATCGTTTATAATTTCGACAAACTATGCTTGCCGCTCGTTTGTGGCGATTACACACGAAGGGGAAGAAACAGGAATGCCAGACGTTAGATGGCGTCGGTCCACTAAAGCGGCGGCGGTGGCGGTGGCGGTTTCACGTTTCCTCTCGCCTGTTCGTTTCGCTTCGTTCCATACGTTTCTTTTCTTTATCACCGAGTACACTTGCAATTAAAAATTGAATAAATATAGAGCATTTCTTATGTCTTTAAAATAAAAGATTTTATATTTAAGTATTGAAATTGCTTGGACAAAAATACAAATAAATGCAAATATTAAAATTAAATATTTATATTTTGTAAACTATAATATACGCTATACTTAGCGATTAATGTATTATTTTTTGGTTTTGAGATAAGCGACTGTAGAACGTGAAATTTATTATTTTTTTTTAAGTAATATCTTTTTCTTTATTTAATTATATTTTATATTTTTATATATATGATTATTATTATTTTTTTTATTCAATTCATTACATTCTATATTATCTTTAATTTTTACGTGATTATATAGTTGTATTGTTCTTTCTTAAACTTATACGCGGGTTCTCTTAACGACGCCGGGTGCCATTTTTGAGCATTTTGCACATGCGCACAAACGATTACCATTCCTCTATTTTCTTTCGTCAAAAATATTTTGTTGACGCTTAATTTTTATTGCATGAATATTAATATAAAAAATAGAAAATTTAATTAGGATATTTTAATTAATTAATTAAATTACATATAAATGTTCTACATGAAAAAATATAACACTTAAGATTTTAATTTAAAAAAATAAAATTATTTTTTTTTGTTCTATTTTTTGCTGAAAATATATTATATTATAAGTAAATTTTAAGTGCTATTTTTATGTTATTTGAATATTGTAAATTTACACTTATAATTATTAATTATTTTTAAGCTGAGATTAAATATTTCATATTGATTCACATTTTAAAAATAATTTTATAACTTTTTAATAGTTAATTTTTCTTTAATAGAATTAAAAACATTTTTAATTTATTTAAATATTTACAACCAAATCATTAATAAATAATTTGATAACAATTTATAAAAATTATTTATTAATTTTAAGTAGACATTTTAGAAATAAACGAATTTAGATCATTTGATTCTGTGTGATATAAAAATATTGAAGAATATAACAATTATAATTATATTATACTATTTACATTAAGTATAAAATATTTTATACAATTATTATGGAGATGCTGTTCTAGAATAAAATAATGCCATTGCAGGATCTTCACTTTCACATGTAATTAACACATCTCTAAATTTATCTAATATTTGTAATAATTGTGATCTGCGAATATTTTCTAAATACATTATTTCTTCTAAATGGTGTCCACCTTTAAAATATCCCATTCGACATAGTCTTTCGAGTAGTATTATATCATCTGATGGATAACCATCAGATTGATATGAATATAATTCATCTGTTTTGTTCAATGAAATGTCAGCCTTTGAATCACTAGGAGTTCCTTTAGGTGTATCATTTAAACTCCATGTCCCATCATCTAGTGTTGCTGCTGAATCATCTTCTGGTAATCCATCTGGTGGACTAGATTCATCGATGTCATTCTCAATATTTTGCTTCAAAAAAGAAATAATTTTCGTATTAGAATATTAGCAAGTTTAGATATAAAATTTATTGATTTTAAATTGAATGATAAATAAAATGAGAATTATTTATCAAATATATTTTTAATTTATTAAATTTCTATTTACGTATTAAATCCAATTTTCAAATATAAATGAATACATACGATAGATGAACGTCCATGAACCGTAGGCATATACTGAACATAAGTATGTAGTTGTAATAACAAGTGATTTTTTAAAAGCCAAATTATTATTTTAACTAATTGAGTTTGTTGTTGAGGTTGACTAAGAGGATTCAATTTTTGACTTATCGATGTTGACAGAGAAAATTCACTTATAACCTGAATGATAAACGAAAAATTAAAAAAAAAAAAAAAAAATATTGCCATCACTAACTATAAAATTTATACGCAATACCTGTAACAGGCACATTCCAGGAAATTGTTCAGAAAATGCTTCTAGCATGTGACTTGTTAATACTGCATCGGGTGACACCACATAAACATTGGTTTCACATAATGGATAAATAATAGTTGCTTTGGCCCAGTAAACCAAGTGCCCAGTTAGCTGAAAAACTTGTGCTAAAGTTAGATCTGAATCTGCAGCCAAAGTTTGCAGACTTTTTAATGGATTATACATTTGTATGAGTCGATATAATGCTGGTGAATGATCAGTTGGTAGAGAATCCAGTAGATCCATTGGTTCAGTTAAAAGAAGTATACCATGATAAGGCCTAAGACTATCTAAACATCTATCAATAATTTCTGGATCTACTACAAATCCTTTTTTATGTGTTTGATGTACTTTTTGCGGTAAACAAAAACTCACTTGTATCCACTTATCAATCATAATATTAATAATTCCAGATGTACTTAAGCTATTGAAAATTGATTTTAAATCTCGAGCTAGTGAACTCTTTTGTAAAATTGTTTCATATGGTGATTCCTTAGAATTATTTTCCTCTTCTGATCTAAAATATTAAATTGAATAATTTTCATACTTGATATATTTTAATAAATCTGTTATATTTAATTGATTAAATTTGATTCAATGTAATCATATTCTTGAATAATTAGAATTAAATCTTGCAAAATTAAATTTTAATTTGATTACCTAGCTGCAACTTCGTCATGTGTTGAAACCATTATTTTAATTTCTTCTGTAAGAAAACCACACCTTTTTTCTTCATGCCTCAAAGCAATTCCTAATCTATGAAGTAATATTCATATAATTTTCATATTTATTATAAAAAATGATTATACATACCTTTTACTTAAATCATAATAGCATTTAACAACAGAATGACTAGCTTGTGCTTGCAGTGCAAAAACTACATTGAAAAGCATTGAAGAATTAATTTCTTTTGGTCCTCTTGATGGAAGTAAAGTTGGATGTCCAACAAAACGTACATCATTCACTTTTAACTCGAATTTTAATTCACATAATTCTGGTTTAACAGCAAAAAGTGTTGATAGAACTTCATCTGATAATCCAGTGAGATTTCCATTGGTTTGATTTGGAAAAGGTATTGACTTGTTAACAAAAAATTTATATTTAAAATCAGAATAATTATAAAAATATATTTAAAATTAAAAAGTACCTGCAAAGAATCTTCTGCTATTATCATTGAATAAGGATTTTTTCTTTTTAAACATTGGCTTGGATCTCGTTGATGATTTGTTGCATGTGGATAACGAAAAAGCATCCTGTCGCCTTTACTATCACTTTTAACAAGAATAACGCTTAAAGGATTTATTTCCATTTTAATTTTTATTTATTTATTATTTACATAACTTATACAATAAATATATTCATTTTAAAAATTTAGGTTAAGTGTATCTTGGCCGTATATGTTTATAAAGACATTTTTACTGTCACCGCTATTGACGCCACTATCGTTATTAGATATATATGTCTATATTAATGAAAATATTAAATATATAATTTTCAATCATATGATTGCGTAAACAATTTTAATATTATAATAATATCTATCAAAATATAGAATTTTTTTGGCTAATTCAAATTAGTTTTAAATATTTTATTGGTTTCTTATTTAATCGAAGATTAAATTACTTAATTATAAAAAAAAAAAAAGATTTACGTGATTAGATTTTAACGTAAAAATAAATACTAAGAAATTTTTTACTACTAAAATAAATAAAATTTGTATTAGGAAGACTTTATTGATATATTTTGTTAACAAAATATATTTCATAAAGAAATTTATATAAATTATTTAATTATTTAATTTATTAAATATTGCAACAGGTAACCATGTACGACTATCATTTTAAGTCTTGCTATACTGGACTGAATCTACTTGCCAAAAAATAATTGTCAATGGAATGTTATCGGGATAGTGAATTTTCTTTGAACGTTAAACTATTAAATGTATTTTTCAAGTGCAAATATTTCTCATCTTAAATATAATTGAAAATTATTTTGAAATTTTTACTTAGAAAATTGAGACTCTTACACTGTAATACGACACTAATTTTTCGCAAAATTCATGTTTTGGATGGAATGTTAAATTTCTGCAGAAATTCCAAGTTTTCATTCACAATTACTTCAGTCTTCTGCACATTAAATTCATAATTTTCTTGAAGGTTTGATTCGATTTTGAATATTTTCAAAATACTTATATTATTTTAACAATCAAAATTTGTCTATTATTAAATATGCACGATTATATGAATCATTATACACAGAATTATTTAAAATTTTACTTTATTAAAATTTTATTATTATTTTTCTCAATTTTTCTCAATACAATATTATTTGACAATCGGCAAAACACAAAAAGATTCTAGGATTTCTATTCGAAATTTCCAATTTGTTGGTTTCATGAGCACAGCAAAATTTCTTTTGATTCGATAGAAACTCGAACTCATCTCTTATTTGCGCTCACGCGTAATCTTTTCCGTAATATCGTAAATGCTTGGCAAATTGTTAAAAAATAAAAAGTGAAGCAATTAAAAGATGAGTAGTGAGAGAAAGGAGATCATTAAATTATTAAAAGACAAGAAATCGCATAGATGCTGCTGTTGTTGCAGAGTACAAGCGTTTTTGCCTCGATGCACTTCTTTATCGCTACCGTAACGCTCCGTACAGTGCTACATACTCCGCTCGATTTTAATGGCGCCCCTTTTTTCGCCTTAGATCGTGGTTTAGATTATAGATTATCGCGCATCCGGTCTCTCACAATCCTGTTGCACCGCGGCGACCCGCGGGCTTTTCTCAGCCCTTTGCGCATCTGTACTTTGAACCCATCGACATTGAGAGTGAGAGAGAGAGAGAGAGAGAGAGAGAGAAAGAACGAGAGAACAAGAGAATGAGAAGATGAAGGAGAAGAGCAAGAAGTAAAGCGGAGAGAAGAATTTTCCCTGTGTCTCAAGGGTATATGTGGAATTAACGTTGCATCCATACCGTGTACTTAATCAGACCGTCATGGACTTTGACGATCAATAGGGTTTGAATGTTACGCGTGCTTCAATATATCTTCGCGTGCTGAATTACATAACTGCGCTGCTTCTTTTTTTTTTTTTTTTTTTTTTTTTTAATTCAAATCAAACTGCGAGACCGTGAAATTCATTTGGTTTATTACGTAAAATTATTTATACTAAAGTAGTACTTAATGAATAAAAATATTTAAAATTAGAACAAGTTAATCATAAGAATAGCTACAAATTAAAATTCATTTAAAAATTTGTTTATTAATTTTTGCTTACATCGTTATTGTAGATTCTAATTTTATAAATTTAAACAAATTCTCTCAATATATTATTAAAATCATCAATTATTCATAAAGCAACTTATTCAAGTTATAAAGTAAAATTTTATTCTATACAAGAATGTTAAAGCACGAATCTTGTGAGCAGCTTTCATAAAGATAATAAAATAGAAAAACAAGAAGAAAAAAATGGGGGAAAAAAAAAAGTAAAAAACAGAGAAAAAGCCTTTTTTTCTCGTTTGTCCTTACGGGCAACGTTTGCTTTGTGAGAATGGCCGCGAATCCATCGCGCGCGCCGTTTGCAAGAGGATGTTTAATGCGGGGGAGAAGGACCGCGAGAGAGGAGAAGAGAGAAGAGCATAGCTAAGAGAGAGAGAGAGAGAGAGAGAGAGGGGAAGCTCGGCGCGTAAACACCGGCGATAATCGCGCGCGCGATCCCGCCGGTTCTCGGACCCGTCGTCGCCGTCGCGAAGGGAAAAGAGCCAAGAGAGTTAGTCTGTGGGCCCCCAAAGGATATCGTCGGGCGCGCGCTCTTGCACACTTATAACGTACGGCAGGACGACGGCGAGATAGTCGAGAAGAGGATGAGAGAGGATGGAGAAAGAAAAGAAATAGGAGGAGGAGGAGGAGGAGGAGGAGGAGAGGAATCGACGGGTAGAGATAAGACGGAGAAGCGCAGCTTCCGAAAAGTCGAGGCGAGTGCGCCGTTCGTTAAAAGAGAGAAAAAAAAAAGAGAATGGAGCCACGGGGTCAATGATTCGGAACCTGCGGAGCTATGTATATACTTAAATTGTTAATTGCGGTGTTTCGTTGATAATGATTACGATGTTTACTTTGTAAGCAAATTTATTTATTTATTTTTCTTTCTTTTATTTTATAGACATATTGACGTTCATTTACAGACGAAGAAGAAACGACATTGTCAAAGGATTACTTCATTATTTAACCATGAGCATATTAAATTTGTTCAACGCATGTCTTGTTTAGATTTTAAATAATGTTCTTTATAATTGAAATAAAAAAAAATTTTAATTCAAATTGACTATAAAATTTTCAGCTTCAATTGCAATTTACTTTAGATAAACTAAAAATAAGTTTTTTTTATCATGAAAATGAAAAGATTGTTAAAACAAACTTTTCAATCTTTTTATTCACTTTAGGAATTTGCTTAGTAAACTAACGTAGCTCAAAAAAGTCATAAAAATATTTTATTCAAACCTTAATATTCTTGAAATACTAAATTAAAAAAATCAAAATGTGTAATATAGAGAGTCGCGAATGAAAAAAAAAAAAAAAAAAAAAAAAAAAAAAAACAAACAAAAAAATTACAGTAGAAGTGCGAAATAAAAGTTCTTATTAAAAAAAAGCAATCGAGATAAAAAAATCATAGGTAAACAAATAGCCAGAAAATAATAAAAAACGTATAACGCGATTCAAAAATTGAGCAAAAAAGAAAGACCCATAGATGAGTATCGATATACAAAGCCAAAGCGAGAACAAGAGAAACAAAAGCAATGTGTACGAATTAAAAAAAGACACATAAAATAAAAAAAGATATCGCTATCCAAGTATACAGGTATATTATAGATGTACTTATATGTATAGCAGGGTCTCGGCAGTGAAACAGAAAAGTGAGAGAGAAAGAGAGAGGGAAAAAGAGAGAGACGGAAAGGGACCGAAGAGCGAACCTATCTGACCCGCGCGTTGCATCTCGAGGTCTGTATAGCAAGAGAGGATATATATACAGGCTTGCATCGCGAACTGCTGCTGCCGCCGTTGCTGCTGCTATATCAGCGAGCGAAAGAGAAAGAGAGAGAGAGAGAGAGAGTAAAAGAGAGGGAGTGGGAAAAACTCTTCTTAGCGTGTAGAAAGCGGCTTCTCTTGTCGAAGAAAAAACGAACGGAACTAGCGGAGAGAGAGAGAGAGAGAGAGAGCAAAAGCGGGGGTGGACGAAGGGAATGCGGTAGGTAAAGGGTGTAAGAAAGAGACAGGCAAATCTTATCCCTCTCTTTCTTTCTCTCTACTCAGAGAGCGAGCAAAAGTGCTGGAAGAGGAGGAGGAGGAAGATGATGTAGAAACGAAAAGAGAAAGAATGAAATAGAGAAAAAAAGAAAGAAAGACAGAGAGAGAGAGAGAGTAAGAAGAGCGGGAAAAGACACGGGAGGAGACATGTAAAGGGAGAGGGGGTGGAGGAGTAAGAATAAAAGACGCTGGAGAGTAATAGAGGAAGAATGGAGGTAAACAAAGAGAGAAAGGAAAGAGAACGGAGGATGATACTCGAGCGATATGGAGAAAGAAAGAAAATGAAAAGTGATGAGAATAACCGAGTAAGAGTTAAAAGACTATTAATAAGTTAGGTACATTTCATTTTTTTTTTTTTTTTTTTTTTTTTATTTTTTTTCATTCTTTTTCATTTTTTCTTCAAGTGTTTTAAGTCGAGAACCGCTCGTGACGTGTGTCTTTTTTATTCAAAACGCTCTTGCATGTTAATTATATTAAAAAAAAAAAGTGTACGCATTTTTTCAAGCGAATCTACGACTCTAATGCAACGAGTATTTAAGATCAATCGCAAGTAGATATAAATTTCTTTAGAGAAAATTAAAGAAAAATTTCAAGTTAGAGATTTGAATAATCGCGTGGATAAAAGTGTATAGCTAGAAAGGAAAAATAAAAATTGAAAGATCGGAAAAACTGAAAATAACGAAAGGCGCAAAGAGCGAAAGAGAGGATAGGATAAGGACATGCTTAGAAAAAGAGAGAAAGAGAGAATTTAGCTCGAGGAGAGGAGCGAGCTGGCGGCTTGCGGCAGCTAGCGAGGGAACGCGAAGCGAAAAGACGTAGAGAAAGAGCGCGAGGGAGAGTGAGAGAAAGAGAGAGCGAGAAAGAGATAGAAAGAGAGAGAGAGAGAGCAAGAGAGAGCAAGAGAGAGCAAGAGAGAGAGAGAGAGAGGGAGAGTGGGAGAGAGAGAGAGAGAGAGAAAAGGAGAAGAGGTGGAGGAGTCGAAGGAGGAGAAGGAGGAGGAGGAGGAGGAGGAGGAGAAGGAGGTACGAAGGAGCGAGCAAGCTCCGTTGGCGGGTAACCCACGTGTTCAGTGTAGTAGCGCGTTATGACCCGGATGTTAGATTGCAGCCGCAGTTTCGCGAGAACCTGTGCAGGCGACCCGGATGTACCGCTGCTCGCAGCAGCAGTCGCTCAATCATCAGCCGCTAATGTCCATCCCCGCTGCCGCCGCTGCTGCTGACCGCTGCTGCTGGAGGCCGGCGAAATATGTTCAATCGGTAAGTGGTGGGCCACGGACACCCCAACCGGATCGGCCCCCCGGCTCGCTCACCCCGAAACTACGCGGGACCGGCAACCTGCGCGCCGATCGCGTTCTCGCTTACTCGATCGCACCGGGGGATCGATTGATCCACCCAAACCCAAAACCCGGGACTCGCGTGTCAACGGGGGTTGATATTGCGCGCGATGACATCGATTATTGTGTTTGCTGGCCATAGATATTTTTTTGCCGACGAAAGCTCGACGGTACACGCGCGGATTGATCGTATTGTTTATCGTATTTTTTCTTCGTTTCAAGCGATCAAATAAGTGATGCCTAATATTGACGAATGAAATATTGTGAACAAGTGAGCAAGTTGAGTGCAATTTGGAAAATGAAATGAAAATTTTTACGCTTTTGTTGTGCAAAAGTATCGAGGTACATGTGTTATTCACATTTGAAATCTCTCTTTATTTTCTATACGTTACAATTTTTTTACAAAACTTATTTCAATACCTTTTCTAAAATTATATTAAGAAAAATTTCATCTATATAATTTTTATGATTGTGCATTTTTCAAAAACTTAATCGTTAATTTTAAAGTTTAAGTTTTAACGTTTATACAAAGTCACGATTATTTTTTCGTTTTTATAACTCTAAGAAAAACTTTTAAAATACTTTTAAATAAATAACTTAATATTTTTTTTTTTTTTTCAACGTCACATTAAGTTTATTTTACTATTGAGCGAAAATTTACACGGTTAAATACAATGCGTATAAAAAATGTTAAATGTTTTTATTATTATTCATAGTTATGGATAAATTTTATGACGTCTTTTAATATCTAAATATACATAAAATTCTTTGTACAATAATATAAAATTAAACATTTTTAAATTTAAAGTATAGTTTTGCATCTAAATTTGTTTTATTAAGGTATTTTTTAAGCCTTAATTTATTACTAAAATCAATTTTAACGCACTCAATGTGTATCAATTATCATTATAAAATCGATAAAATATTTTGGCAACCAGACGAGTTTTTATAAACCTTCGGATCTTATTCAAAAACGCTTTTTAAATTACCGACGGATCGAGCGAAGTTTTAAAATTAACTAATTTTAGAAAAATTTTTTTAATAATAAAAGTTATGAGCAACAAAAATTTTTAATAACGCAATCGCATGGGTCAAATGTACGAGAAAAATTTTAAAAAACAATATGACGAAAAAGTCGCGAATAAAAATAATCGTCCAGCGCTTTTCTTCGTCGTTAAACGGTCGAGAAACGCACGATCGCGAAAACAGATTTCGAAGGGGTTAGTTATAAATCGTCGAGGTCAGATGAGAGGCCGGTCGCGTGCCGCGCGGGTAATTTTGGGTAGGCGCGCGCGCGCACACACACACACACTGGCATTTTTTAAAACGAAGGACGCGTGTGCCCTTGAAGGATAGATGCGAGCAAATCGACGAAAGGTGCGAGCAAATTGCGAAGGGACCTGATCAACGCGGAGATCGCGAACTTGCGCGATCTCTTGCCGCTTCCGCCCTCCACGAGGCAGCGTTTATCCCAGCTTCAGCTTATGGCCCTCGTTTGTGTCTTCCTCAGGAAGGCGAATTACTTTCAGCACGGTGAGTAGCTGAGCCTTCATTTTTTTAATTTTTAATTTTTAATGAAATATAATGCAAGGACTTTTTAGTCATAAATATAGTACTTATATTTACAATTTGTGTAAAAAGTTAAAAATTTATACTTAAAATTAAATTTTTTCATAATTTTTAATCGATAACCAAACAAAATTTATTATTAAAATGGTTAAATTATATATAACTTATAAGATAAATTATAAATAAACATGGGATAAATCTATAAAATGAAAAAAGTTGAATGCAAAAATAGATTTTTGTGTAGAATACAGTTTGGCTTACAAAATAAACTATGAGAAGAATGTAGCAAATCACATTATTGCGTATTTTTATTTAATTAAGTGTTTGAAACTCATTAATAATATATTTATAATGCATTTCATTCTATACCCAAACAATATTAGAACAAATCATTCATGTTCAGTATTTTTTAAATAAATTAGAAATATTTATTTAGTAATATGTAATCAAGCTAATAAATGTTTTTACATTAAAAAAATTTTTATACAAACTTAAGGGTAATTTTATGATAAATATATGGTGTAGAAAAAAACAATATCTAAATAATTGTACAATACATTATAAATCGAGGAATGTCATTGTGATGCTATATTTTTTTTAACCTTTCATGTTAAAATATGCTTTTTAAATATTTAATTGTAAAAAATAAGACAGTTGTGTGACGAAAAATTGTGTGTGCAGATATCAAATTTAAAAATTTTATTAACATGCTCTTATATATTTTTTGTCTTCATTATTAATTAATGCGTTCGATAATTGGAATTAAAGTTTTTCAGTAAAATTAAATTTTTTTTTATACATTTGTATTTATAACATTCTGTTGTTGTTATTATTAAAAAAATAAAAAAAAATAAATAAATAAATAAATGAATAAATAAATATCGTAAAGAATCTTTCCACAATCATTTAAAACAATATTCATAGTCCTTATAAAGGAACAGCAAACCATTTGCAAGTGTTTTAAGCGCAATTAAGTGAGTTTTTGTAGTCTATTCAAGTAATGTCTGATTCTTAACGTAGTTTTTTAATACTTTTGGCGACTCTTAAATACCAATGTTGTCCATTATTATATTTTCTTTGACAAACAAACTTTAAATTGTAAAGATAGAGGAGAAAAAATTATTAGTATCGATGAAATATTCTAAAGGTATTTTAAAAACAAAGCGTTTAAAAAATTGACAGTAAAACCTAGTTTTTTTATTTGCTTAAACGCGCACCCACATATCTCGTTAAAGATACAAAGTTTTATATGTAATAGATTATTTTATCTATTTTTTTGGCGATATATTTGAAACAAATGAAAAAAAAAATTATCAAAAAAATTAGCGATTGGATAATTGAATGATCAAAAAATTTTATTGAAAAAAAGTATTATTCGAAGAATTATTATAATTCGTTTATGATTATCTTTTGACGCTAAATTTTTCGTCATTCTCAAGAGGATTCAACCGTCTTCCACTTCTAATTTAAAAAGTCGAAAATTTTAAGAACAATGTGCGTCACATTTTAACACCAGCTAACATCTTTTCTGCGATAATTTTTTACATGTAGAGATATTTTCTCTCTCTCTCTCTCTCTCTCTTTCTCTCGGTATAATTATCAAGCTTAAAGACAGTGTTTATTGTCACAAATGCCCCGAGGCGCGATTACATGGCGCAATTAACGAAACCACATCGCAACTATTTACAAAATAAAAAATCCATCCATAAAATAACTATAATATATATATATATATAAACACATAAACATTTATAAATGTATGTATACATGCACTTTATTTTTATGCATACACAGAACAATCTCTAGGCTGTATGACCTTCCATTCCCGCGTATACATTTGAGCACTTTTCGCATGTTACTTCGCACCCCGCTCGTTAGTAATCGTCTGTAAGCGATATGAGGGTCCTATTATTAGATACATTAGTGGCTACATTTTGTTTAAAAAATGTTTTGAATAATTTATTTTATATATTTATACGTATATATGTATATGTATATATATATATATATATTTTTTTTTTATAAATTTGACAAAACATATGAAAGTAAATATACAAGATCGATAAAATTCGATTATTTTTAATTTAAAGTATTTTAATAAATGAAATAGAGGACGTTGTTAGGTTTGAAATAAATTGTATGCATACGTATATGAATTATAAGATGTTACATTACAATAGCATATTATATTACAAGCTACATTACAACAGAGTACTTACAGTAATTATTTTTACGTTTTCAATGTAAACTGAATTATTTGTTTTAATAAGCGTTGAAATTTTAATAAATTACAATATTCATATTATAAAATATGTTAATAATAATTATATTATTTATCTTATCAAATGATTTATATAATAAATATAAATTATACACGATATTACATTCAAAATTGAATGATATGAGAAAAGAAAGTCGTGTATGATTTATAATATTGTCAATTACAATTAAAAAAAAAAAAAAATATGTCATTGCACGATGTAGCTTGGATAATCCTCGTTGCCTTGTGAGTCATTGTAAGAAAAAAAAGGTAAAAAAATGAGTCAATGTACCCATCTATTTACATAAATCCGCAGTGCCAAACCTAAGGTCCGCTGCTGTGGCTGCAGATGCGACCACTACTTAGGCGGTCATTGTTTATAAGCTCGATAAGGTACAGAAAACTCTGAGCGCAAAAAATCTCGTCCTTTCTCTCTCTCTCTCTCTCTCTGTGTTTCTTGACTAAGAGAGAGAGACAGAGACAGAGAGAGAGAGTTAAGATAAAAGGCATAAGGTACGAAAGGCGAGGAGCATCTAAGGAAGGTAAGAAGACGTAAGAAGAAGAGGTACACATCGAGAGGAGGTGGAGGAGGAAAAGGCAAGAAGGTTGTATACATACGTATATATATACAAGTATGTATATATTGCGCGCGCCAGCGGTCGCGAGGGAGGCAAAGTTAACCGCTTCGAGCGCATATGTATATACATACATACATATACATATGTGTGTGTGAGTGTATACGAAAGAGCGAGCGGGAAAGAAACAGAGACAGAGCATACAGTATTCGAACCCCGGGCCGTCCAAGTGCTCGTTCGTTCGCTCGCGCTGCTCTCCGCGAGAGCGAGTCCTAAGCGCGAGTTCCGGGTGATCCGCTGACCTCTCGGCCTCTGCAACAACACTCTCACGCTCCTGTAACCCATACTCCCCCGTAACCGTCTCCCACCTCCCGAGCGCGCGTTCGCCTTCTCTCTCTCTTTCTCTCTCTCTCTCTCTCTCTCTCTCTCTCTCACTCTCCTCTTTCTACCTTCGTTCAATCCTTCGCGCGCTCACATGCATACGCGGGGGGGCATACAGACATTCGTACGATCGCGTATATCTGTACTCTTACACAAGCGTACGTCGCGGCACTATCCCTTTATATACATATAATACAAGCGCACCGCTGCCCTCCACTCCTCGGGTTATATAGGTTTTCTCTCCTTCTCGCTCCTTTTATCCAGCATACGTCGGTGTACTGGCACATAGCGCAGGCATACCCAGGGACGCGAAGGAGGAACGCGACGTGTATATACGTGTATTGGTATGTCTTTCTGTGCATGTATGTGTGTATGTGCGCCAACGTGCCGCACATTCTTCCAGAAAAATTCATCCCGCCGCGGTCCTCACTCCCTCTCCCTCTCTTTTTCTATCTCTTATTCACCACTACTACATCATTGTGACGTACCAACCGCCGGCATTACTACTACTACTACTACTACTACTACTACTACTACTACTGTTGCCGATGCTACTACTACCACCGGTGTACTCCTACAACTACAACTACTTATCAGCGATGCTTCGCGGAGGAGTCCCGCGGTGGATGATCGCGAGAGAGAGAAAGAGAGAGAAAGCGGGACCCCGGCAGAGCGGCGCCTTTACCATTCGCCGGCTCGTCCTCGTGCTACTCCTTGTTGACTCTCTCTCTCTCTCTCTCTCTCTCTCTTTCTCTCTTTCTCTCTCGAACGCGTGCGCGCGCGGGTAACGTATGTGGGTCGCGAGATACGAAATTGCCAAAAAATTGATGAATATTCTGTTTACATGGATACAAATAGAAAGAGAGAGAGAGAGAAAGAAAAGAGACTAAAGGGAGAGAAAAAGAGGAAATGGACCGAAGCTATTCTACAAATCTATGCATGTGCGAGGATGAGGCAATTTTCGGTGTAATCGATGTAATATGGCTGCCGAGCGGCTTGTTGCGATATCTTTATCTGCTAGTCTAAAAAATTTTGCGAAAAATTTTACATAAACGCTATTTTGAGCTATCGCGTTAAATATTACTTAGATAGCGTGGTATATATTCGTGTATGTTCGTGTGAAAATACATTTTTATCTTTTAAAAAATATATTCGTAATAGGGTTTGCATCTGAATCTATAATTTGCAAATTTGTAAAGTTTGCTTGACAGTCGTGCATTAATTTTTCGCGCTAAAAAATTTATAAATTTATGAACTAAGCGTTTGAAATTAATGAGACATATTTTAATCGTTGATAACTTTGATAAAAAAAATAAAGAGCTTCTTATTAAAAATCTATTGTATTTAAAAATACTCACGATATTTTAAAAGATTAAAATAGATCGTTATCGGTTCGAGATCGGCGTTGTAACATGACATGCTTTTACATCGGTATTCAATGGCCCGTTATGAACATAAAGTTACAAAAATAGTAACGTAGCTTCTTACCCAATACGTGTAGCATATTTTTTCTTACTTAATTAACATGTTACAAATATTGGAAACTTTTTTTTTTCTTTTTTATCCTAACCGCGAATAATCACTATTCGATGTTAATTGTGCCAAGACTTACATATATTTCTTAAATTAATAGAGAAAATTTAAACGAAACGGTTAAATATGATAATGATTTGTAATATTTGATGCGTAAAACTTTCAGTTTATCGGTTACATAAGATTTCTAATATATTAAATTGTAAAATTTTAAGTGAGAATTTTAAATAATGTATTGAGGAAATGTACTTTTTCGGTACTTGTACAGATAAATTACATTTTACCAAATAATTAAAATTATTATTATGAATTTATATTCGATCGTGTATTGAAAGCAATATTTTTATTTATTTTCATATTTGAGGAAAAATAAAAGTTAAAAAAAAATAAAAATTAACATTTATTTTCATTTATTTTTTAATGTTTAAAAGAGTAATATAATTTTATGCTCTGATAATAGTTTTATCGCGTGGAGATTATAGTTTTATTTTTGTATTCGAATGTCATTAATGTTTTTCTAAATTTTTTTTTACTTTAAAATGATATTATATTTTATAGATTTTTGTAAAAAATATTATTTAAAAATTTTCTTTATCTTTAATTTTGTTATTTGTCATTATGAATTTATTACTTTTAATAGAAACTATGTGCTGAACAAAAATGACACTTTCATTTATTGAAATTAAAGTTAAATAGAAACGATAAAATCATAATTTATTTATCAAATAAATAAATACAAAGTATTAACATTTACCTTTTAAATCTAGATTGTAAATATATTATCAAAATACTACTAAATATTAATTTCATTGTAAATTGTAATATATTTTTTTAATATTTGTTTAGTTTTAAAAAACGACCAAGAATCTTCAAGTATGCCAACACCAAACATTGGATTTTCAAAGGTAAGCTCATAACGTTTAGCAATAGCATTTTCGTACGTTTACATTTATGCATCACTTAATTTTTTACAACCAATGTTATCAAACGTTAAATCGCGTAAAAATTGTACGATAATTTTTTTTTTATTTTTTTATTTTTTTATTTTTTATTTTTATTTTTTTTTCGAGTGCTCCTATTTTAACTATATTTTCTAATACTTAAACCAACTATTCAAAACCATTAAAATGAAATTTGTGAGGTAAATGAAAAATCATAAATACAAATCGTAATTGATAAAGAAAAGCAAATATATCTTTGTTTATGCGCAAACACATGGACGTCGCAGGATTTTATGGAAGATGAAATTAGGTAAAACTAAAAATAATGCATGTTTTCGTATGTCATGCACGATAACGATAATACAAACTTAGCTAAGATTATTTGTTTCATATTTTTTTTTTCTTTTTTTTTTTTTTGAATTGTACATAAAACTTGATATCAACACTGTCATAAAAAAAGAAATAAGAAAGAAAACAAAGAAACAGTTACATTACGCTAGTTACATTTAACGAAAATTCTTCTATAGAATTTATGTATATATACATATATATATATATATATATATATGTGTGTGTGTGTGTGACAATGTGCGAGTAGATATATAAATACAGGTATGTAGCTTTAAGACCAATAACCGGCAACCAATACTTTTCAGGCCATGTCCGGCTTCATTATGATGATGACTCAACAGGGCAAGCTTCTATACATATCGGAAAATGCCGCGGAATACTTGGGACACTCGATGGTAATAACATACAGAGACAAAAAGTTTTTAAAGAAAGAAAATTTTTTATTCACGATTATCACGATGACATTATTTATTTCAAATCGTTTATTCGTGTGTTTAATTTACGCGGTATGCGTTATTAATTCTTTTTTAATCAAAATTTTTTATTTAGTTTTAGTATTATTTACGAATAAATCACGGTTGTATTCAAATTGTTGCTCAATAATTGAATTTAAAGTTGAAAAATTAAAACGATGATATTTTGATTGAAATATTGATTGTACGTATAATGTTTGTACAAGCTATAAAATAATACATATTACGTTTCACGTTACGTGCATTTATTTTATCGATGCAGTTTGCTTTTTTATTTTTTTTAATTAAATATTTTTATGTAATAATCGATATAAACTCTTCGGCTAAGCGCGCTTTTGCAAGCGTCGAATGTACTATTATTGAAAACGAAAAAAAAAAATAAATAAATAAATTAAATAAATAAATAAATAAATAAATAAATAAAATAAAATAAAATAAAAAAAATATTTGCAAGGAGTATATTTTACAATTGAGAAAGCATATTCGTGTATATTAATTTATAAGACGGTCGTATTAACAACTTACGATTCGAAATAGCTTATGAAGTTTATGGCATGACTGAAATTAATTATACGAACAAGATTTTAAATCGTAAAAGGTATCCCTTTAAGAATTGCATGAAGCAATATTAAAGGCAGGCGTTTATTATTTTTAATTACATGATTTTATCTCTGTTATTATATTGTAGTCGCAAAAAATTGGCGGCTTTAATCACAATGCTTTACATTTGAAAATTTTTTTTAGACACATTTTAATGCTGCATTAGCGCCTTGGAATATAACGTTGCAAAAATATGATAAATAACAGTAATTTAAGCCGAAGCGTGACAAGTATTTAGATTGTAGTACTTCCGTATTATTTCTAAATATATTGATTAAAGTTGAATTTAATGATGAAAGTTTTTTTTTTTAATTTTACAGGAAAAATTCTAGCGTTGACAAAGTAATTTAACATGTTTCTTTTTTAATGTTTGTCGTATAAAATAACATTATTTATTGATAAATGAAAGATCGCGAATAAAAAATAGAAATTCATGTTTGCATTTTTAAATTTTTATTTGTTTAAAATCATGATTATTGTTTTATCCAACGTAGATATTAAAATGCGATTATTATTCCATTTATAAAAATAAATAATTTTACAAAAACTTTAAATCGACGTTGTTATAAAATCCTAAAACAAAAAAAAAAAAAAAAAAAACAAAGTATTATACTAAAATTAAAAGGAAAATTTTGTTAAAAACCGTATAAAAATTAACCGTCAATGTTGACTTCGCATGTGTGTATGTGCGCAGGAAGACCTTTTGATCCACGGGGACAGTGTTTACGACGTGGTCGACAAACAAGACCACATTGTTATACAGAATCAGTTGGCGAGGAGCGGCCCTGGTGCACCCGACGACCGGAGATTATTTCTTTGTCGTATAAACGTATCGCGAAACTCTCGCAGGCAGCTTCGCTTTGGAGATCAAAAGGTACGCTGCCGTTGCGTTCTCTTATGCCATTGTTCACGAAATATAGATATTATTTATTTTCGAGGTTGAGCATTGTCAACGCGATTGATTTATGTCGTTAATTTATGATTATTGTTTATTATCCTATCGATTGGTATTTCTGCATAATTATTTCTCGTTGAGAATGAGTTTATTAAATTTTAGTATTTTAACATTTTTTTTTTTTTTTTTTTTTCACATGAAGCAATAACGGTTGATTTTGTAAAACTGTCGCGTGAAAAAGATTGATATTTAATTATTTATAAATATTAAACTAAATTCTACGTATCAATTTAAAAAAAAAAAAATTCAAATATTTCATCAGAGTTAAAACCGTGGCATATAACATAAACAAAGTGCAGGAAAGAGTTTAAAAAAAAGAAAAAAAAAATCGATAAAGCGTTCCCTCGAGGGACAAGAAGATAAATAGTAATGGTAACATTACGGCATCGCCGGTCAATTTGTATCTCGCAGGTCGTTCTCGTGGAGGGACATTACCTGCCGTTTGTGCCACTGTGTAACCGTAACGAGTCGGTATTCCTCGCCTCGTGCACGCCGGTCGTATTGCCCGAGACGCGCGAGAGCGTCGTCCAAGGCGCGACCAACATCTTCACCACGATTCACTCGATGGACATGAAATACCTGCACATCGATAAAACGTAAGTTATTTGCCCTGTATATATACATATATATACTATTCCGTGTATTTTCAAGGATTTTATTCTCTTACGTTCAATTATAAGATTAGCTCTAAGGAATGAGTATCTTGAAAGTGTTGAGTTCATTTTGAGTGTGTCGCATGCTTTTATTTTTTATATAATTAATAAATCGTAAAATAATGGTTTTTTTAGGTTTTTAATTTTTCAGTTTGTTTTTTTTTTTTTTGTTTTGTTTTGTTTTGTTTTGTTGTTGCTAAAATATCATTATATATTTCTGTAAAATTATATTTAACAATTATTATTCATTGATCATGATACAAGAGTAAAAATTATAATAATTTAACAATTAGTTAATAAAATGCTTAAAAATACATATTCGCAGAGCCGAAAGTCACATGGAATATAGTCGTTCGGAGCTCGTCGGTGTCTCCTGGTATAATCTTCTCCATTGGGATAGTATACGTACTGCTTATTGCAAACACCAAACTGGTAAGCAACCCGTTATAAGTTGATGAATTTATTTTCGCCGTTTGATAAAATTTAACGCGATCTTTATAGTTATTCAATTGGATCAAGAGCGATCGAGTACAGCTTTACTCAGGATACAAAGTCGTTCGGGTAGATGGTTTTGGGTCCACTGCGTTTTACAAGTCAAAGACACGTCCGAAGAGTGCCAGCATCCTATTATCGTTTGTACCAATCAAGTATTAAGGTATTTACTTTTAATCATGTCGATTAATCAAAATTGATTTTTTAATTTATTACCGCTGTTTATATTTAAAAAATAGTAGGCATGGATTTGCATTTAAGTTTAAATTTTATTTTACCAACATTTAAAATAATGCTTTATCATAAGTATATTACTTTTTTTGGTTTTAAAAATAAAATAAAGGCAAAAAAGCAAAAAGTAAATTGTATTTAATAATCGTAGGATTAATCATTTTTTCTGCATTATATTCTTGTAATATTACATTCTCTTGTTCATTAATAATTATATTCTATCCAATTTAAATTTATTATGATCAATCTACAACCTTACATAGTGTTTTTTTTTTTTGTTTTTATTTATTTATTTATTTATTTTTTTAATAAATTCAGCAGTTTATCATGAAAATACTTTCAGAAAATGAAATTTATGTTTTTACTAAGCAACGGTATCTTCAGCTTTAACGGTATAGTGCATGATTAAATGAGAAATTTTCCGTGAGAACGGATAATTTCAGCTATGTAACATGTAAATACATCAATGATACTTGCTAAAATATCGTATTACTTTTAAAATAATCAGTGAAAGAAGTTTTTAATTTATATTTTTTCAGTTTTTTACGAAATTATTTATTCTATCTTTTTTAACAAAACTTATATTTTCTTATATATTGTAAATTTTAAATGCTTTTAAATTTGTAAAAATGTACTTTAGTTATTTTTAATATAATATATCGTTAAATATATATTCTAAAAAAAAATAATCACTCATAGTCAAATAGAATTTTTATAATAAAAAAAATATTATCAGCATTTATCTTTATAGTAAAAATAAAAATGAAAAACGAAAATTTTTTCCATGCGTTTACGCAGTGAGAAAGAGGCTGAAATAATGCGCGCTAGTTCCTGGTTATATCAGTATTCGTCCCAGAGTAAGTTCACGTACGGCGTCTGTCCGAGTTTGCCAGCTTCCTCGAACGCACAGCCGCAATCGTTGCCACAGCAGCAGCAGCAGCAGCAGCAACAGCAGCAGCAGCACTCGTCGAACCTAGCTTACGGTGCGGAAGTCGGCGTCCCACCGGATTATAGCAACGGTGGAAGGCCGAGTTTACCGTATGGGTTGACGGTTCTGCCAACGGTTATACACGAGACGGAGCTTGGAGTGCAATCGTATCAATCGTCGACGAATCCTATGGACGACGGTCAGCTTGCTCCTTGGGTCAAGGATCGGCCTTTGGTGAAGCAAGAGCCTACCGAGGTATTGTTGGTATTCCATTTTTTTTTTTCCTAGCGAGCTCTTTGTGCAAATTTTATGGGGTACAGTTTTATGTAGGGCGCATTACTTAGAGAGGAGATGTATTGATTATCAGAAGAGATGCGACGAGTAATGTTAAGTAATTTATCTTAAATAATTTTGTCGTTATTGATAGTTTGTTTTACGGTGAAAAGTCTTGCAATATCGCGGCGGTTACTACTGAAACGTAATTTTTTTTTTTTTTCTTTTATTTCCAAACGCTCGAAAAATTTTAATTTAAAGTTATGAGTTTGCAAAGTATAATAAATATATCAAATTGTCGCAATCGAAACTAAAAGAAAAGATTCAACAAAAAAAGTCATATAATAATCGTGCACAATAATGCGCATCGAACGTGTCGAAAGCACGCGAGCATGACAACGTAAAATTAAGGAAAATCGAGCGCTAACATCTCACGGTACGCTTATACGCCGACACGCACACACACGCGCGCGCGCGTGCACACACACACACACAGAGACGCGTGATAAACGCGTTAGGCTCATACGCGAGAGTGAGAGTACGCGAAATGGAATGAAGCAGATCAGCATAATTCCAGCTGGGAAAATGTAATTTTGTGCGATGTTGGCCAGGTGTACGGAGATACGAGCATGCAGCGAGGGCCGGTTGCGAGGAGCCACTCGACGCTTCACGGACAAGAGACGGACACCGCCGAGCCTGTCGATATGTCCATCAACAATAGCGCGCCCGAGCACGATGAGAGACATACCATGCAGCAGCAGCAGCAGCATTGCACTAATACCGGATCGGCTGAATTTTGTCCTTGCAACGAGGCGCATTTGTCCATGGTATTTAGTTAGATTTTCACTCGCGATTGGTAGCTTGTTTAATTTCGTATTTATTTTATTTCTATTTTATCGACGACGCTTTATGGATTATTTACTTACCTTTGAAGAAAATCGATCTAATTATGTTTACAATTTAGTAAAATCGTTCGACATATTTAATTATCTTGTTTGATGACGTTCTCTCAGCATTCAAACGGCTCGAAAATAGTATCAATTACAAACGGCTGTTAAATACTGAAATAAACTGAAGCTTTTAATAAGTTATATGATCTGTTATACACTGTTATTATCTCAAAACTTTTAACTCGAAATTGTTTTAGTTGAAGAAGTTTCGGATCTTTATTGAATTATGATAGTACCATATTAACTAATTACATAGATTGAAAACTTATTTGTTATTTAATTTTTAGTTATAAATGTTTAAGAGCATTTTATTGTAAAAAATTTAATCTTTAATATAATATTAAAACCTTAAACTCGATGATTTATTTATTAAATTCATGTTTAATGAGTCTAATTTGCCGATTTCGTAATAAAATCATAATTCATTAATCGAGCAGGTGCAACATAACAACAAAAGTTCAAATCGCTCGATGTCTACCGGTATGTCGTATTTACGACCGAGCAGTAAATCCCTTGATCATTATCTACCGAGTCAACAGCAGCAACTCTCGCCTCAGTCGCAGTCGGCACCGCAGCAGCTGCACCAGCAGCAGATGTCCCCGGGTATGGCGCCGAGTCCCGACAACAACGGCGGTCTCAAGTACAGCATCGTCGACCTGGACAAACTCGCTCACACGGAGCCGGCCTCCGATCTCTACGGGCCGACGTATTCGCAGAAGCGTCAGCTGCTCCTGCTCCATCAGACCAAAGCCACGACGCAACCGGGCGTCGACACCCATCATCCTTGCCTCGCTGACGCCGCGCACCAACAGCTCCCGCTTCACCATACGGTACGGATTTTATATTTCATATTTTCTAACTTGTATTGAAGAATGAAAATATAATTATTTTGGAAAATAAATTTTTAAATAAGCGCCGTCTTGCCGTACTCGGCATTGTTCTACTTACAATTTAAATTTATTTAATAATGCTTGCCTAATACGGAGTTTTAGGACAACCGTTTCATTAAAGTATTGAGTGAATGTCAATAAAAGCTTATTTGAATTTTTACGCTCACTAAATTAAAGTTTCGTTATTTCATCGAGTAAATAAAAAAATTTAATAATTTTCATTTTTACGTATTAATTACTTTATTCTCAATCTATAATATTTTTACAACCAATATTAGTAATCAAATTCTTTTTGAATTTATTAATTTATTTATTTAAAAAAAAAAAAAAAAAAAAAAAAAAAGAAATTAACCAATCGACGAAAATAATCGGATAAATCATGCTAATATGCGCGTATACACGTGCTAATGGCTCTTAGGAACACTGGACGAGCAGTCCGAGCGCAACGGCTGCGCCGTCGCCGAGCGCCGGTGGTTTGTGGCCGGATTGCGGCTTGCAGAGGGTACCGGACGTGGTGCATCAGGAGCTGAGCCCGTACATAGTGACCCCGACGACGCCGGCGGACACGCACGAGGACTCGTCGGATCATCAGACGCCCGAGACGCCCGTCTCCGTGTTCAACTTCGACTGGTCGGCCGAGCAGCACGTACCGAATCTCCGGGTACTCTCGTTTCGAAGTACCGCCTCGCCCGGGGCTTACCTCGAGACGAGACGTGCCGCACTTCAAGAGGTGCAGCCTATCACGCTCCAGTTGCCCAGGAAAAAGAATCTCCACGCCGAGTCGTCCGGGCATCGGGATTACGCCAAGTGATCGTTTTTTTATTTCCTCCCTCGAGATCGCTCCCCCCCCCCCTCTCTCTCTCTCTCTCTCTCTCTCTTTTCTCATCTACACCGCACCACACGAGTCGTTATATACAGACTGAGAGTGCCTTATCTTTCTTTCTTTGTTCTTTCACCTCTTCTTCTTTCTGTTTTTTTTTCTTCTGCTCTTTCTTTTATTTTCCTTTTTATTATTATTCATTCTTTTTCTTTCTTTTTTTTTTCAATACCGGAGTTGTCGCGCATGGAGAGAATTTTCAAACTAAATGTGCAGCCGGTGTGACATTTTAATTGAGGAGGAAGTTTGCGTTGAAACGCAACTAAATTAATGTTTTTATTTAATGAAATACTGTACTGCGATCGAGATGAGTTGAAAGATAACTTTTTCTCCTTGCGTCGATGCAGTATTTGTTATAAAAATTTTACATATTTTTTTCATTTAATTAAATTGCAAAGTGATGATAATTTAAAAAAAAAAAAAAAAAAAAAAAGGAATAATATTTTTTTATATAAAAATCAATATGATAATTTTTTTAAAAGAATAATAAATATTCCACAAATTTATTGTTAATCAAATTATTTTTAAAACGTCTATTTAAATTACCAAACGAGACAATGTAAAATTCCAATTAAATTTATTTGACGAGTTATCGTTGGTCGTTTAATGAAAGTGTTCGGTCTAGAAAATAGAAAATTGTGTTTCATTGTGATAAAAAAAAAAAAAAAAAAAAAAAAAAAATCAATCAATTTATTAATAAACCCAAATGCGATCCATTACTTTTTATCGTCTATAGATTAAAGTCGCTCCGATAAAATTAAAGACGTCGGTGATCGATTTAAATTTTATTAATAAAATTACAGCTATTCATTTTATAACTGTCAAAAATCTATTTATTTAATATTATTAACTTTATTAGATATATTGAATAAATTGATGATGTACTAGTGAATTTTTAATGTTATTGTAAAGTAAGTAACGCTAAAGTAATGTTTTAAAGTATTTTTTTAATTTATTAATTGCTGCTTGGATAAATTTTACAACTGCATATTCTCTCCATGCAGCGAACAAGTGCAAAAAAATAATTGAGTTATCGAGGGATACATTTTTCTTTTCTCTTTTTTTTTCCTTAGTGTGATATTTGTTGTAGCGCGAAGGAAATCTTCGTTCACTATAGTGAAGTGTATTATAAGGACTTTGATGACGTGAAAATTTCATTTTCGCGTATGTAAGTCTGATTCATCTGAAATTTTTAGTGATCATTTTATGGTGTCTATACTATGAGAGAAATAAGATAATTTATTTTTTATTAAAAGTTTATCAAAATGATAGTAAAAAAGCAAATAAATTTTTTAAATTTATATAAAAAACAAAACTATTAATAATAATAATTCTAAGAAATATATTTAAATAATAAAAAAAAAAAAAAAATAAAAAAAAAAAAAAAAATGAATTGAAAATAAAATAATAGAAATTGTTCGATCCCTTAAATGATCATTGAAAACTGGTGATTTGACTATTGTCCTAATTCAGTGTACGTAAATAGTTGCCAATTTGTATAGCTAAGAATTATGAATAGGAAAGAAAAGTGTGATTATAAAGTATATAAAATACAATAACTCTTTGCATACGTATGATGAGTCTTTATATAAGGCGTGTTACTGTAGTAGAACGTGTCATAAATATAGAAAAGGGCGACAGTCGTTTCATAAACTGATGAGAAATATTTTTTTCTTTAAAGTTTTGATGGAGTTTCTGGTAGTTCACACGTTCAATTACTTAATTAATATCTTGTAAGAGCGTTATAAATTTATTATGAAGGAGAACATTTTATTTTTTTTTAATGTCAAAGAAAGTGATATATTCGAATGAAATTTTTTTAATCGCCAAATTCGTAATTGAATATGTGAATTTTTTAAATGCTATTTTCCAAAATGTAATAATTTTTAATGAAATATTTTAAGTTTGACTATTTTTACACAAGAGAATTTTCACGGTTTACTGAAGGATACACACACTTATATAGTATTACCTTTAAACGATTGTTCCTAATAATGTTAAAATTAACGAGTCTAAAATTAGTATTTAAGCAACAGCATCAGCACACGAGCGTTTACTAATACTCCTAGGAGAGCATGAAAATTCTCAAATGTAAATATAATCAATAATTTTTTTTAAGCGTTTGAATTATGTGCGTGCAGAGCAGCAATAATATCATAAATTATATTTATCAATTATAACATTTTTTTTTATTAATTCAAAATTATTATTATTATTATTATTATTATTATTATTATTATTAAAAGGAAACAAATTGTGTATTAAGGCCAAATTTATACTCATACATTTATTGTACGTAAAACTTATGAACGTCGATGTTTTTAAATAAGCTTCTTCTTTCACGTTTTTTTTTTTTTTCTTCATTTTTCTCTCTTCTTTGTTTATATATATATATATATATATATATATATATATATATTCTAATTATTGGAAAAAAGTCCCTTGCGTCAATGTTTTTATCGAGTCGCGTTTAATTCAATAGACATACATACGTGTCTCTCTCTTTCTTCAGTATTACATTATGCGCCGTTTACCTTGAAACGAGTATAAATAATTTTTTTTTTTTTTTTTTTTTTGTTTCTTTTATAGACCAAAGTCAAAGTTACGCTATTATACATACGCGTACGAGTGAAATTGCGCACGTGCACGTTCACTCGCACGTTCGTGTGCGAACGAACGCCTTATGCGCTTTCGCGCGCTTTTGAAGAGCGCGAACGCGCGACGGCTTACTTCTTCTTCTTCTTGAATTTTTTTTTTTTTTTTTTTTTTTTGTTTTTGTTTTTTTATTTTTCGATTTTTCGCTCGATTATTATAATAATGTCTTCGACTTCGAGTCATCTTTGTTTTGTCGACTTTATTGTGCATTTTTTGTTCTCCCTTTTTTTTTCATTCTCTCACATTCTATTTTTATTAGCAATAATAATTATGAAAGCGCGCGCGCGATTCGAAACGATAAAATCTTTGACGTTCGAGGGACTTATTTTTCTTTTTTTTTTCCTTTTCTTTTTTTTTTTTTTTTTTGTTTTTTTGTTTGTTTGTTTTTTTTTTTTTGTTTTTTTTGTTTTTTTGTTTTTTTGATCACCTTTGAGTCATCGGTCGAAATCAATCGCTTTATGTATACGTCGTAATCGATAAGAGAACGAAATCTGCCATTTATATTATTCTTTATTCTCTGTTCCATAGCATTATTATTCAATCTTTCTTAATGTATTTATTCAAATCGAAATATGGCGTGTATTTTTTTTTATACATAATGTGCCCATATAGATATAATTATAACACGCTTATTCGAAATTTTCTTTATTTTTGTTTTCGTACAGGGGATCTCTTAATTCGTAAAATTAGATTCTATTCGAGAAAACAACCGCACCGCAGTATAATTGTCAATCATTGGATGTAACATGAAATCTTGCTTTCTTTGGTAAACAATTTATTTCCAGAACGGCGCATCTGCAAAAACGTTACCGATCTACGGAATTTTCGGTACTCATATTTTCAGTCCATTTTTTACGATTTATGTTCATGTACATTCAAGTGATCGTTAATTGCTTTTTTTTTCTTTTCTTATAAACAGTAATTTTTAAAGTACAATAAAAAATGATTAGTATTTATATATATATATATATATATTTTTTTTTTCATTTCTTCAAATTAAACGATTCTATACAGTTCAAACGAAAATAGAGTTCATAAGTAGATGCGCCGTCTAGAACTTTACAATACTTCTTGTTCTCTTACCAGATTTATACAAAATGCGTTCGCCGCCCTTAGTCAAACATCGAATACAATCGATCAGTCGTACAAAAAATCAAAATAACACTGTCAAGCCATTTAACTTTGTCGCAATAAGTAATACTGTTAATTCATGAAAAATAAAATTTTTCTGTAATGACTTTTGTCTCTTCATCGTGAATATTATTCAAAAAATCATTATATATTTCCATTTATTTATTTATTTATTTTTTTTTTCCTTTTTAACCTCAACCTTACCTTTATGCAAAACTTTATCACACGATCCTACACGATTAAAAATTTAAAACCCGAATGTTTCACGATTTGAAATATTATATAGAAATTTTCGCGTTTTTATTCCTTACGACGAAAGTTTTTCGCCTCGCAAGACACACAGTTTGTGTAAACGTAAATTGCTAAAATTTACGGAATAAAGTATGCCTCGGCGAATGAAAGGATAAGCTGTTACACGAACGAATTCTTAAAAATACACGCTCGACGATTCAGGCAACTCTTTTCTCGATAGTGCGCGCGAATTATATACACAGTAATAAAGCGAAGTACCGCATATCAATAATCTTTCCCGCTTCATCATTGATAATATTTTTTTCTCCTTCTCCATTTTCATTTTCATTTTTCATTTTTATTTTTTTTATTTTTTATTTTTTATTTTTTATTTTTTTTGTTTTGTTTATTTTTGTTGCGTCCCCAAAGTACGTACAGCGCGCGCAGCTTGAATCTTCCATGGATCGCGTCTTAGTTTCAGCGGGTTTCTCTCGAGACCGGAGAAATCAAGCGAGTCTCCCTTTTTTTTTCCTCCCGACACTTTGCGCCGCGAAGTAAAAAAAACGAGAGAAAGAAAGATAGAGAGTAAGAGAGAGAAAGAAAGAGCGAGAGAAGAGAGAGAGAGAGAGAGAGAGACAGACAGATAGAGAGAAAGCACTGCCACTGTGTATATGTGTATGTATTTAGTACGAGTGTGTATGTGCTGCTCGTTATCACGAGGAAATAAAAGCTCCGAGAATAAAATAAAGTGAAAAGAAAACGCGAGGAGAAGGAAAAAAAAGAACAACACTAACGGCGAAACGAGAAAAGAAAGGATTAAACGATATAGACGCATTTCACGCCGGCTCTGAGGATAAGATTCTGCGAACTCTCCTTAATAATTTAAATGGCTTGATCACTTTTGAGAATTGTAACGGGCCACCTGTCACAGAATATAGATTTGATGTTATTAATTTTAATACAATTTAATTACTTGTCGAATATACTTTGCCTTTTTAGATAAAAGCAATTTTTATTTGTATTTTGTTAAGATATAATTAATTTTGACAAAATATAAAATAAAACTATTTATTTAAAAATATTTTTTTTTTTTTTTTTAATATAATTAGTTCACTTTCTTACAAGTTATTTATTGAAACATTTATATAATCACATATTTTAATGTATACATTAACATAGCTGATTATTTAAAAAACAGTTAAAATCTCAATAAAATAATTTATAAATTTAAATCTATACTCTTAAAAAAAAAAAAAAAAAAAAATAAAAAAAAAAAAATACTGCAGAATCTTACCTTAAGAGACATTTTATATATAATGTATACGTACCTCTTTTTATTTCCGTATTAATATTATTAATATTTTTTTTTTTCATTTTTTTTTCGTAAAAACGCTTTCTCGTGTATAAATAGTACGACTCGTGTAGTTTATCTTTTATTTGTAATAATACTATAAATTGTTTTACATTTATATTATGTTTCTGACAGATATCGCAACGAGCGATTGTTTTTTTTTTTTTTTTTTTTTTTCATTTTTATTTTATTTCATTATTTTTATCATCATCATCATCATCATCATCATCATTATTAATATTATTATTTTAACGACAGTTTAGTTTGCTCTCCTTCCTCATTCCTTTCGTATTATTAATTGTTTACCGAGGAATCGCCGATACGACTCGGTCGGCCGATCGATCGTTTCGCCAAAGCGAGGAAGTACCAAACGTTGTCTTACACGCAATTTCAATATACGTTTTCTTTGTCCGTCGTTATTATGATTCTGCGCTTTTTTTTTCGTTTCTTTTTCCTATACTTCGTTCTTCCCCTCTTCGGACTTTCAATCGGTCATTCATCGCACGGCGATTAAAAAAAAATTTTACTTTTCTTAACTTTTTTCTCTTAAAAAGACAATTCATTTATCTTGTTGCTTTTTTCTTTTTTTTTTTTTTTTTGGTTTGTATGTTTAATTCGTAAAACACTCGATGGCTATAAATACTCTACTTATCACTCTACACATCCATTGCTCGTCGCGTGCTTTAATTTTTTTTTTTTGTTTTTTTTTTGTTTTTTGCATTGTTTACTTGGCGATTCCTTTAATTTTAATTGTCGGTAATATAAACCATGTATATAAACATAGACTGCGAGTACATCGGTATTTATACAATTTTCATTAATATTATTATATATATATATTTATAATCATATCGTAATTATTAATATTTATTACTAATCTTATTAATCGTATATCATTATGAAATACTCTCGTTTATTTTTTATTTTTTATTTTTTATTTTTTTCACTCTCGCTCTTTTACATCTTGGAAAAAAGGTACGCACGTGATACGTCTCAAATACAATTCGTATTCGTATACGTGTGCGTGGTTGCAAGTGACGCGCCCGTTTACGATAACTTGCGAGCATAAACAATGATAACGGATAGATTTGTCGACGATTCTTTTTTTTTTTGCTTTTTTTTTTTGTCATTTTTCATTTAAAAAAATCCGTAAGTATCCTATTTTGTTTTCTTTTTATCACTTTGGGGACAAAATATTGTATAATAATGTGCAAACGAAGGCGTGCGACATGTCGTGAACTTCTTACATCGTTTTATTAATATATGTTGTTGAGAGGCATAAATTATATATTTATATATATATATATATATATGTATATATTTCTTTACACATGAATATTCATTTTTAAAATATCGATTCGTTGTGAGCTATGCATAGGAACACAAGGATTCTCTTCATATCTATATACGATTATTAAAATCACACATAATAGTATGTGGATACAAAAAATTCAAGAAATGTCAGACGATTTTAACGTTCATTAACTCTTTCCACTATTATCCCGATGAAAGTTCCACAAAGTCGCGATAGTCGAGCATCGGTTTTACTCAATCTAATCGTTCTTAAAAATGGGGAAAGAAAATGATCCTTCGGATGAAAGGTATTTTTTTTGTCTTAAGCTCGTTAGTTATCGTACACGGGGACGATTTCAAAAAATTTGCGCGGCGTTTTCTCGTGACAAAAATTTGAGAAACGACGCGACTTCGCCCGACTGATTTTCTCCTCTTCTCCTTATTTAAGATTACAAACGTCAAAAGTTTTTATTTTTTTTTATTTTTTATTTTTTTTTTTTTTCATTATTATTTTATTCCTTTTTTTACGGCGCGCGATAAAATGACTCACTTTGTTTCGTATCGTCGCGTCTATCTTCTCTCTTTCGCTACAATGTAGGACGCGCGTGTCCGTGTAATTATGTGTAAGTGTGCGTGTAAGCGTATTTATATTAAAAACTTAAAGCTTCGTCGAAACAATCGGCTCGAGTGTGAATCATAGCGTGGTTAATAACATCGATATAGTTAAAAAAATTGCGAATGTTTTTTTTTTTTTCCTTTTTTTTTTCTAAGCTTTCTTTGAGAGGAAAATTATTAATCGCTAATCATTGGCAATCGGATGCTTCTATTGATTCTTATATGGCACGCGGTCCTTTATTTTCATTAATGAACACACTTTTTATCGAAAGGATAAATTTCTTTTTTTTTTATTTTTTTTATTTTTTTTGCTCTGTCAAAGCGCAAATGGATATTTAACGAAATGATAAAAACAGCTGATGAAAAATCGCGTTCGTTTGTTCAAATCCTCACTGTATGTTAGAATCTCTTTTTTTTATTCGATAAATATATGAGTGTATGCAAACATGTCACGTATTTGAATATTTATGAGCACACTGATTAAAAAAATTTTACAGTTACTAAAAAATCTATCTACTTGAATAATACGCCCTACAAACATTCATTTTTATTTTCTTATTCCAATATAAAAGTGTTTGATCGTTCGAAAATGTATCGACTTTTTTATTTTTTTTATTGTTTTCTTTTTTTTTTATTTTATTTTATTTTTTTTTTTCAAAGTTAGAAATAATCAACATACACGATCGATTCAACGGATGAAATATTGTCTACAGCTTCGTTATTCAAATAGAAATTTTTTCAGTAAGTCCTTGTTTTTTTTTTTTTTTTTTTTTTTTTTTTTTTTTTTTTCATCAGTGTTCGCCCGCACATTACACATACTAATGCATCATTTTTCCATTTGTATATTATATTTTATATTTCCTTATCGCGCGTTATCTCACTGTGTTATTTCGTGGGCCAACGATATACGCTAAACTATTTGTAAACGATCTTGTCGCTTTATAATGTACACATATATCGTATATTCAATAAATTTTTTATTTTTTTATTCTTATCCTTTTTTGGCTTCGACTGTCGTTAAATTCTTAAGACTAGAATTGTTTAATATCGGTATTGTATGCACTGGTCGACAATAAAAAATTCGACGACAACAAAAAAAAAAGTACAGACTTGAATGGCATTTGAAACGTTTTTTTCCTCGTTTTTTTTTTTTGGTCTATAGAAATCTTCCTTTTTTTTCTATTTTTTTTTTTTTTTTTAATAAAATTATTAAAATTGTATAAAAAGATAAAATGTCGTTTGTAAAAAATTTTAAACGTATCAAAACATGAATTTAAACGTTATTATAATATGTATAGGTAAAGATTTATCATAACGATAAGAGAAGAATAATGCTGGCAAAAAAAATGTATTTTGTAGTTTGAACACCTTAAGTAGAACAAGCTCGATATGGTAAGACAGATCAATTAACTTCAACGTTTCTCTTATTTTTTCTTTGCATATGTGAGATTTTCGTTTTAGTAATTTTAATCAAGTTCTTCTTATTTTTTTTTTTTGTTTTTTTTGCTTTTTTCTTTCAAAATAACGTTTTGATTAAAAAATCAATATTGCGCAGCATTTTTCTTCGATAAAATTAAAAAAGAAACGCGGATAAAATTTTATGAAAAAAAATTATAATTACGCATTTTGGTTATAGCGAAATGCGCGAAGCGTATGATTCTTATAACGTGAATACACACACTCGTGTTATATATTTCAAGGGCCATTCAAAATTTTTGTACCTTCATTATTATTAAAAGAAATGTTTTAATTTTATTTATTATTATTTTTTTTTTTTTTCTTTTATTTATCGCATTCGCGTATCAGCGTGAAAAGTGGTAGTCTCTTAATTATGTGTATAATTTTTTTTTTTCCTTTTTATTTTGTTTGTTTCTTATTTTATTTGAAATATAACGCTCACGCGCACGTTTTTCAAGTTTTAACATGTAAATGTGTAAAGGTACTAATTTCCTTGTCGTACAAAGTCGTCGCGCGTAATTTCGGCGCCTCGATATAAGTAAGAAACACACCACATTAAATTATCGGCTTTGCGCCTTGGGCTCCTTCGCTCGCCCTGTATATGTTTTATTTTAAATTTTTTATTTTTTTCTGCTTTTTTTGTTTTTTTTTTTTTTTTATTTTTTTTTTTATATTCTTTGTATCTGTTTTTATTCTTGTTATATTCGCCTCACGCGCCTAGTTTTTACGCTCTCGCGTCGCTAAAGCATCGTTTTATTTTGGCACGTTTACTTAGAATGTCATATATATTATTATACACACATATGTATATGCATATATATATATATATATATATATATATATATATATATATATATACATATATTATTTTTCATTTGTTTGTCATTACGGAAGCTTTTTCGATTCTCGATTAATTTTTCGATAATTTGTTTATTTCTTATACTCACTCACTGTCTACGAACATATACAAGTATTTTGTCACCTACGTCTTAGTGTGTTTATGTTTGTTTATTTTTTGTCTTGTTCTTCTTTCATTTTCTCAATATAAATTATTATTCTATTTCTTTTTCATATATAATATATAATACGTATACCATATATATATAATGTCCGTTGACCTAAGTACACGTAAAATTCGTCGTCACTTTATTTCATCGATAAGGGAAAGAAATTTTTCTCCTTCTCTCATTTCCCCACATATTTTCATCGTCTTCTTATTTTTTTTCTACCTGCGCGAATAAATTATTTATTCATTTATTTATCTACTATAGGTTGTCGTATTTTACACTCAGACTTTGCGCGCGCTCTCTCGTGCGCGTTTAGCACACTCGCGATGGCTCGCACATATACAAGTCGTCACATTCGATATAAGTATATATCAAACAACTTTATAAAGCGTCACGTACGCCCGCGTCGTTTTTTTTCGTTCGTGTATATGTATACATACATGTGTTTGTGCCTGGTTGTCTGTGCGCGTACATGTCTTTAATATAATGTAATGGCACAATCGACGAAAGCTTCAATTAAATAAACAACGAGTCCGGCGTGCGCGCACGCTCGCGCATTGCATTCTTTGATCGCAGTTGTTTCAATCGCGCGAGTGTTAGTAGTTGTACTCGCGAGTAGTAGTTAAGTTGCGCATGAGTTTACGCGATTGATATTTTTTTGTAAAAAAATTCTATGCGCGCGACATGCCACAATTTGTTCGATGCCTGATCGTAGTATTGTACATATAACTACAAACGCCGCGATTTTTCTTCTTCTCTTTCCTCTATTTTTTTCTTCTTCTTTTTTTTTTTTTTTTCTTTACCGTATGTATAAGTATACTTATACAGAGCACATGTCAATATATATATATATATATATATATATATATATATATATATATATATATATATATATATATATATATATATACTTTGTATTCATGTATGTATAGGAATTTTCTTGCTTGTTGCACTTGACATCTATTACAAAGTTCTTTTGTGCGATTATCGTTTCCGCTTTGGCGAGTGTCTCTTTTCTTGCCTCGACTTTTTTTTTATCGTTTTTTTCGCAAAGCCAAACGTATAGCATTATAAACAATTTTAACTGCTACGTATGGTATACAGACTTTTACAATTTTTATTATAAATACACCGATTACTGTATTGATATTTCCATGTTTATATATTTAACACAATTAACATAGTATGCACATTCGAGAATTTTAATAATAAATATCAACAAATTAATACATGATAAAATTAACATTATTAAATTACTATAAGATTTATGTTAATAAATAAATTTTTAAAAAAATAATAAATTGTAAATTTATTTTGATTGTTTAAAAAATAAAAATATTTAATACACAAACAGTAGCAATAAATTGCAACATATTTTTTAAAATTACATCAAATAATAATTATTAAAATGTATAATATTTTTAATTTATTTTTGTATTTGCAATTAAGTTATTGCAATATTTTAAAAACGTAGCAGAGAAAATCATTTATACCTATTATTGTTATTTTTCCGTTCGCTTTGACGATTTGTCATCCCCGTTATGAAGTGTAATCGGACAAAGTATCGATAATCCGTCTAAATAGTCGATTTTTACCGGAGATTGCATTTCTCTTAAGCATCGTAGAAACTCGCTTCGAACAATTTAACGTAACAACTTCAGCGCAAATTTTTTTCGTTTTATTTTTTTCACTGATGCTTTTGAATTCTGCATAAAATTTTTTTGTTTTAAAGCCGACAGTAAAGCGAAGAAAAATGTCGATTTGATAAAAGAAACACGAAAATGTCTTTTTTTTTTTTTTTTTTTTTTTAACGAAAAATGGGTTATCTGATTCAAGTAAGTTCAAAAACATTTGATCCGATTGTATAAATGAATTTTTATAAATTTTATTTTTACAAATGCATCGAGTTTTTTTATTTCATTTGAAATTTTCGTATAATTTTATCAACGTGTGATTGCAAGATAATTACTTACATCCTCTGAACATAATTAAACAATGTATAGAGAAGTATGAAAGGAAAACACGAAAACATGTTTACTTTCAATGAAAGGTACAAAAAAAAGAAAAAAAAAAAAAAAACAAACGAAAGATTTTATCCTATAATAAATTTACATATTCGTATAGTAAATTTTGATTTCGAAAAATGAAAAAAGAGAGAAGGATAAAGATGTCAAAGTGCGGTACATCGAAACTAGAAAAGCCGTAAAAATAAAGCTCGTTTAATGGCGATCCAGCATTGGTAAAGCTATGAAAAATATAGCAAAAGCTGTTCGTGAGATCTTTCAAATTCGTCGTGGGTTCGATTTGCTAAAGGAGACGAAGAAGAGAGAAAAAAAGAGAGATATATGAATGGTTGTAATACGCTTTCTTTCTTTCTTTATTTGTCGCTGTATATTTCTTGAAAGAGCCGTAGTTAGAGAAAGAGAGAGAAAACTAATACGATGGCTTTTACAGACACTCAACGAGTCGAGTCCGCAGATATGGAAAGATATTTCGTTATAAAAAGTATAGGCGACAAAGAGTTTGCGCCTCCGTGTACGAGCTCATCTATCCGTTTATGTGTGTATGTATGCCCGTGTGTGCGTATATAAATTAGTTTGTACAATACGTGTTTGTTGTCCATTGTTTTATTCGCGATTACGAAAACTTTTGCGCTGCTCTTAAAAGAGATCTAGTACTTTCTTTGTAAGAAATGCTTTTGAATTTGTTCGCATCTTTTCTTTATTCTTTTATCTCTTATTTTTATTTATTTATTTATTTATTTATTTATTTTTTTCTTCCTTCAATTATTCGTCAAATATCAATCGCGGTTTAACTTTTTTGATCCTTCGACGATATTAGACGTTTGAAATTTTTAGTCAACTATTTTGATTTTCGTGACCTTTATAAGAGCCTTTGATTGCTTGAAAATGTTTATAAAAGATTGATAATTATTAAAATAAATTATTTGATTTTTTATAAAAAAACTTTGGCTACACCGACAAGTTATTCAACAAATTAACGAGCTTATTGCCGTTCAATTAACTAAATCAAAGGTTAATTAACATAATCAAACAAGTTTTAAGAAAAATAAAAATTTGTAATTCAAATAAACAATCGTCATGTTTAACGGTAAGAAACATTCAGTCTATTATGTACCGCGTCTTATAAAAAGTAAAGCTAAACAAACTATTCTCATGCGAGCATATAAAAGTCAAAGCTACTTTTCAAGTAGCGACTGTGCAAGTTTTACAGTAATATATAAAGTGCACGCAAACATCTCAGCCAAATGCCGTTTGCTCATTCCCAAGTAAAACTTTCCCAGTCGTTTCGGGGTAAAATTTATGGAAGCTTTGCGCTCCGAAACTTGTCAACGACTGTTGCTCTCTTACGTTTGGCTCTCTCCTTACCGCGCTATCTCTCTCTCTCTCTCTCTCTCTTGCGAGTAACGCTCTTTTTTACTTTCTCTCTTCCTCTCTGTTCCTCTATGCATCCGAGATACGCATGCATACATGTGCGTATCGATGTTGTTTTGTTTTTATTTTACTTTTATGAAAGTAGAATAGCTCGTCAGGCTGAAAAGGAATTTTTCGAGACAAATCACCAAGAGCATAAGTTGTTTTCATGATTTATACGTGTATAAGGAAAACTGTTTCCTTTTCACGCAGCGTCACGTGTGTTCACATGTATATATGCATATACGTGTCCGATCGTACGTCTTTATAATGACGAAATCACACTGACGCTTATTGCACGTTTTAGACGCGCGATAAGTATATGCAACAAGAACGAGAGAAACAGCGAAATAGATATAATAATAAATAAAAAAAGAGATAAAAACACGGGGTACTCATGTCGCGGCAATGATATTACACCTATATATTACCGAGGGAAGAAGAAGAAGAAGAAGAAGAAGAAGAAGAAGAAGAAGAAGAGGAAGAAGAATAAAGAGAAATTTTGGCACGATCGAGTTTATCGCTTGATTATATACGTATATTATACACGAACGACGCTATAGGTTGGGCGCGTAATTATACGAGGGCAAAGATTCGCGTGCGCTTGTGCGTGCGTGTTGTGTGTATGTATAATACGTGCGCGCTACGATAAATGCGTCCTCAGTAGCCACGGTTAACCGCAGTCCTGTTTCTGCTGTGCCACTTGCACTTGAGTATGCGCACGTAGGTCCGGCGAAAGGTGGCGTTGCATAGCGCGTAACACACGGGATTAACCGTGCTGTTAATGTAGCACAAATAGTAAAAGAAGTCCCAGAGCTCCTGGGGTATGCAGCCCGTGCATGCGGTCAGGGGCTTCACGAGTACGAGGATATTGTAAGGAGTCCAGGTGATGATGAACGCGGCGAGGATCGCCGAGAGCGTCTTGGCCGCCTTCTTCTCGGCCTTCTTCTCCTGCAGCTTTTTCTTCTTTTTCGCGGGCGCTTTGACCTCCGAGGCACTCGTCGTCGTCGTCGTCGTCGTCGCCGTGGTAACCCCGGTGCTCTTTCCCCCGGTCCTCGTTATGGTTTTCGCGCTCAACGGTATCCTCACGTCCTGCATCTGGGAGGGCCGGCGCATCAGCGACTTGTTGTCCTCCTCGCTCGCGACGATTATTTCCTGGGCCGTGCTCGGCAGCTCCATGCCCGGGCGCATCGGATGGAAGCTTATCACGTCGTCGGCGAACATTTTTATGCTCGGCGCCTCGACCGACTCGTACCTCCATCCGATCTGTGGGTCTTTGCTGGATCGCGAGGCCGGCGGCGCCGGCAGCCTTATGAGAATTGTGTACACCTGCTGTAATACATTGGTAAACGAATTTTGCCAATATTACTTTATTTTAAAAACGCTAGCTTTTGTTTATCTACTTTTAATAAAATTTTATATATGTATATATATATGTTTTTTTTAATAAAAATAAAAGATGCAAATTTTGAATTAAATAAGTAACAAATCATTTGAAAACTTTTAATAAGCTTAATTAAACGTAAAATAATGAATCTGACTTAACAAAAACCTATTTTTAATATGCCGTAATTTTTCTTAATAAAAGTAAGTATCGACTATTTAAAATTATTTTTTGCGTTTAAAATAACGTCAAATTTTCGCGTATTTTCGTTCGGTTACGGATTTTTCATATTTCCTTGTGTGTTTTATTTCATTTACTCAATTCTCAGTCTTTCGTAACTTATTCTTATCATAATAATATTAGTGCTGTGTACTGAATAAATATAGTACGCGACTTTTATGCAACAAAAATTGTTACAGTGAAATAACAAGTGTGATTTTTTACTATAAATATGATGAATTTGTATGGAAAAAAAAAAAAATAAATAAATAAAAAAACAATTGCATAAATTATTAAAATTATGCAACTAAACGTAGAATACGTTATAAATTTACATTAATGACATCATATGCATATGATTCGATTGTTATTTCGAGTATAGTGAAGCGTGTTAACTATCATAATTGTATTTTGATGCACTGCATGCATACGCTTATTAATCGAATTGTAATCGATGTAATTAGACATAAAAAATGTTATTTTTGATATGCATTTGATGCATTCGTTTTAGTTTTAACAAATTTAGGATGATATTAGTTAATAAGTTTAAACTCATTACTTTGTTTCTATCTCTAATTACTCGAACGGTTCGATATTTTTATAATAAGAATGATATTTAAATTTATGAAACATAGCATTAGCTTACGCATATTGTTTGAATCGATTAATGCAATATTAATGATCAAAATTTATAACCATATGTGACGATTATTCATTTATTTATAACTCGAGCATTAATTATTAAAATTAGCAATATTTGAACGTTAGAAGTAAAATTTTTTCATTAAACGTAATGAGAAACGCTACAGTTATAAAATCCAATTATAGCAGTACAAAGTAAAGGTTCCGTGGCAAAGAAAACCCGTAAGAGATGGATATATAACTTTCAATAGCTCGATTCATCATTCGCTCGAACGAGTACATAACGCAAATTCCATAATTGAACCGAATTGATTTTTATAGCAAGAGACGAGACGGATATGTCCAAGCTGTCAGCGATCTCGACGACAATGCTGCTTCGAAATATAAAAGAAACAACTAAAAAAGAAAAAAGAAGAAAAAAAGAAAGTAAAAAGAAGCAGTGAAAGCAGTCTCTCTTTCTATTTTTCTCCCAAACGAAGCGAGACTCCATTTGACGGGATCCTCACAGTACACTGGCAAAAATGTCAATTGCTCGACGAGGCTCCATTTGACGGGATCCTCACAGTACACTGGCAAAAATGTCAATTGCTCGTCGAGGCGGAGGGCCGCGGAATGCCTTTGAACCGTTGTCCGGGAAAAAGAGAGATAGTACGTTAGCATCCATCGATAATAGTCCGACGCGGCTTCTCGCGACATACACACACACAGACAGACATACATGTGGGCGCGCGCGCGCGCGAAAACCGCGGCTGCGAAATTTGGCGCTCGGCCAATCGCTTCCTCTTCGCGCGTATATGCACGTATATATATAAAGGATGACTCCGGAAAACTCTTTTCGCATTCTCTTCTAGCCGCGTGTAATAACGTCTTCGTATATTAAATCGTTGCGAGGTTATACGTATCTCCCAACGATTTACTCGGATTCCCGGCTTTTTTTTTTTTTTTTTTTTTTCTTTTTCTTTTTCTCGCGAACCAAGTTCTCGCCTTTGCAAGGAAAGATAAAAGCCACGGAGAACTTCCGGTTTGTCGTGCTTTGTCGAGAATTTGTTTTTTCCCGTTCCTGCAGACACGACCCCCAGCAGATATTTAGAGAGTATTATTATACTCTATTGAGATATTGTACATTGAAATTTTTACTTTTGTTGATTTTTGTTTTTAAACTATATAAAAATAATCGTAGAATAAATTCATTTAACGAATTGCAGCTTTCTTAGTACGTATTGTAATTTCCTTTTTTCTCATTTACCGATCTATCGATGTTAAATTTTTTTTACGTAAATGATCGGTAATGTAATAATACTTTTTCATAAATTTTTATAATAAACTTATATTTTTTTCATACGATTGTTTCAATAGCCGCTGTTATGATACTATTTATTGATAAAGCAATAAAACCTATGAAATTGTTTCCTTTCAATTAAAGTACATTTTTTCATGCATTGAAGAATTGAATTCACGAACTATACGGAGTGTACACAGCATACTTGCATTGAAATATAAAATTGAATATCAATATTATGGTGGTGTGATAGCTACTGAAAAAAAAAAAAAAAAAAAAAAAATGCTTTTAATCCATGTATCGTGACCGTTAATGTTTAGTTTTCTCGCCGCGAATAAAGTGGATAACAACAACCGATCGAATATTTAACGAATTATAAAGTTAATTATTTACTTTTAAATTTCATTAGCGCATGTGTGTGCTTTTAATCTTTGTATACGCTTTCGAAATCAAACGCATGTCAAAGAGAATTGTATTCTACGACGTTTTAAATCGCATCTGTTTCATATTTCAAGTAAACGTCTCGAATTGAAATATTTTCTAACGCAGATAACAATATTTTTTAAAATTATATATGTAAATTTAAGTTTGTTAAACTCACACTTTTTTAAATCTACTTCAATCGTTCGTCGTAAATGAATAAATTATTTAAAAAATATTATTCGCCCTTATATATTTTATCAAAATTAAAACGTTCACAGTATTTATAAATAATATTGATTTTATAAAACTGTATAGTTTCCGTCATGTAAACCTTAATTCATTAGTGGTACTTATACGTGAATTCAAAAACGTATACTCGTATTCCATGTTTTAATAAGCTGGTTATGTAACATTATATCTTTAATCATGTCAGCTTCGCGTTAATAAACCAGTATCGATTCTGTATTGGAACGCTCGGTATTCGTAATTAAAAATCGTATGATATTTTGCAATGAAAAAAAAAAAAAAAAATAATAAATAACAAAAAATAATAATAAGTGTTTAAATGAGAAAAAAAAACTACGATAATTTTATATGCACGAATAGTTCAATGTTTATGCATGAGATTATTTTTTTTTTTTTTTTTTTATTCGAATAAAGTATTTTTTATTCTTTTTAATCGAAATTTTCATTTTACTCGCGGGCTCTCGAATAAATTATTAATAAAATTTTCATCCCGCATTGAATTTAACATTTTATGCTCGCGCGGATTAAACCGACTTTTAAAAAAGAACAACATTATATATATATTATGTAAAGTATATATTATGAACTAACCACGGACTAAATTTTTGTTTTACGATACATAATAATAATGCTTTAAATTGTATATTAAATACATTATTTTTATAATTTTTATTAAAAAAAAAAAAAAAAAAATATATATATATATATATATAAACCTAACTAGCGTTAAAGATTATCACTAGATAATAAGATGTCGCGATACTACTCCTCAAAATAACAATCGATCGTTAAAAAAAGAATAAAATGAAAACCAACCGAATCATTGGAGATGGTCGCCGTGCTCGCGGTTGTCGTACTCCTCATCAATCCGTGCCTCACCGGGTAATCCGGCGGCTGGTCGAGCCTGTCGCTCGTCGAGTCGCAGCGGGTCTCCAGCGATACGGGGGTGAGGGTCTCGTCGTAAGCCGGTGCGATGCGGCTTATTTCCGGGCCCCCGGTCTCGTCGTCGTCCTCCTCCTCGTCCTCGTCCTCGCGGCCGCTGTGCCACCAGGCGACGCACCACATCTTCAGCCATGCCCACGAAAGCGGCCGGTGCTTCTGAAATTTCACCCCCGAGAAAATGGCATTTTTCGCCTTTGGATAAAGCCTCACTTCAAGCTTTAACAAGATTCGCGCGTTACTCGTTCGAAAGGAAAATTTTGAATATAAATTATTATAATTATTAAATCCGGATTGAAATTCTTTGGCGTATTTTTTTTTCACATATAGATTTATTAAAAATTGCTCTGTTAGCATTTTGAAAGTTGGGGCACTCAAAGTTTCTAATAAAAAATAGCGACGTTTCTTTTAAAATAGTTCCAATAGAAACTATACCTACGAGCAGCGCAAACATTTTATATAAAACATCTTTCACACATATTATCCTCAATACTTGCGTAAGTGTTTTAAACTCTTTGGAACATGTTTTACCTTATAATACAATATTTGAATGATAAATATTTTCAAGTTCATAAAGTTTCAAAATCTTACATGACTTACGACTTTCATTAATCTGTTTTAGTTCGTTAGAATTTGAAGAATTTGTTGTGTTCTGAGCAAACAAACTAGTGCATCGTTTCTACAAAATTCTATTTCCGAACAAAATTTCAATACATTTTTTTAAAATGTAACAATGTCAACAATTTCATATTATTTAAAAATTTTATCTTTCAAAGTAGATTATTAATAAGCTTCTTTGAAAACATTTGTAAATACAATGGAAAAAATCTATTTTGATATATTTATGTTATTAAGATTTGATGAAAATAAGCGAATTCCTTACGTATGTATAAGAATATAATTTTTTTTTTTTTTTTTTATAAAAACACATTTAAATAATAATATAAAATTGTAATTCTCATGTGAATTTCTTTCCAGAGCTTTTTAAATAATTAGTCATGGTAATAAATTCAAAATTTTACTTCAAAATTAACACAAAGTATTAAATTTTATGTAAATATTTTTCCTTTGCAATAAATAATTACTTAATTCTATTTTCATGACCGAGACGAAAAATTTACACAATTTGCAAAATTTGTCGGTGCAACAATTTTAAAATCATCGAGTTTTTGAAATATTTACAAATAATAATTAAATAACTTTAACGCAATGTAAACATTTTATTTACGAATAACAAAAATAAATATCGCGCCATTTTCAACAAAATAAAAATTTTTGAATCACGAAGGTTCGTCGTGAAATTTATGATAATCAAATTTAAGAGAACATTTTACCATAGACTCGAAATTTTTTAGGCTTACCCATTTGGGATAAATTTTACGAGAAAATTTTTTTCATACATCGTCATATATTAAATTTGTAAAAGTTGCTTTAAAAGCGTTTGAAAAAAGATTGAAAAAATAATAATAAAGAGACGAATATGAGAGTTTTTTTTTTTTTTTTTTTTTTATAAAAGTAACGTTTAACATAAACGACAAATACACGCTCTCATAACACGGCTGTATAAAAGACAGCGCAAGTGCAAATGTATAGAGAATTCGCTCTTTGAACAAGAGAGAAAGAGATTATATAAAAAGAAAAAAAAAAATATATATATATATATAAAGGGAAAAATAGCAAAAGACAAAAGAGAAAAATAAGAGGGTAGAAAGAGAAAGAGAAAGAGAAAGAGAAAGAGAGAGAGAGAGAAGGGATATATAAAATATAGAAAAAGAAAAAAACTAATTTCGCCCGATTGACAGTATTAAAAGAGCGCGGCAGCCTCGAGTCATGAAGTAATAGAAGAATATAATAATAACTTACTACCCTGTGCTGAGGATAATGCCTGTCGAGATAGGAAATCGCAATATGCGTGGAATTCACCTCATCTCCCACGACCGTGCTCGATTCGCTTCGCGGCCTCCTGTACTCCTCCAGGTCCAGAGCCTCGTCGCTATGCAACACACAGCAAGAGAGGGATATTACTTTACCGATTAAAACTGCAATGATTTCTTCTTTTCTTTACCGCTCGTTGCTCCTTTTTTCTTTCTTTTCTTTCTTTCTTTCTTTTTCTCTCTCTCTCTCTTTTTTTTTTTTATTCATCCTCCGTTCCCATTCTCTCATGTATAGTATATACTTATTGCGTGTATATGTATATCACTATACATCAATCTTCCAACGCCTTTTTTTCCTCACCTCCCCTCCCTCTCTCCCGTCTTTCTCTCTCGCGTGTTTTTTTTTCTCCTCTCTTTTTTTATTTTTGCACGAACGTACGCACACGTGTGTGCCTCTCTCTGTATACTCGTACGTAAAGCATACATGCACATGCGACCGATGTACACACGAGTGTGCCGCGCTCGGAATAATACCGTATTTTATACCGAAATTTTGGATATCATTCTGACGTTATTCGTTATGTATACATATACACATTTGCCGAAGTTTTTTTTAACCCGCCATAAAGATTCTTTCTTTTTTTTTTTCCCCTATATATTATTTTCTTTTTATTTTTTTTTAAAACTTCTGTTGATTTATAAAACCGAGTCGACGCGATTGTTATTCGTGGTTTGTCTAATCGATTCGTTTTAAACGAAAAAAGCAACTGAAAATAAAATTTATAATAAACTATTGTTTCAACGGTCAATTTAAAACAAAAAAAATAATAAAAGAAATAAGCTATGAATTATTATGTTCCATAAAATGATTTAATTTTTTTATAATCTGAAGCAATTTTTCATCTTTAAATTATTTTTAAATAGAAAAATTGATTATTTACTTAAAATTTTTCCTATACACTTTGTAGAAAAAAATAACGTAATTTTATTTTAATTTCAACATAGTCTTTTAAACATTTTATAAAATATTTTTAAATTGGGTAAAGCTTATTTTATCCCGTTAAAAAAAAATTTGCGTTTTTAAAAGAGAAAAAATTTTTTATTAAAAATATCAAACCCGAAGAAAAAATTCAAGATTTTTTTTCATAAATTTAAAGCTTATGACAAAGACGAGCGGATGAAGATGGTTTACGTTTGTATTTTAAGCGCGTCCTTTTAAAATTTTAAATTCTAGTTAAGTTAACTATTTCATTATCCGTAAACATTATTTAAACGGTGATGAAGTAACGAACGAGATTGCGCATCTAAATATCAAATAGCTCGACATGTATTTGAATAAAAATAAAAATTAAAATAAGTTTATATTAAAATTAATTATTTTTAAACTTAGACACTTTTCATTACGCATCGTTTAAAATAATTTTTGGTAAAATATGATATACTTCATGGCTTTGACATATTTGATATTAAAATAAACACGATTGCCTTACGCAAATTCGCTCATAGATTTTTGCAATTAAGAATAAAAAAAAAAAATGTTAAAAATTCTGCATGCTAAGATTAGAGAGGGTCGGAAATAATATCAATCAATTGGATCAAATATTTTATCAGGATACATTTATCGAAATGCATCAAATGTACCATATAGCCACTTCTTAGATCCTATCTCTCCACGCACACGAAACGAGATTTCTCTTGAGAAATCGGTTTCCGTTTCTATGTCCGCTTACACGTATACATATACACGAAACCTATACATATGTGTCTGTATATATAAACGTAGATGTATAGAGAAAATGAGGAAACGGCAGAGAGAGAGAGAGAGAGAGAGAAAGAAATGCCTCTCGGCATTCGAATGCGAGAGAAGGAAACGAACCTCGAGTTGCTTCGTTTACTGGCGTCCGGCTTGCTGGCCAGGAGTTTTGGCAGGTCCTTTTGGCGTTTCTCCGTCTCCTGCCAGATGCGCCAGTAGAGAAAGGCCATGACGGTGACGGGAACGTAGAAGGCGGCGATCGCGGTGCCGAAGGTGATGTAATGATTCGTCTCGATGAATTGGATGTAGCACGAGTACTCCGGCACCGTTCTCTCGCCCTCGATATACGGCCAGGCGTAAATCCAAGGCGGCCAAAGCAGCAGGGATATTCCCCAGGCGCAGGCTGTGCAAAAGGATACCAAAGTGCTTATGTATATGTCTATATATAAATATATAAATCCATTTACGAACATATTATATATATATATATTTACGAACTACGTATACCTTATATACGTAGCTATACCTTTACCCTTCGCATCCTATCTCTCATGTAACGCGAGCTTCGTCGGCTTCTACGACTCGCGGACGGTGTACGTATAATGGTGCTAGACCACAAAGGGATTCTAACCCCTCCCTCCGCATCTCTCTTTCTTGTAGTAAATAGGAAGTAGCTACTATGTAAACAACACATTACGTACGGTGCGAACGATTTATTTTAGCTATTTGCAATGAAAGAGTGTCGGCCGAACACTTTTCCGATCTCGGACGCGACCCTTTCACGCTTGATAAATTTAACTCTTTTGCGAATAAAAATGAAAGAGAGGGAGAGGCGAGAGCACCACCAAAGATATGCTTTTCTTTTTACGTTTTTAGTTAAATCGAGGTGAAATAAAATACACGAAAATTTTATGGTTTAAGTTGATTATCGGGAAAGAAAAAGTGAATTTTTTTTTTTTTTTAATTTCTAAGTTCAACTACCCACATAAAATATTGTTTTTATCAATGGGAATGAATGATATCGTTAATCGTTTAGATTTTTCTAACTTTACGATGATAAATTAAAGATTTATCTAAATAAAGTTAAAAAAAAGTGTACCAGGAAGTATTCAATTGGCACGTTTTAAAATAAAATTATGTACTTATTGCAAGACAATTGGTTAAAAAGAAAAAATATATAGAAATGTAATTGTCACACTACGAAATTTCATGTCAAAAAAGACAATCTCAGATCGGATAAAGTAATCGGTTATCCGTTGACAAATAAAATAAAATTCAAAGCTTTGATAACTTACCGATCATGATGCCGGCCTTGACAGTCGATCTCTTAGCCCTGTAGGAAAGCGGCCTCGTAACGGAGAAATACCTATCGAAGCTGATAATGAGGAGATTGAGCACGGAAGCGTTGCTGGCCAAGTAGTCGAGGGCGAGCCAAGTGTCGCAGACGTGGGAGCCCAGGGGCCAGTAGCCCAGCACCGTGTAGACCGTGAAGAGCGGCATCGATATGAGGCCGATCGCAAAATCCGCGACCGCGAGACTGAATAGAAAATAGTTCGAGATCGTCTGTAGCTGCTTGTCGATCTTGAAGCTGACCATGACCATTATGTTGCCGATAACCGTCACCAGACTCAAGCAGGCCGCTACGATGCTGATGAGGATCACCTTCCACAGCGGATACTGATGGCCCAGCTTCTCCTCATCTTCGTAACCGGTCAGGTTACCGTCCAATAAACTGTCGTTGAGGTCCGGCAGCAGGCTCACAGCCAGCGTCACATTCATCCTTCCTCCGCTTTCTCCTCCCCGCTGCTTCTTCCTCTTTTTCGTTTTCGTCGTTCTCTTCTTCCTCCTTTTTCTTCTCTTTTTGCTCTCCTCTGCCTTTGCCTCGTTGTCCTGCTCCTTTTCCTCCTCCTTCTCTTTCTCTTTCTCCTCCTCCTCCTCCTCCTCCTCCTCCTCCTTCTCCTCCTCCTCCTCCTTCTTCTTCCTCCTCCGCTTCTTCCACTTCTTCAACTTGAACCTCTTGTTGCAGCCCCGCCGGAGAAGCTTTTTCTCCCCCGGGCGCGCTCATATATTTATATATATGTATTTTGATATATACCGGGCACGTGCTCTCTCACACGCTCCTTTCCTTCTTCTTCCTTCTCTTGCGCCTCTTCCTTCTCCGATTGCAGCAGCGCTCAGCCTTATCCCGGGTCCCTCGACCCGCCGATGCCGTCGCCGCCGCTGCCGGCGCTTCTTCCTCCTCCTCTTCCTCGTCTTCCGCCGCCCGTCGCCTCCGCCCCTCCGCCACCACCCCCGGGCACCCCGACCACCACCGCCGCCGCCGCCGCCGCCGCCGCCGCCGCCGAGCTATCCTTCTCACGAGCGGGGAGCAACGTCAACTACATCCCACGATGTTTGCTCCGGCTGCCGACACGAGCATCGATTCTTCGTCTTCGTCGCCGTCTACCGTCGCTTCTTCTTCTTTTCGAAAGAGCGCCGAGAGCATGGAACGAGAAGCCGCGCACGGCCGTTACAAAAAGCAAAGCCTCGCTCTCTATCTAGCTTTTCTATACGTGTCCATGCATATCCATGATCCGTGTGTATGCGCGCGTTTGTACGCGTGTCCGCGTGTCTGTGTGTGTAGGTGGGTGTGGGTGGGTGGGTGTGCATAGGTGGGTGGGTGCTCGTGTGCACGTGCGCGCTAACGTCTCCGCGGAGGCGCGCTGGAGGGTTTTAACGCGACGAGTGAGAATTCTTTGGGCGAGAGATAAGCCCTCCTAATGTAGAATCGGGCTCGTTTTGTCCCCCCGACTGAATAGCATCCTTCGCGACCGATTTTATCGGCTTTTAACGAAACCGAGCTTTACCGAGCCCTCGCATTCTCTTACGAGAACGCGTACGAAAATTCATCGTTGTGATATGTGTACACGCGCATACGTCATTTCTACGTTATTAATTTATTCGAAATAATAGTTTCTTGGAATGCGCGTATAAATGTAAAGGAGATCAAAAATTTTCTCCACAGCGTGAGCAATGAAATTTTAATTAAAAATTTAGATAGAACAAGCCGACTCTCGCGATAGTCGCGATATTTGCATAGTAACAGAGGCATTTTTTAATATTATAAGAAAAAGGTATATCTGATGATTTAAAAATTCAACGTCGCTTAGAAATGGTTAATTAATTTTTCACATAAGGACGTTTAATTTTAAAAAATTTTTATATTACGATGGCGAAATTTAATGTCGCTTCTTTTTGTCGAGTTAAGTGCGCTAAAAATAATACATTTACTTTTACGCGACGTTAGGTTTACAAATGTAAATAACAATAAAACAGCAGATATTTATCGCTTGGTTTTCGATATTTTCTTTAAAGATAATTTACGAAAAGTCAAACTACATTCTCGTCTTGTATTTAAGAATTATTATCGTTTCGTTTGGATCGCGTTAGTTGCGCGCTTAATTTCAGGATAATGATATTCATTGCAAAAGAGTTTTTGCAGTGTCTCTCTTTCGAGACTCTTGAAATTTTGCTTACACTCCTTTTGAGAATAAGCGCTTGGGTGCAATTTGTAACAACAACAATGTCAACCAGCGAAAAAAGCTTTATGTGAGAGCACGTTTGCTGTATTATTATTGTACTCGATTCGCGCTGGCTTTTACAAAATTGGTCGTTTGCACTATTACGACGAGAATGAGACGTTTTTTTTTTTTTTTTTTTTGTTTTTTTTATTGTCGAATTTAATGAAAATTTTTTCTAAAGTTCGATTTTCAACATTTTTGCAAAATAAGGGACGTTTATTCTACGCGCGTATACTTTATTTAACGCTTCGACTTTATTTTAATTATTTCGTTTGGACAAAAATAATGACGCGTTATCGGCGTTTTTCGTTTTATACGTTAAATATCGATACGTTTAAAATGAAAGAAAAGCTGCGACTATACTTTTACATATTAAACAATACGAGCGTATAAGAGTTTCGAATAAGAGGGACTTTTATAAATCGCTTATTTTTATTTCGACCATAGAGACTAGTAGTAGTAGTAGTAGTAGTAGTAGTAGATCCTTGAGTCGTTGAAAAGACGACACGACAAAAGGACGAGTGGACGGGATAGCAGATCCGAGGAAGGGAAAGGAAATACGTTAAAAGTGAGCGAGGTTCTCTATATAATCGAGCGGCATGTTTACGATGACGCTATACATATAGTATAGAAAAGCTATGGCTATTTTGTCGGGGGCTTTCTCCGGTTCGGCTTTATTTCTGCTTTTGTTTATCGGAAGCTTTTTAAACGTCATCCGATATGGCCGATTTTAGAAAAATCGATTGAAATACTTTTATCGAACGCTTGTGAATTGTGGAACTTTAAATTTTATTTCATTAAAATATTTAGTCATGTTGTTTTTGTTATTGTCGCAATAAATAAGTAAAATTTTATCGCAATAAATTTTTTACGCGGCGCTTGATTTCACCATTTGGTCAAATTAATTGAATCACATACGTGTATGATTATTAATTGGTTATCAAAGTTGTTGCCAACATATATTTGCACTTTATAAAAAGATTCATTATATAAAGATTGTTAAATAAAATTTTAATATATAATTATATCAATGTAAGTAGACGGACATTTTGAAATCAGACATTTTAATGTCGCAGCAACTCTCGAGCGCGTCGTGAATATTTCAATGCTCGACGTGCCAATATCCACATTGATGATGAATAAAAAAGAAAAAAACGTCGATAAATCCGTGAGAAAATCACGTGGTCACAAGCTCAAACGAATCGCTTACGACAATCGCGGTAAGTTTATTCGGTTAAAACGCCGCGTCTTTTATCTTTTTTTCATCGATGGAATAAGTACATATTCATATCCTTACAAAAAGCGTGTTACGAGAAAACGATGAAAAAAAAAAAAGGAAAAAAAAAAAAGGATAGATAATCGCGTACATAACGCATGCGTGTAAGCTCGATTTTGAATAATGAGAAAGCGTTCGTAATCTTCCTCGTTTTCGTGCGGATTATAACCCGAAAGATAGACGACAAAGTTCTCTCTCTCTGCATCTGCAATCGCGGCGACTTTTTGTCGCTCGCCGCAAATTCATCTGCCCGAGATTAATCTATTACCGCAGTTTTCACGGTTGGTTATTGAAAGGCGCGGATTGACGGTAAACGAGGAAATGAAAAAGAAGGAAAAAAATAAAAATGGTCGAAGAAAATAAAAAAGGTAGAGAGGGGACTTTGTGGTTTTACGTGTCTCTGCCGGATTCCGCTAGTTTCACGCGCGTATACTAAACTACTTTATTTGTTTTTAGTTATTTTTTATTTTCGCACATGAAATTATCGTTGTTGTTTTCCTTTTTTTTTCCTTCGTAGCATTCTTCTATTTTTTTTTTTTTTTTTTTAAATCTTGACAAATTTATCGTTTATTATTTGTCGCTTGAAACACAAGCGAATGTAAATTTAACAGGACAAATTTTAGTCGTCAATTTTAAAGGTTGACTATGTCGCGTGAAATATTTTTTATGTACTCGTATTTTAAATTTATCCGTGAAAAAAAAAAAAGAAGAATTTTCATCGCACAATGTTTAATTAAAAACGAGCAAGCCGTATTTAATTTTTCTTTCTTTGATATACACATATACAGGAAGCAATTTTAGTTTTCATTTATTTAGCCTCGCTTATAACATAACATTTTAAGTGTGACGTTAATTAAAAACTAAATGTACATTACTAATATTTCACGAGAAATTGAAGCAATTTCTGGTCAATTTTAAGTTAAAACGTTGTAATTAAATCACTCAACTAACCGTAACTGCTTAAATTTCTACCCCCTACAGAGTCTCAATTTAATAAGTACATCTCAAACTTGCTAGATGAAGCTTATAATGGACTTTTAAATAAAATCGCACGGGTTAGCGTTTATAACGCCGAGCGAACGAACGAACGGCCCCGGCGATTCCGATACAAAAGACCAAAACTACGTATCGAGAAACGTTTCAAACGCGCGTATGTGTGTGTGTCTGTGTGTGTGTGTATATATAGCGATGAATTGGGAAAGTTTCATTGTTTAACGATAATTCATATGGTTATAGGGGAAGGGAGACGGGATGGGTGGGGGGGGGGGAGAGGGCGGGTAGTAACGAAAGTCGTTAGCCGTGTATGTGCATAGTAACAATAACTTACTCAGTAAGGTCGGAGGTCCGTTGCTAAAGCAGTGCATGTTAAAGTCCGGTAAACGTGTGGGATGCTCATTCGGCCTGTGACTGTGGCTTTAGAAGATACATGATGATAATGCATGTCGCGCCTGGACGGCAGCACGTGGACGCCCCTTTATCCATTAATCGTGCAGCGTCGTTGACATCTTAAGCTCTGCAAACCACAACATTAATTCTTTTATAATGCAGCGTGAAGCGTCGTGTCACCGCTTAGCCAGACGCATCCCTCCTCCCTTCCCTTACGCGCGATTATATAATTAGTTTTTCTTTGTGCGAACGAATCTTTCCGGGCGTAATTTCTTTAGCTCTTTCTCTTTCTCTCGCTGCATTTACTTTTTTTCGTGCAACATTAACGTAAGCGTTATTTCATTTTATTGTACGTACGTGATGTAAAAGAAAAGTTAGCTACAGAAATGTGAATTTCTGTATTTTTCTTTAAATTAATATGTACAACACTTAATGTTTCAAATTTTCGGTTTCAATTTTGAGTCTTGTAGAATAAATAATGTTTGATCAAACAATATGAATTAAAACGATTACTTGACTAAATTGATTGAACAAAAAAATGCTATCAACGTATCCCAATGCCTTATTGTAATTGAATAGTTTTTACTTTTTAATAAAAAAATTCGAGCGACTAAATAAAATTACATCGAAACAAAACATAATTTCACAAATAAATCCAAATTTCAGGTTTGTAATTCCATCCATTTATGTACTTTAATTTACGTAAAATCAGCTATTTTTTTTTCGTCTTTTTTTTTTTTAACGAACTTTGTTTTTTATCATCGATTAAATTTTAGTTTCGGTTATTCGATTCCGTAGAAAATTTCACAAATAAGTTGAAACAAAAACGTCGAGCGAAATGACAAAAAAAAAAAAAAAAAAAAAAAACATTCTCATTGTTTCGCAAGAGTAACTTTCAAACAATTAATTTTGTCGGACGTTAAATCACAAATCGAGTTTCGACAATGCGACTTTAAATGTTACGAATAACTTTTCCAAACCCAGCGTTGATTATTATCTTTTAAAATGAACGGGCAAAATAACGTTTATACATCATTACGATGTGAAACTTGCTTAAAAAGCTTCGATAAAAATCGAAGAAGTGCCGCGCGTGGTAATAACAACACGAGGATGATAAAAATATGAAAGGAGGAGAAAATAACCGGACAAGAAAGTCGATCCCCTTTTCCCCATCAGCTTTCCTCGCGCGTCTCAATAGAGAAAGGTTCGGTAAAAGGTGACGCGCAGCCCATGGCCTTCGATATAATAATTCCCTTTGCCTCCGTTAAACTTTTTCTTCTTCTTCTTTTTTTTTCTTTTTTCATATATATTTTTTTTTTTTTTTTCGTTTTTCTTTTTTTTTTTTCCTTCATCTTTGCGATAATTGTACACGGTATAACTCGCGATTGTGCATAACGGATGAGACGTATAAGCTCACAATAAGAGGGTAAAATTTACACCATCGCGAGTTTCACGATGTCGCTAGGTGGTAGCCGCGCGTGTCGAGTATACGACGACTCTCGGAACTTCTCGCAATATCGCACCGCGCGCTATAATAATACCGATGACAACGGTCGTACACATCAACGCTGCACAGGTGCACACATAAACATATATATATATATATATATATATATATATATATATATATATATATATATATATATATATATACATACATACATACATACATACATACATACATACATACATACATATACATATATATATATATATATAGCCAATGACGTTCAATCGTTTTTCCGCTTACGCGACCGATAACGAGTATAATGCAACCGAGAAATAGAGCGAGATGCTTCAAGAGAATAAGGGATGAAAATAGAGAAACAAAGACAGACCGATATAAACAGAGAGAGAGAGAGGGGGGGGGGGAAGAGGAGGTTGTTTATACGCGCAGATATGTGTGTGCGTGCGTGTGTGCTCGTTTGCGCGCACGTTTATGTTAAGTACGTAGGTAAGCGCGTATGCATGTATTAGACGTACACGTTGGTGTAACAGCGTTAAAACGCGGCTCTGCATTTACGCGTTAGCGCCGGTTTATTGTGTGTTATATTATAAAAATATGAAATAAGGACGTTTATAAGCTCGACGTTGTAGACTTTTCATAAAAATTGTTATTAATAAATGAAATGTAAAAATCAGTCAATGTGAATAGATTAAGGTCGATTATAACGTATTATTATCGCTTTTTTTTTTTTTTTTTTTTTTTACATTTTGCATTATGCGCGCGTTTTATCACAATTATTTTCTATTACACGCGCATATTTTAAGAATAAATACTACGAGCTTTTTTCCAATGCACGCGTCGCGTTGAGTTAATTAAATATATACACTACTGCTTTGTTATTTCTAATCAAGGTTAATATAAATTTAAGAAAGCGTTAATTTTATAATGCGGATATTTATTTTATATTCATACTGCATACTGTAAATAACTTTGTTTTATTATTTCAACGCATTATCGTTTTATATACTTTTCATTGCAAATATATCGTTTTTTATATTTTTCAATTAAAATGGCTGCTTTAGGATTTTTAACGACGATTGTTTAAATTTGACCAAGCATTAATTTTTTCATCATTGATACTTTTCTCATATTTTCATTGTACTGCGAAGAACGTTTTTTTTTTTTTTTTTGTTTTTTGTTTTTTTATTATTATTCTATGATTTTTTTTTTATCCAATTTATATGTCTTAGGTGTATTGTATTACACAATGTGTGCGTGTTTACATAGTACGTATATATTTACAATATTTTTTTATTGTACGTTTACGTTCAGGTGTATACGCGTGCGATAAACTACGTACCATACTCGTATATAGGTGTAAGCGTAACGAAAGGTAGAGAGACAAGAGAATCAAGAGAGAACGGATCAAAGTAAGAGAGAGAGAGAGAGAGAGAGAGTGAGTGAGAGAGAAAGAGATTGGTTGAGAGTTATCCGAAGTGTACATACATGACAATACGAGGAACGAGAACGACCCTTTGTAATATTATAGCGCCGGCAGCGAGACTGCTGTATACGGGAGAATTTCCAGTATCAAAAAGTGCACATGTATCGGGCGGGAGAAAGAGAAAGAGAGAAAGAGGTGGTGACGCCTCGTTAAATGGAGCACACGAGGCATTACTTCTGCGGTTAAATGCACGTGTCTATATGCAAGTTCTACACTCGCTGCCTTCGACGTATAAGCTTTATTTCAATCGGAAAAATTTATTAAAGGGTCTTTTTACGCCTCTTTTCTCTCTCTCTCTTTTTCTTTTTCTCACTTTATATGTTTAACGATATATGTTCATGCGTAATATAATATCAGTTTTCACATTGATTTTTATTTAACGTTGACAGATTTTTTCAATTTCATAATACTTTATGATAATTTTTTTTTTTTTTTTTTTCAACAAAATAAAAAAAATATAACATTTGACTTTAATGTTTTTGAACTGTTTGTTCGAATGCTGTAAAGATATCTTTACTCTTAGCTGTCGATAAATATGTTACTTTGCCGCATCCAATAATGTTCTTGCAATTAAATAGTTTTTATAAATTTAGTTCGATTGTTATTATTTGTATTCAATTAATGTAATAATACAATGGCAAAAATAATAAAATATTTCACATGTTACAAAATAATTTTATTAAATCGTTATGTAACTTTATTAAACAATATTATAATATTCATGATATTTTATAAGTTAAACAATTGAATTGAATTTATACGAGTATAACAATTACAATATTATTAATTTATTCTTGAAATAAAGTTCATTATCATATCGTTAGAATTTATTATAAATAATTAATTTATATTTATTATTCTCTTTAAAAATAAAATTATGAGTCATTGATGTGAATATTTATATATTTAAATTTTTCAATAAAATAACATTAACATTATTAATTTAAAATTTTAATCATTTTTATTTAAGAGAATTAAATATTTTTAGTGTTAATTTATTAATTTTATGACTTGTTAACTATTTCTAATTTTCTATACATCATCATAGAAACGATAAATACATGAATTTCAAAGAAAATAAATAAAACTATTTTATTTGATAAAATACATTTATATTAGTATATAATGAATAAAAGTGCGCATAGTTGCGTAATCTAATTTTAAAATTATTTGACATTTTTAATTATTGTTAATAATGGTTCATGTCCCGATGAGGTTTTCTCTCTCAAAAAAAAAAATAAATAAATAAAATAAAAAAAAAAAATAAAGTATTACACAGACATTACTGTTTATATCTATCACATGCCAGTGGTTTTCATTATACGCTCACGAACTTATAAAGTCGAGAAGTTTTTTTTTTATAATAAACCGTGATAATTAAAATTTTCTAATTATAACGCTTCATACTTACACGCTACTTTTTAACACATTAAAAAGACTTTGACGCATCCATAAACACTGTTGCTGGATTTTAATAAGAGAAAAAAAAAAAAAAATAAAATAAAAAAAAAAAAAAGTAGAACTATAAAATCCTCGTTACAAAGACACACCGAATATGCAAAGATTAACGCCAAATTAAAAAAAACAATGGTATTTCAAAAAATATAAATAAATTTAAATTCCTTTTAATAAACAAAACATAAAATTAAAAAATTTTGTACACTAGACGTATAATTTAATATAAAAAAAAAAAAAAAAAAAAAAACAGAAAAAAAAAGTTACTCAACTCAAAAAATTTATTTCTCTTTCGTATCTGCGCGCAATTCGCAACTGTCGTCCGCGCTCTCTTTGAAGCTATAGACAAAAAAAAAAAACAAAAAAAAAAAAAAAAAAAAGGCTAGAAAACGCGCCCGGCAAAACTTTTTCAGTCATTCGCTCGGGAGCCGCGATCGTACACACAAATGCGGAAGTGCGATACGAGGATAAAAAGGTATACGGTCCGCGTACAGCCCTTTTACCAATAATTCCGCGCTCGCGCAACGCTTCCAGTTATCCTCTCCCATCAATCCGCTCCTTTATGTGTATGTACGTATATCCCTTATGCGGTTGCGCTATAGAGCATAGGTATACACGTAATTCCCACGTACGTGCATACTTTACATGACTTCTTTGAATTGCGTGTCACTTTTCTCATTCTCTCAGGTAGCTCTCTCTCTCTCTCTCTCTCTCTCTCTCTTTCTCTGTTTTCTCTGTTTTCTCTCAATAACACAATAAGAGCACGGCCGGTCGCGCACAATACCGACAATGAAACATTGTATCGCTCGATCGTTTTGTTTTCCCGTCCTTCCGTCTCCTTTCTATAGTCTCCTCCCGATCCTTCGCACACACTTTCCTCCCTCCCGCGCTCCATATATATTTCACGTGCTTGGTCGTATAATAATACGAATTGTAGTTGGTACGCTAGATCCAACATATACGTGTATACGTATACATATATACCGCTGGCTTGGGCATAACTGGGTTATATTCTCTTGGCTATTATCCCTCGATGCATTAACGACTTTCTCTCTCTCTCTCTCTCTCACTTTCGCTCGCACAAGCTTCTTGACGCAAGAGAGAGAGAGAGAGAGAGAGAGAGAGAGTACGTATATGCGGTACCGCGCGCGCAACTTTAACCGCATCGCCATCCGTTTAATTTCTATTTCAGGGTAGACACATGTCGATGCGTCTCTCGTTATATTTCCAGCGAGGTGACCGAAAGCCATCGCTACAGTATGCAAGCGTGCACGTGCACGCAACAGCGAGAAAGATATCAAGCGTACGTGTTGGAAAATGTAAGAGGTACGCTGGATGTGTGTGCAAGTGTGCGGTTAATGAAAGCGAGCCTTTTACGGGTACATACGACGGAGGAGGTGAGAAGTTGACGAGGTGAGGGGATTCTCCGTTAGGGTGGCGCTCTCGTTTATATTGTCCTCCCTCACTTTTCTCTCTCTCTCTCTCTCTCTCTCTCTCTTTCTCGCTCCCTTTCTCTCAGTTTAGACGGTTGTTCGTTTGCGGGAAGGCGAGAGCGAGAGAGAGAGAGAGAGAATCTTTGACGATGGGAAGGACGCGCGAGGGAGCGGATATACATTGTTGGGATTCATCGATCATTGGCAGGAACTGCGTAATGCAAGGTGAGAGAGTCAGAGAGGGAGAAAAAGAGAGTGAAAGAGAGAGAGAGAGAGAGAGAGAGAGAGAGAGCGCGAAAAAGATAAAGAGGAAAGAGAGGAATTGTCTTTTGTTATCATCCGCGATGCTCTTTAATTTCATGCTCTTTTTAGCGCTCTTTAAAAATATCCCATTGCTCAACTCTCCTCGTCGACTTATTATACATGCTTTTAGCTCGTTTATATTTCTCTATATGAGAAATATCACGCAGTTGTGCTGTTTTAGATGTTTCGTTTAGTAGTCATCACGTGCAATTGATTAATGTTTACGTTGGTATTGGATAATAAATTTTGAACGAATGGTAAATAAAAGCATTCTCTCGAAATCCAATTGGCACGAATAACTTCGTCGTTCTCTCGATAATAAAATCATCGTAAACTTTTCACGTCTATTATTATTCAAGTTAACAAAGAACTTTATTCTCGTAACGAATCCGTATTTAATAAATAATTTTAAAGCATAAATTTAGGTCATTGTGGCAAGCAACTTTAATGGACATTTTCATTTATTCGCGCGACCGCTAAAACCGCGAAAAAAATAAACGAATTTTAAATGATGCATTAATAAATTCGAAGTGAGAAACAAACGTTACATTTTTAATTAATATTTGTCTCGACGTCGTCGATGATTTCAACGGTATGGGAAAAGTATTATTCCGATATATAATAATAATAATAATAATAATAATAATAATAATAATAATAATAATAACAACAACTGGTATTTAAATGTATTTAGGCTGAGAAACACACGCGAGTCTCTCGTCTGCGTGACCCTGAGAAGTTAACCAACGTTACAATTCTCATGGTTCTCGTGTATATGTATACGCGCGAATAACTTAACGCTCGCTAATATTTATTAAATTTCGTTTATTGTGCAAGCCTTTTAAGTTTATTGGTTGGTAACCAGGGTACTACACTATTTATAGTTATTTAAACAACATCGTGAAAATAAACTGTTCAAACTTACTTCGACCACATTATTCGTTGTTGGAGAGATGCGAGTTACCGAGTTTCGTAAGACACAACATCCGCGCTAAAATTTTAAAGTATAAACACAAGTATACGCACCGCAGTATGTGTATGTATGACGGATATTTTGTTAATTTTTGCCGATGATAAAATTTTATGCGGAAATAATTTTTCATAATTTTATTTCTATTTGCGACAAGTTAATCTTACATTGTAATCCTTCGATATGAAGAAATTTAAGAAGTCATATTAAGATGTCTAATGAAAATTTATACAAATATTGAAAAAATTTAAAAGCAAAATAATATTGATTTTTTAAATATAAGTAATTATTGCACTTTTTTTTTCAAATTTAATCAGTACATTTTTATTGATCGTTCAATAAGAAGAAGCTTGTTTAATATTTTCTTGGTTCATTGTTTGATAAAACATTATAAAAAAAAAAAAAAAAAAAAAAAATTGTTCCAATAACCCAATTAACGATTCATCGATAATATATATTTAGTCAATGATTAAATTATTAATGTTAATAAATTTTTTTTCACGAAACAAAATACAATTTAATTGTGTAAAAAAAAAAAAAAACATTGAAATTTATTAAACTCATTAAATTGTTAATTTTAAATCTTTTAATTTATTTTTCGACGAATTTCACATCGTCGATTTAACTAAACTCAAGTTTATTGTTGCTTAAGCTATAAATATATTTTAAATTAAAATACAAACCTATTATCCGATTTTTACTCATAAGTATAAAGATTAACTTATTGTTTAATTAACAATTTGATTACATATTATTTCGTTAAACTTCGTTTGAAGAAAATTTGAACAATCATATCTACTTCATTTCGTCTAAAGGATTATGCGCGATGACTTTTTAATTAGGTAAAACTCATTAGTGTGCAGTACATGATTAAGTTTACGTTAAAAGCAACTCTTAGCCTCGCAGTTGCCTAGATCTGTTTAATTTAAGTCAAGTATCATTTTTCTTGCATACTTTTTAAACGGCAATTGTGACTTTTGTATTTTAGATTTAAAAATTAGATTTATAACTTATAAGCGAAGTTTTTAATGGAAAAAAAAAAATATATATATATATATATATATATTAATCTTAGAGAAAATTTGAAATATATTCACAAATTTTATTTGATTTTACGGTAATATTGTTTTAATAATAATAATAAATTTATAAAAATTACTATGATAATTATTTTAAACGGTAAAAATATAAGTAAAAAAATCTTTTAAACAATTTTTTAATTGACTGAGACTTTGGATAGAATTATTTACTTAGTTTAAAAGATAATATCAATAAAAGGTGAACAGTATTTCGTATACTGGCAAGTTGCCAAGGTTCACTAGCATCGTTTAATACTTTCTTTCTTTTTTCTTTTTTTTTTTTTTTTAAATTTAATACTCACGTACACACACACACATTAATATAGACAATGTTCAAATTTTTCTTACCTTAATTTTTTTCATTTACGAATATTTTGATTGTTATATGTATAATTTTTTTTTTTTTTTTTTTAATTAGTTTTGTATACTTATTCAATTGCATTAGATTATTCAGCTCATACATAAAAATTTAATTTTGCATAAAAAATTTCCAAACTAATCAAAATTGTTAATCATAACGTAACAAATTAAATTGTAGCCAATAAATTTTTGATAAATTTTTTATTAAAAAGATTTAATTTCACACAAGATTTCTATAGCTATTGAAAAAATAATCTTTAAAATTTTTATATTTACTGTTTTCTTTTACAATTCCATTTTATTAATTAATTAATTTATTTATTTATTTATTTTTTTCAAATAATTGTAAACAAAAAATTTGCAATTTATGCAACATCTTTATAAAATAAATTCGTCATAAATGATTCGAATTAAATTATATCAGGTTATGTTAATTAGGTCATTTTGCCAGTTAAATTTTCAATGCTGAATTTAAAAACTGTAAGCTCATTATTAATAAATAACTTTATACATGCGCTAATTATAGATGCACTAAAAATAAAAGTAACTACTTTTTAACGCTACACACTAGATAATATGCACCTCGTTGCACATAGTGCGATATTAATAAAAGTATAAGTAATACGTCGATATTCTTAGATTAATAGCGAGTGCGTCATTAAAAAAAAAAAAAAAAAACTATGCGATCCACGTATTATTCGAGAATGACGTATCATATTTTGGTCGTTTATTTTGTAATATTAACAAAAGGTGCGCGTGCGTGTGTGTATACATAATTAAAAAATATTATTATGGAAGCCCTGCTAAAACAGAAAAATAATATATGCAGAATATCAGTTTTCAAAAGTTTAAAAAAAGTTTATGGGTAAGTTAAAACTCGTATTTCAAGTTGGATTCTTAACTTTGATGATGAAGAAGGAGTTTAAGAACGAGAGCTAAGATTCACAACTACTTGAAATTCCTTTCATCGCCGTTTATTATACGATATAGAGCAACCTATGGATTTCATTTTGATGCCCTTTAGAATTATTTTGAAATTTGTCTTATACTTTTTTTTTTCTACATGCGATTTTTTCGAGAAAAATAATAGATACTTAAATAAAATAATAGATAACTGTTATCGATATAAAAGTTAAAATGAAGTATAATACATTTAAATAAAATTAGTCAATATAACGCTTCATTTCGTATTATTCGGAAGTATATATACCGATTTTATCGAGAGTTTTTTTAAATTGCCATCGATGTTATTTCGGCAAATTTGTATCGTACACCTTTTAAATTGCTTCACAATGACTTTAGCATAAAATTAAGATCGTCCATAATTTCCGTAGTTGTTTGATTTATAGCGCCAGAAGAGGATATTGCAATTAAAAGTGAATATTAACTATCGACACTGCAACGATTAAATTGGGCCAAAACGATATACGTTACGATAAACTTTTGTAAAACTTTGTAAAAATTTAACGAGAGTAATACTAAATTATATTGTAGATGAGACATATAAAAGAGAAATTTTTACATTAAAATTATTTCTTCGTGCTTTTTATGTTAATCATTAAATATTATGAAACAAAAAAAAAAAAAAAGGAAATTACACGAACTTTAATATTTGAATTTTTCAAACCAAATAAAAAGAAACATTTCAAAACATTTTGACACGAGCTTAAGACACTCGCGAAAAAAAAAAAAAAAACAAACAAACAAACAGACAAACAAACCAAAATTTCAAGACAAACACCAATTCGTTTTGGGAGTACACACAGTGGCATCACTTACATAATTGGGACAATCAATTTTTTCGCAATGAACAAACAAACTAAAAGAGACACACACACACACACACACACACACACACACATATATATATATGCTGAAATTTCATAAATTCTGTAAATTTCGTTTAACTTTACACACATACGTATACGCGCACGTATGCGTATACCCTATTCGGGTGTTCTATCGCATCCGCGGCGTAATTTAATCGGGGTTACAACGTTGAAATTTAGCGAGGTCAGCTCCCCCAGTGCTGAAGGGATCCTCGTCTATAACGGTCATATATACGGAATAGCGTGGAGAGGGCGGACGACGGGGTGGGGGAGAGGGGGGGGGGGAAGGGTCGGAGTAACGTTGCCGTTGCGACTCTGCGAGCCTCTACGCGCCGCTTACGAACTAACCGTATTCCCGTATGCATCTATTTCGTTCCATCGGCGCTACCTCAATTTTACCGATAGCTGAGCAATAATTCACACAAGTTCTCGTACCTCGGCTTCGACGGCATCTGCGCGCCAGTGGACGGCTTTATTTGTTTGTTCTTTTTTTTTTTTTTCTTTTTTCTTTCTTTCTTTTATTTATGCGTATTTCGAACATGTCTTTTCCTCCTTTTTTTTTTACGTTTTCGTTTGCTTCTTTTTAATTTATTCTTCATTCGATAGGCGGTATAGAGTATGGCCCAACGATGGTGACGCATTTGATTTGGTTAGGACATTGCGCAAATTTTCATTTTGTACCACTGCTACTTTCAATTATTATCCAACGAAAATTTATGGGGATACGCTTACGCGCGTACAATGTTTTATTCTTTTTATATTACGTTTATTTATTCTTTTCGTATTACGTTTTCGACTTTCGAAAAGATGAATTTCATGGCTTTCGAAATATGCCGCTAACGATTAACTTCTTTTTTTTTCTTATAATTTGTATTTTTTATAAGCCTTATTTTTTTACTTCCGTAAAGTTTATTTCGTTGATTGTTTGTTTCTATCGTTAAAACTTACGTTTATTTGTATCAAATTTAATTTTAAAGTTGTAATATAAATATTATCGACGATATATTAATTGATAGTAATGATTTTTTTTATTTTCATGCAAAGTGATATACATAAAAAAATTCTTTTTTTTTTCGTAATATAAATATTTTTTAGATAATTGAATTTTCTAATCATCGTAAAGATTTATCATTTGTATCAATTTTTATTATTTTACTCTTATAAATGTTTAAATATTTATTCGAATTGCAAAATAATTAAATAATAAGATAAATCTACACTACGATAAATCATTAATGGAAGATATATTAAAAGAGGGCATGCATTTATGCACGTGAAAACATAGTTCAAAAAAGAATTTACATTTTTAATACGAACTCTCGCATTCCTATTAATCGCGTTGTATTATTTTCATTTCGAGCAATATATATATATGCTGTTAGCGAGCACACACATATATACATATATACGTTTAAAAAATAAATCGTACCACCGGTGTAATACCCATAGTAACATTTTTCAATTTCAAGTTGTTGAGAAACAAGTACTGCGTTATAAGTTTTTAAACTTGGTATGCCAAAAGAAAGAAAAAAACATTTTTCGAGTTCTTTCGAGGTATTACGCCGGTGATGCAATATAGATGGATATAATATGCTTGTCATATAAATTCGTGAACTTTAACCTCATTCCCTTCTCGGTTTTTTGTTTTCTGAAAAAATTCAAATTTACTTTTAATTTTTTATTGTTTTATGTTTATTTATTTATTCGCTATCATATAATTATTATTATATATTTTTTTTTTCCAAATAATCAAAATGAATTTAAAAAAAAGAAAAAAATAACGACATGTACGCGTTATATAAAGTCTAATTCGTTGGATTTCAGACTTGTAAAACCATAACCGCCGTCTTTTGTACCATAGCGAACGAGTGGGAAGAAAATTTGCATTATTGCTCGCACTAGCCACCAAAATCTCACCTAGGGGTGTATGTGGCAGGGATTTTTTTTATTATAACGTAAGCTTCCTTTAAAATTAACAATCTTAATTGAGTCAAGCCTCTCTCTCTCTCTCTCTCTCTCTCTCTCTCTCTCTCTATCTCTCCCCGTGCACTTAGCCCGCGTTAATAAATATATACCAGACTAGGATCGACGCCCGAGTTTAATATATAAACCGCTCGCGCGAATTCTCATAAGACTCGTCGTTGAAAAGCAAAAAGGGACTTGCTAATTGGACCTTTTTATGATGCTCTGTCTGTGTGCGAATGTATGTGTATCTCGTACCCATGAGAGAAGAAAAGAGATAGAGATTAAAAGATAGAGAGAGCGAGAGATAATAGAGCACAGTGGCAGAGAAATTGTCGAGGTAAAAAAAAAAAAAAAAAAAAAAAAAAAAAAAAAAATGAAAATATAAAATTGCGAGCTGTTGTCGAAAGAGATTATTTTGAAAGTTGATTTTATTATTTTTTTTTTTTTTTTTTTTTTTTTTTTTTTTTTTTTATTTCTCTCTTTTAAATGATGTTCGATAACGTTCATTTTTATTTAAAATACGCACGGTAAGGTTTTTTAATTGTGAATTATATCTATATGTAATGAAATATGATTCAATGAAATCATATATTACATCAATTGTTCATTTGGAAAAATCAATTATTTTTAAAATTCACCCAATGGTAGACCCTTCAACGTATCGGAATCGATTGAATATTAAAATAAAAAACTTGTATAAATATCGTTTAAAACTATAGCTGTATATACACTTTGAATGTCTGTTTATTTTACATATATTTATAGTATTTACTAAAGTATAGAAAATTGAAAAAAAAAAAGATCAAAACCTTAAATAGCATTCTGAGCTTGACATGGCATCCATCGTCGAACCTCTTTAAGTGATTAACAATTTTATTATCATTTTTATAAGATACTTATACGAGTATTTTCTTATTAAAATACAATATACAGTAATATTTCCGCGTAAATTGTTTTCTTTGATTGAATTTGATAATCTCGGCCTCTTCAACATTGTTAGTAAAATATGCCTTTAGCGGTTCAACGAGCCCTCAAGAGCTTTAATAAATAAAGTTTAAAGCGACTTGAATAATTGATGCGGAACGTATAACTGTATAACGCTGCGATATAATAGGCTCACTGCCTAAAATAGAATTGAAGTATTCGAAATGAACTTTGCTAAGTGTGCGAAAGCATACTGTATTTTATTCCATGTGACTTGTCCTAACCCTTTGAGGCTTGAGTCTTTTGTTCACCGGAAATGCATAGCAATGATGTTTACGTTTCCGTAACACTTTTTTTTTTTTTTTTTTTTACTCTCCAGAACTACGTTTGCTTTTTCATTTTTATTTAATTTCGATGCGTTGATATTTTTCTTTGTTATACTCGATGTATGGAATTAATTTTATGAAAATGAAATGTTTTTTTTTTTTTTTTACTTTGACGCGTTATTGAAATGAAATTAATTAAAAAAAAAAAAAAAAAAAACAATTATTTTCATTGCTTATATAAAAACTGTTGAATGTATTTTGTTAATTATTTTATTAATTTAAAGTTTTAATTATAATTATTATATCTAAAATATCAATTAACACGCTTCCGTAGATCTTTACAAAGTTGATTTTAGAAGAATAAATAATAACTAATCTCATAACAAGTAATCTTTAAACAAATTATAATCACAATATTGTTTTAATATATATTTTTCACCGTGAATCTAGATTATATAGACGAATGCATAAAATTCGTTTATTCTTATTAAGAAACTTCTTAAAAAATCTTCAAAGTTAAATCCTCAAGTGCGTTTACTTTTACTGATCAAAGGAATCGCGTTATATAAAGTGTACTTATGAACACGAAGGTATCCATATCGTGTAAATATTTGCCCAATGTGAACAGAAGCAAATGTTTCTACATCTCTTTGTAGATTAACGTGTCAACTGTATTAAATTTAATCGTAATTCAATTTTATGTATTTGGCTTTCTATGAGCTTTTACTTCTTATTGTCAGGTTAAATTAATCGTTCCTTCACATGAGTAACTTCTTAATCACATCAGTATTGTTATTGATATATATAGCACTTCTCTAATTAATATATCAAAATGTATAAAATGTTTAAACTTCTTATTTATAACATAATTCTAAAGTATTTAAGACATCAATCTTTACGCAAATAATTGTGAAGCGTTAGTTTATTCAATCCCGGTATAAATATTAATTTTTATAAACTTTTGACATTTTATATTCAAAGAAATATCAGTCTTATTAAATAATTTTAATGTACTAAAAAATGTTTCCTGTAAAAATTATTTTATCAAATAGAATCCGAGATTAGTTATTCATTATTTTTTTTCATTTAAAAGCGAAAAATAAAAAATTTTATATATAAACATTTAAATTCACGTTCTACGATGTTTTAGCGAAAGGTTAATGGGTCAACGATGCATTACATTATATCCAGTATAAACAAAGCAAATTATTTTAACCGTAAAACAATGCACGGACCCATCACTCACCGAAGAATTTGGGCACAACTTTCAAAAACTACGCTATCCCCAACGAGTCAGCGAGAAAACTTTCTCGCTCGCGCTTCAGAATTTCAATTAAAATTCTTCCTACTCTCGATGCTCATGTTTACTATAATAAAACATGCCCTTCGGTGCGTCATTATGCACGTCCGAGCTATTTACGCCGCGAATGATTGAAAACGTTAAAGGGCAACCTCGTTTTCACAAACTCTGATAAAACTTTGTTTAAAATGTCTAAATGCGGAAAATTAAAGAGACGAGAAAATGAGAAAATAACCAAAAGCACCACGATTCATTGATTTGCGCGATCAAAGAAGCGGAAAAACTTTTTCGTTCTATTCTTCTGGGATTTTTTTTTTTTTTTTCTTTTTTTTTTATTTCCGGCAATGAAATAAAACATCGTCTTTCGTTAATATACACGTACAATATTATCCAGGTCTCGGGAACGTAGCCGCAGATGAAACTTTTCAAATCCAACTCTCGGCTCGGTCACCACTAATCAGACTGTAAACAGCCGCGCGCGAGACTTCCCGGAGTGAGAGAGCCAAGCGCGCACGCGAGTAGTACAAGTCAATCACTGGTCCCGCGCGCACTCCGTGCGAAAGCCACAGAAGACGGGTGAGAACGAGAGAAAGAGAAAGGAAATGGTAATAGAGAAAAAGAGAGTAAGAGCGAAGGAGAAAGACAGAGAGAGAGAGAAAATGTGTAAGGAAATAAGATGGAAGAGAAATAGCGTGGAGCGGGACGGGAAAAAAAAGGGGGCAAGAGGATAATCGCGCGGTGCGCTCGTCCAGCGAAAACCACTTGTTCTTCTACTCCGTGAAGTGTGTATACGTGTGTACGCACGTATATGCAAGAGGCTTGCGTATATATATATATATATATCTATATATGTATATCTATATATATATATGTATATCTATATATATATGTATATAAGCTTCTTTCGTTCTTAAGCTCGCTCGTTCGCCCGCACACACATACAGGCGCCCGCGCGCGCGCTCCACCACTGACCGCGCCTATACGCTGGGCTCGACTGAACTCTCGCGCTCCCGACGAACCATATCCCTTCTCCCTTCTCCTCGTGTTTTCCAACTCAAGCTTTCTCTCTCTCTCTCTCTCTCTTTCTCTCCCTCTCTCCCTCTCTTACTCTTTCTCTCTATAGCGCGCGCTCTTTCGACGTGCCTCTTTAACCCTCCTCGCGGATACATCGTGTGCCACTATTGCCAATATTGCGTGTGTGCTCTTGTTTCGTTAAAAGGAGACGCACGCGCGCGCGGAGAGAAGAAAATAAGCAAAAAGTGATGCGATAAAGAGGCGGGTTGAAAAAAAAGTGCTCGCGCGAGCGAGGGTGATAAAGGAAAATATGCGAGAGAGAAAGAGAGACAGAGAGAGAGAGAGAGAGAGAGAGAGATAGACAGAGAGAAACGGAAAAGCTGAAAATGCGTGCGCGCGTGTGCGAGAGTATTACGGCTAGCGAGAGATAAGGTGCGACTTATATATAGAGCGAGAGTGAGAGTGAGAGAGAGAGAGAGAGCGCGCGCAGCATCCACGCACGCCGACACGCCCGCTCGGGATCGCGCGCCCAAATCACAAACCCGAGGATTCACGAGCGAGTCAAGTCCATTTGGAAAAACCCAGCTATTCTCTCTCTCTCTATCTCTCTCCCTCGTTCTCTCTCTCTCTCTTTTTTTCACTGTTTTCATCTTTCTCTCGTTCTTTCTATGATCCTCGTCGTCTTATTTAACTGATTTTTTTCATCATTTTTATGCCACCCCCGATTCGTTTCACTCGCGATTGAAAAATTCGATTCGTTACAAACAATCCGCAATTTTTACGAGCCAGGCCACATATCATTTACAGAAAAATTATCCTCGCACTCACATTGTACACATAAGCAATGTGCATAGAAGATTCCGGCATTAAGAAGAACCTCGAGGAACAGTAAAATCTGTTTTTCTCGTTTCATCGTTGTCGATTCTGTGTATGTGTTCATCTGTATATGCGAATATAGACATGTGTGCACTACTTGGGAGTAAGTGCGCGCGCACACACGCCTGTTCCTGTGAGGGGATGAAAGAGAGAGAGAGAGAGAGAGAGAGAGAGAAACCGAGAGCAAGAGCGTTCGGGGTGAAAATAATTTTCCGATACGTGTACACACGCGCTTCTCTCAACGATGCGCGCAAGAGGGAAACAGAGAAAGAGGGGGGGGGCAGCCAACGAACGAACGAGCAAGCCAAATAGAGAGAGAGAGAGTAAGGGCGAGAGAAAAAAGGATAGAGCTAGAGAGCGATGAAAACACGCGAGAAAGTACGCGTATATATACATATATATGCATGTGTGTGTATATACATATATACACGTACAGATCGTATGTCGAGGCTACGAAAATACGTAGATGCGAGAAGCAAAGGTAGCAGTAGCAGCAGCAGCGGCATCGGTGGCATCGTGCATCTTGGCGTAAAAAAAAAAAAAAAAAAAACTTCCCGATGGAATAAACCAAGAGACCGAAATATATCGCCGTCGCTCTAATTACATAATTATTCTATCGTAGACGTACAATCTCCCGTATTTTCCACCTGTCACTGGCACTTAACTCAATTGTACGCGTAACACTTCGGAGAGAAAATTCCTCCTCGAGGAAGGGACTCGGGGTGTAAACATATACTTTAGAACGCGACAAAGTTCGTAAAGCCCAGATTATAGATTTACGAACGTTTCTCACGCATACACGCACCGCCACGCACACATATTTACATGCTAATAGACATATAGGTATTTATATATATATATATATATATATAATATATATACACACACATATGTACATAAATGCACACACAGAGAAGAACGTATTAATGGTATATAAGAGAGCTTACGCGGCGTGTAAGTAGAAAAAGGTGAGGTGTAGCGAGACAAATTGTTCGAGCGCGCCACGAACAGACAGCATCTCGAGGTCGACATCCTCAATGCCGTCTTCGTCGCCGTGGTCGTCTTCTTCTTCGTCGATGCTTCTTCCGATGTAAATGCTCCTCCCAGGTGTGCCGTCATCGTCGCTCCCGCGCGCTACTTAGCGGGCCTTTTGCGCTTCTCTCCCTTTCGTTTTTTTTTTTTTTTTTTTATTATTACCTCACGTTCTTCTTACGTTCGTCTTTTTCTTTCTTTTCTTCTTAAATTAAATGTCAGCGCGGATATCGGCGCACGTACATCGTGCTCCGACTATTAGCTGCACGTACGGAGCCGTTGTTGTGTACGCGCACATAAAGAAAGAGACACAATACGGTAAGATAAAAATAAGAGATAGAGAGAGAAAGAAAGAGCGAGACGGTGGTGGAACGGTGTAGAAAATAGGGGTTATACGAAGGATGTAAAAAAAGGAGGGAAGGGCACGCGCACGGGGTTGACTCAGCTGCTGCTGCTGCTGCTGGCTCTTGTTTTTTTATTCTTCTTCTCCTCCTTCGGTTCAAGCCTTCACGTAATATATCGCGAGCCTTTGGTGCGTCCTTCTTTTTATTATTTTTCCATCGTAAGCCTGAGCGCGTATCTCTTTTCGATTTTCCCCGAAGAGAGAGACAGAGACTTCTCCCTCGAAGCGACGAAGACGCGCACAAACAGTCGTCGTATACGTGGAAGCGAGCTCGGTAAAGCGCGAACGAACTCGGCTGCCACAGGGTGCTCCTCTCGCGGTCGGTTCTGCGATAACGCGCGCGCGCGCTCTCGCGTTTTCTCTCTCTCTCTCTCTCTTTCTCTTTCTTCCTCGCTTCTTTTCTCGATCACGCGTTCCCTCTCTCTCTCTCTCTCTCCCTCTCTTTTTCTGTCTCTTTCCTTTTTCCTTTCCTTTCCTTCCGCGAAGACAGAGAGTTTGCGAGGAGACGGTACGAGGAGCGTCGCGCGACTGCTCTACTGCTCCACTGCGGGCGCGTCGCAGAGCCGCCAGCGCCGCACGTCTTCTCTCCTCCTCTCTCTTTCTTTCTCTCTCTCTCTCTCTCTCTCTCTCTCTCTTTCTCCCTCTGCCTTAGCGCCAGTTCATCCCTCTACTTTCCTCTCGATACCTCGTTCCATCTCGTTCTCTTTCTCTCCTTTACTCTCGCTCGCGCTCTGTTCCCATCCTCGTCTCGACACGGGCGCGCGCACGCAAGAGTGGGAGAGAGAGATAGAAAGAGAGAGAGAGAGAGAGAAAGAGAGAGAACGAGGGAGCAGCGAGCGAGTAGACTACCTCGCGCTGCGCGCCCCCGGTCCAGGGAGCCTGCGAGCCCGAGTGCAAGTGTACCGAGTCGAGAATGAAAGAGGAAGAGAGAATTATGGGGTTTTAAGTGAAAGAAAGGAGGAAAGATAGGCAAGGGGCTTGGTTGAAAAGTTTACGGAGTGACAGTGTTACCTTTGCGTAAGCCGTTCCACGTATTCGCTATTGCGTATGCACGCTTATGGTTATGCGCCAATGTAAGAAATTTAGCTGTTTAATTTTACGCTTATTTATGTAAATGGTTATGTAAAGAACATTTAAAATTATTTAATTCCGTATTTTTTTTAATTTTGAAAAAGAAAGACTAATTATACTTATGTTAAATTTACAAATTTCAAGAGAATTTCTATAAATCTTTTAAATTCATCAAATTATTATTATATCTCAAAGAAGATATATATATATATATATATATATATATAATATCCCTTTATCGATAGAAGAATTAACGTACTCGAGTTTTAATAAGTAATAAAATCAATTATCTGCATGAATATATAAGTAGCTCTGCGCTAAGCGCAGGAAGATATTGCCTGACCATAACCGTCGCATATCTACTTATTATGCATTAAACCATTGCAATGAGTTTTTTTTATTAAATAAAGATTAATTATCGACTTATCAACGATTTCGAAAAAGAACCAGTAAAATTGTTTATTGTCTTTTTGATATTTATATGAAAACAATTTTATTGAATATAATTTCACTATAATTATTAGATAAATTCAAAATCAAAATATTACACGAGAACTATTATTCGAAATTCTTTACGTAAATTTTATAATAATATCTAATTTAATCTCGCAATCGAATGAAACAAATACGCAATACAATTGAAAATAATCCAACTCAAAATTTAATAAGCATTGAATTATCAAAACAGAATACTGAAAGTACGACTTTAAATTTTTTACAACGACTATAGTAACGCTGCATTTGATTCATTTAAAGTAAGCATTAGCGGCACTATTGTGAATTTTTTAGTCTTTGGAAAAGGATTACGCTGTTTTATGAAAAAGAAATGTTATTAAGGTGGAAAAAGTAAAAAAAAACTGATTGGATGAAAGTTAATTTAATATATTTCTTCTCTTTTTTTCTTTTTTTTTTCTTTTTTTTTTTTTTAAATAACCAAGAGAAGTTAATTATTTTAAAATTTATTGAAGTTAAAAGGTTTTTTTATTGAGATGAATGCATGGAAATTAATCAATATCGAATGTTTTATCTACACATATTATAAGGAAATAATGATATAAATGTATTTGTTTTTATTCGTTAAAACATTTATTTATCACACTGCTGGAATTAAAAAGAAATGATTAGAAAATAACAATACTTGTGGTAAGATTCAACAAATTTTTCAAGAAACTTTGTTTTTAATGTCATAAATCTATTTGAAACATAGTTTAATAAGCACGAACATTATATTATTTTTACCTAAACTTTCAGAAACGATAATTGTATGCATTTAATTTTATTGCATATATTAAAACTTCAAACGGCCTTTTTGAAAATCTACAAATTTATGCGCGCTTTGCGCAATTCTAAAAGCACAAATTATCGGATTTGGCATCGGCTACGTTCACGTTATTGTCGAAACGTGTACTTTCACAATGAGTTGTTTTAAAGTTTTAAGTTGTAAAAATAATTTGAATAACTTTAAAATATTTGTTAATTTATTTTTCTTTTTTTTTTTTTTTTTTTTTTTTTATTCTTGTACTTTTAAAAAGATGTATACTTAATAAAATATATTTTAGTGCAATTTTAAATGAACAAAATTCAAAAAAAGATATTTTTAGTTTTTAATATTTAAACTCGTTGCAATTATCGTACGTTTTGTTGACAATTCTAGACGAACTAGTAAATATGTAAGTGTACTGAGTACAAAGATCGCGTAGAACAATAGTTGACAAATTATTGACTATACAATTATATTAATTTTGTAAAATTTACAAAACTTAAATTATTTTTATGATAATTAGTAAACGGTTATAATATTTAACAAATAAATAAAAAGTGCCGATTTAGTTTTGTAAGCTATAATTTTGAATTTTTTAAAAATTTTACTTTTTTGTATTATATGTTGTTTTTAACGATAGTTGGAGTATTCGATTAATTTTAATAATAGTTTAAAATAAAACTATAATAGAAAATAAAATGACAGTTAAAATAAACAAATTTCAATATGAATAAAGTTAGTATTAAGTTAAAAGCAAATGTTACGATTTTCCAGCTACAAAAGTATGCGACTATCTCAAAGGTGAAAGGTAAAGGTGAATAGAAGAATAAAAAAAAAAAGTAAAAAAAGAGAAAAATAAACCTCTGAAAAGAAAGAACAGATTTAGTTATCATTTTCTGGAATTAATAATTCGGTAAAAGTAACCAAACGTGAATCGTAATGTTAATAAGAATAAATGTAAAAAAAAATACTTTAAATTTATGACAATGCAGTTAGAATTAATTATTGAAAAATATAAGTTTCAATAAAAAAAAACGTATTTTCTAAATAGAATTAACATTATCGTATATAGATTAGTCTCATGCAAATTGTTTTGAATATTTCATTGATATAAAATTAGCAATTAATACTAGATTTATGTTTGAATATAAATGTTCCAATAAATAAGAAAATAAAAAAAAAAAAAAAAAAAAAAAAATTACGGAGTTTCTTAATTACACGATTATAAACACTGAATAAAAAAAAATTGCGCGATAATTAATATTTATAAAATAGTATACTCGTACGCAACGAAGAAGCAGAAGAAAAAGAAAAAAAGACATCATTCAAAGCGTAATACGTATAAAGTATCCTCCATTCCCTAAAAGGAGTCGCGAAAGATTTAACTAAAGTGAACGGGCGGAAATAGCGTCTCGCGCGAGGTAAGGAGAACAAACGTACGTAGAAACGATACCTAGGCTCGCGGGTAAAGCATCGTGTAAGAAATTCTCGGGAGTGAAAAACGGGACTCGGGAGCGCGAAAGAGAGAAACGAGTAAAAAAAAAAAAAAGAATGAACGGAAGGTAAAGGAATCGAAAGGGGAAGAAAGAGAAATAAAGAGCAAAAGATAAAAGGAATAGACACGGAGACCCGGAGCACTCCGAGGCACGGCCGTCTCCGTAGCTAAAGGATCCTCTTTCATCAGTCATCGCTTGCTCTTTATTTTCGCGAACTCTTCAGCTTCCTTTTCTACCCTCCGTCTATGCGTATTCGGTGCTCGCGTTACTACTCCCTTTCCTCTTTCCTTCTCGAGAAAAGAGGCGACTCGACGCGTCGCAACCACTCGACTCGAGAGACAGAGGGAGAGAGAGAGAGAGAGAGAGGTAGCCAAGAGTTCGCAGACCATATGACGGCTGCTAGCAGTGGGAAATTGCAGAGGAGGCGAGAGACTTGGGCAGCGAGCGGGAATTTTCCCGAGCCACTCGAGGAAGAGAAAGAGAACGAGCGAGAGTAAGCACGCGAGCCTACACTACTGGTCTTTAAGGGTCTCGCACGAGCGCGGCAATGAGAAGAAAGACCAGCGCTTGGGCACACACATACACACACACACATACACACACACACACACAGACCCTCCGAGATAAAGGAGGAGTACGAGAGAGAGAGAGAGAGAGAGAGAGAGACAGCGTGAAAAGAAATGAGAGAAGAATAAGAATAAGAAGATAATGAGAGGGAGAGAGATGACCGACGCGCGGTAGGGTTATTAATTAAAGATAAACGCTTGGATGAAGAAGAAAAGAGAGGGAGAGAGAGAGAGAGAGAGAGAGAGAGAAAGGGCGAGAGAAAGTGAAAGAAGGGAAGATGAAAGAGGAACGGAAGAAGGAAAGCGAAGAGTATCTAGTGGAAAGAGATAGGAATTGAATAATGGAAAGAGAGAGGGGAAGATAAAAGAGAGGCGGGTGGAATGGAAGTTTTTTGGAAGCTCCGGATTGTTTTTGCAGTTTCGCGTGTTTACTGAACAGTTTGCTGCTTTCTGCTACTGGCTATACGGCTCTTCTCTTCTTCATGGAGATGAAAACCTACATTTACTTGTTTTTTTATTCTTACTCATTTTTTTCGTTCTCTCTTTCTCTTTGTCTCTCTCTCTCTCTCTCTCTCACCCCCTCTAGCTCGGTTACTTTGGTTTGAAGTGTTTTCACGAAAGAAGTGTAATTAACGCGGTTATTTAACTCGCGAGGTAACCTAAACGATTGTCCGCAAATGTATTCGTAACCGCGAGTGGATCATGAAATTAAGTGATTCATAACGTTTTTCACTTACCGGACTGTCAAACGCGTGGATATTGGATATTACATTACGTTAACTAGAAAATTATTATCCTTTTATTTGGATTTAAATTAAATTATTAAATGGGATTGATTGAACAATTGATTGCGTGGGTAGAAATTTTTTCGATTAAAAGACTGATTAAAAAATTTTTAAATAATTAATAATAAATAAATACATACATAAAGCTTTTTGAAAGATATTTATTCGAATGTTACTATTATTTTTAATCGTAAAATATTAAAGATGAAAGAATCGGCAAGTAAATTTTATTTACGATAAATAATTAAAGGCATTAGACTTGAAATATTTGCATTATTTCAATAATTTTTTAAATATAGTTTTAAAGATATTTATGAGCTGCCAGTTTAAATCTGCTCAAAAATGATAACTTGCGCAGTTTTGTTGGGTCAGGTCCAAAAGTAAGCACCTTGAAATTGGAAAGATTTTGTAGTATTATCAATCTATACTCTTTGGATAAATTGATAAGGTATTTAATTTACAGTTCCATTTTTGATGGTTAAATAATATCAAAATTTAATAATAATTTACAGATTCTATCAAATGTAATTTATTTTTTCTGTAATTAATAAACATATACAAAATCTTAAAAAAATATGCAAATAAAATGCACTTTTCATATCGTTAAAATGAGATATTTATAACTTCGGTCTGATATTTAAGAACTTGCATGCTTAGAATTATACTAAATGATGTGTATAATGTTACGATATTTAGTAAAAAAATAATTAGTCATTTCATTTTTTTTTATTAAAACTAATTGCAAATCGAAGATGTAAAATTAGCTACTCTTCGTCTGACCATAGCGCGTACATTATCTACTAACACAAAAAGACTATAAACATGATTTTTTTTTTTTTTTTTATTTAATAGATAGAGTACTTTATATTTATATAATCGAAAGCAATAGTCCATATATTATATCTATAATATTTGAAACAAAATCTTATACCGTATTTTTGTACCCCTGATAGGTTACAATTATAATTAAATATTTGAAATGTTATTTCAATTTAGTTAATATCCGACTGTTAATATTAATAAATTTTTAAGGACAATTTAAAATATAAAAAGAAACGCGGTTAAAAAGGTTTAAATAAACTGAGAGAATGAAGAATGAACAATAAAGAGTAAAAAAAAAAAAAGAAAGAAAATTTGTATGAGACAAGTAAGAAAGAAAAATAAATGAAGGAGGAAAAGAAAATTAAAAACAGGGAGATAAAGAAACGGAGATAGAGAAATAACTGAAAAAAAATGACATAAAGAGAAAAATAAATAAGACGGAAAAGAAAAAGAAGAAAGAAAAAATCAGTAGTAGACAAAAAAAAAAAGGTAAAAAATATATAAGTAAAACGGGGTAAAAGTGAGCGTCTGGATAAAGTGAACATTCACAATTCTCGTGGATAAATTTGAGAAGTTTTATCTAAAAAGAATACTAAAACGAATTTTAAAATTGTTCGAATAGTTACCGAAGTCAATTTATTTAACGGCTTTGCTTAATTAAGATTTCACTCTTAATATTTAACGCGGTCATAGTTTTTTATTAAATTCTACTTATTAAAAATTTGTTTATTTCATACATGTTGATTAATTTTTATTTCGCGCGATCGCTTTGAATATATTATTTAACATTTAGAATATTAAATTTCGATAATTTTATGTTTTTTTTTTTCTGAATAAATTATGTGCTCGTTATGACGGGAATTAAGTTCGCCATCTGTTTAAGATAAGTTCGATAACACTTTTAATAATTTATCAACGACAATTTAAAGTTTATGCAAATAGTACTCGATTATATAATGTTATATCAAATAGAATCGACAACTAGATCTACTAAGTCTTTCTAAATTCGGAACAAAATCTCATTGAAAGTCATACGTAGCTTTTGAGTAAGCTCATTTCGCTAATAGTATGTCTTTGGATTTAATCTCCATAGGTATTTAAAAGTTCGCGAGCAGTATGGCTTTCGTTATAAAAATTTCATTACTCCCCGGTGGTCAAATAGTATACGCGCGAATTTTATTTTTCATTAATTTTCAATTTTACGTGTTGTGTATGATAGAAAAAAAAAAAAAAAAAAAAAAAAGGGAAAGAAAGAGCCAATTCGTAACGTAGATATAGCGAATATTCATGAAAGCGTAAAAGTCCATGAATAAATCAATCGAGAATCAAATTATCCACGGAGTTTCCATTTTCCGAAAAGTAAACCATACCGATATCTCATTCTTGTGATAGTGTCAAGACGATTAACATTTTCCATGGTGTCCGGCGTCTAGTTAGACAATTATGCACGATATCAACTTGCGGGTTTATTAGCTATGAGAAATTTTAAGAGAAAGAGAAAAAGAGAAAAAGAGAGAAAGAAAGAGAGAGCGAGAGAGAGAGAGAGAGTGTGTGTAGCAAAAGAGAAGGTAAAGAGAACGAGTAAAGAAGGAATAAGAGGGAGTGCGAATTAAGGAAAGCAAGAACGAGCGTGCGTGTGCGATAGTGAAGAAAAAACAAAAAAAAAGCAAAGAAAAAGAGAGAGAGAGAGAGAGAGAGAGGGTGGCAATGTACGATGCTGGGCGCGTCGAGTCGCTCACTACGCACGCTTTACTTTCTCTCTCTCTCTCTCTCTCTCTCTCTTTCCGTACACATATTCCGTGTGTATACGCGCACGTATGTACGCGTTGCGAGGACTTGGGCGTGGGCAAAGCGCGCGAGAGGGAGGAAGAGAGAGAGAGAGAGAGAGAGAGAGAGAAGGATGCGAACCGGCGTGGCAGCGGCGGCGGGGGCCGACTACATTGATTTTGATTTTCGAAGGCGCGCGCACTTGGTCCAGCTCAGCCCATTCATACCGTCTGTCGTCCTTCTACTTCTCCTTTCGGCTTTCTCTCCTTCGTTCGCTCTTCTTAGGGCATTTTCGTGGCGAAATGTCGCCTTGGTCTTGAATGCCTGTGTATAAGTGTATTATATATATATATATATATATATATATATATATGTGTGTATATATATACAGAGAGAGAGAGAGGGAAAGAGAATTGGAGTATGAATGTTTGCGTGTGCGAGGGTGTACGACGGCCTGACGATCGGCGCGGTGAAATTCTTTTGTCTGGCGAGCGCCGACCCCTCTGACTGCTACTACTTCCATCGTGTACTTCTTGCCTTAACCTAAACCGAGCGAGAGAAAGGGAGAGGGGGAAGGAAAACGCGCGGAACTACGATTACCGACTCCAAAGATTGTTCTTTCCTCTTCATTCTTCTTAAGTTGATTGGCTTTATCTTTTTCCTTCATGATGCAGATGAGACCTTCTTGGCCATTGTCCAAATTTGAAAACAGATTATATAAATCATTAGAGAAGAGCCTAGTATAGACGAGAAATTCGATATTGTTTTTCGTGCTTTTTAAAAAGCTTACTATTTTCTGTCATTGTTCATCAGTGCGCACATTATACGAGTGACTCGATCTTTTACATTTGTTTTTTCTTTTTTTTTTTTTTTTTTTTTATCGATGAAAGGAATAGTAGGGATCACGGGTATGTGTGTGAGTTTGAACGATTGAAAGCACATACCGCGATAGTTGGACAGGATATTATGTACAAGGGACGTTTGAATATGTATAAGAAGCTGTTTAGAAGCTACATCGACGTACAGTTTTTTTTCTTATTTTTTTCTTGTCTTCTCATGTTGCCTTGAAAGTAGAACTGACGAGTTTGTGCTTGTGGTAAAGAACTATGTAAATTTAGAATTAGTTTGTTTATTGCTTGTTGTATGCATTTACATAATAACATATTCATTTTTAGTAATTACATATATTTTCAATTTTAATGATTTATTTATTGTAAAAAAATTTATCGTTTGTTTCTTCTCAATCAATTTAAGATTATAAGTTTGCAAGGCGACGCAGCAGATATAGTTTATAAAATTATTTTTAAAACTATTCTAAACATTTTTAAATAATTTTCGACGATAAATTTTACCGCGTCTTTTTCAAGAAACATTTTGCTGAATTTGGTTGCAATTTTTTTGAACTTTACGATGCTTATTCCACTTTGTTTGTTAACATGAGGAAAACTTTTAATTTCATTATGAATAAAAAAAACTTTTTAATATTTCTTTATTTAACTTCAATGCAATGTATTTAAAAAAAAAGAAAGAAAAATCAGAAAAAAAAATTAAAGAAAGAAATAGGAAGTTTTAAAACCACGTTGCAGTTTTACAGTAACTAGTGCTGGTTTTAAAATGCTTTACTTTGTATGAACGTTCTTTATGAAAAAAAAAAAGAAAGTTTTTTATTTATATTTCCATTGCTATAACACGATAAAATAATAAATATTATAATGTTAAATAAGCTAAAAAAGTTTATAAAATTTATTTCAGTGAATGAAATAAATTAATTTTATGTATAAGGCCTTTATTATTCATTTATAAAAATAAAAAAAAATTTTATAATCTACTCAATGATTCAAATTTTATTATAAGCAATATTTTTTATTTAACTTTACACAGTCTATCTTTCAATTTGTTAATTTTAATTTTATAGTATTATTTATGAATAAAAAGAATACGAGGTTTAGACTGGAGTGAAAATATTTTTTGGCCAATTATCATTTTAAATTATAAAAGTTTAAAGAAATTTTATATTACATATGCGTCAACATTTTCTATAAATATGTACTTCTTTAACAACTTACGTTATACACTATTCTTTTTATTGAATATTCATTAATCAATATATTACATAAAATAGTCTTGCTTAAAATTATAGATGATAGGTATATATAATCCACAATAAAGCACAAATACCATTTTAAACAATTTAAATATTTTGCCGAACAATGCACTTGATTAACTTTTTTCATGAAGAAATACCGACGGTTTGAAAGTCGAAGTAAAAGTAAATATACGCGTGTGTAGTTCTCCCAGTAGAAGCGAAGCTCATATTATACACATTTGCAGAAACTTTGCACATATCGCAGAAAGATAAAAGGTATTTAAAACAAAGGGGCCCCCGACGGCTATGTATAACCGAGCTAGGCGGTGCGCGTCTCGCACATCCTTTCTCGATTCCGCACCGCTAAACCATCCAAGTGAGAGAAATTCCAATCGCGGCCGGCGTATAACAACTTCTCAAACTTTAACGCGCTCGCTTTGTCTCTCCCTCTCTCTCTCTCTTCGCGCTATATATAAAGCTCGGGATATCCGAACCTCGCGCTCTTCCGCGGGATGTTCAACCGATCTCTTGCTCGAGCGGTCCGACCGTATCCACTCCGTTACTACTGCGATGCTCTCCGCCGAAAATCTATACCAGCCGCTACTTCGCTCGGCGCGCTTCTCTTCCTTCCTTTCTCCCCGGACGGCAATAAATTTCGGTTCGATCGTCGGAAGAGAAAGAAAGACGCTCGGTCGGCGACGATAGCGTTCCCGTGCAGTGGTAGATGCCGATTTCGCGCTGTACTTTTAAGATTAACCGAAACGTAACGGACGACCGTAAAATTTTCTCTTATCGCGCGTACGGATAAACCCCAACGACGATTCTTCGTCTTCGTATCGTCGTTCGCGCGATCGTTCATAGCGTATATAAACAACGAATGCAGCTGAAAGACGGGCGCAAAGAGAGCGCGGAATTTATAGAGGAAAACAGGAAGTTGCTTATCCCCGTCTCTCTCTCTCTCTCTCTCTCTCTCTCTCTCTCTCTCTCTCTCGTGCTTGGGTATAACAAAGAAACGCCGCTGCTCCGCGAGCAGCTTTATAATGCACATCATATACGTGTGTACACGCGTGTACACACACACACACACACACACATATATATATATATATATGCGTAGATGCGGAATAAAATTGTTACAGTGTGATGCGTGCAATAAACAAGTGGATGCAAGGGGTATATGAGCGAGTAGCGGATGCATGAATAGTGTCATAAAAAGCAGTGCAAAATTGCTTGAAAATGTTGCGCTTTCCATGTTACAAATAACGTGGGGTTCCAGGTATTTCGAATCTCTGCCGTTTTTTTTTTTAATATTTTTTTTTTTTTTTTTTATAAACATAGAAGTATACTTTGCAAATATTTTTACTAAAGTATCAGTTGTAATACTTGTAATTCAAAAAGAAAACAAAATTATAACCATCGGATTAATTTTTTTATTAATTAAAACTTTTTATTGTTATTATTTATTTTTGTTTTTTTTTCAATAGACAAGAATTGTGTAAAGATACATAGAAAAAATAGTTCAAATATTAATAGTGATGCAAACAATGCTACAGTTGACGTTTTAAAAAACGTAGCAGATATTAATCGTATCAAGTGGTTGTGTGATACTTTGACTTTTTAATACAAAAATCACAATTCATCATAACTTAAAATTTTCTTACTTTTTAGGCGGAAAATACTACAACAATAGTTATAAAAAATCACATTTCGCGTAAAATTTAAATTTTCTATAAAAAAAAAAAATAATAATATGAAATAAAAGTAACGTTTTCATAAACTTTATCGAAAAATACTCGTAATGATGTTTTAACGTTCATTATTTAGTAGACAACGTTTGAAAAACAAAGTATCTTTACAAAAAATTAAAGTTTCACGTAAAACTTTTGAAGTTGATTAAAAAGTGCATCAGCGTGCATCTAACGCAGTTCACATTTTTACGGTTCGTAATATTTTTTTTACAACGCAGCTTTTTCAACGAGAAGAAAAAGGCGCGCCCGAGCTCGCGTAAAAAAAACAAGGACAAGGAAAAGCGATAACGGAAAAGAAAGACATAACGATGCTTCCACACGGTGCACGCCCCCCTCCCCCCTTCCCGGAGTAACCGAGGGGTCGGCCGAGACGAGGAGTAAAGGGAGAAAAAGAATCTAACGTAGAAAAAAAAAAGAGGAAAGGAAAATCTATAAAAGACGATAAAGCGGAAAGCGTACTTTAGAAACGCGAGATACGCACCTATCGCTCAATCGTAAGTTACAAAGAGAAGAAGAAAAGAGATTTAACGCGATAACGTATAGTTAAATAAAGAGAGAAAAAGAGAAAGAAGGAAACCAAACGGAATAACAAGGGAAATAAAGTCGAAACAAGGAACATTGACTTACAGTAAGGAATTAGGAGCCACGGAAACGCATGTGGTTTATATCGATTGCGACGAGTTGTTTAGCTCTCGGAAGTGTCGAGCGCGCGAAGCCGCGTCGCTTCGTTTTTTTTTTTTTTTTTTTTTTTGCTTTTTTTTTATTGCCCGCTCGCTTCCTGTTCACGCACACACGCGCACACACACACACACACACACAAAAAAAAAAAAATGTTGTCGCGAAAAAGCGACAAGCAAAATAGCAATCGACCAATAGTTTTTAAGCCCGTCTGAGCAAGTAAATTTCTCGATAAATTTATTCTTACGTTTTTTTTTCGTTCACTTTTGTGTTTTTGTTTTTGAATTTTTTCCTTTTTTTCGTATAATTATATATTGCTTTCGATAAAATCAATGGCTAAAAATATAATTACCGAATATATTCGTAAAGACTTTTACATGTTCAAAGCTGAACTAATTTTAGTTTTTATAACACTACGATATTAAATATAACGCATTGTTCTTTAGTATTTATATTATTAAACGATTTACTTTAAATTTTATTGAAAATTTGAACATTTTTTTTAATAAAATTTTAAATTAACATTAACTAATTGAAAACCTGCGTATTTAAAAAAAAAAAAAAAAAAAAAAAGCGCCATAAATTCAATTTACCAAGCAAATTTGTTTAATTTTTTCGACTTTGTAAAATAAAAAATCAAATAAATCACATCAATTGTACAATTTGCAATCTATTAGTTTCTCAATAGATAACCAATTCATAAAATTCTATTTGTCTAATTTCAAAAAATTATCAAGATTATTTTATGCTTGTAAGATCGTAAAAAGATCTTAAGGGAGGGTAAGGTTTTAAAATTTATTTTGCATTTTTTTTTTTTTATTTATTTATTTTTTTTTTTTTTTTTTCTGAATGCACAACATGTCGAGAGTATTGTGTCAAAATTCCAAGTAAATCGGAGCAAAACTAATGAAGATACAGCGTTTCAAGCGACCAGCCCTCATGCTTGATTTGTGAGTATCAGAAACTTTAAATTGATTTTCCCGAAAACGTCATTTTTGAAGTTTGTGAACATTATAACTCAAAATCTACTTGACTGATTCTTTTCAAATTTTGAACACTTTTTCTACACATAAATCAACAGGTAATCAGAGAGAGTTTTTTTTGTTTTATCATTTTCTTCCATTTTATAATAACAAATTCACCGACATTTTTTCAGCAAAAATCGCATTTTTCACTTTCAAATGCTGCCAAAAATAAAAAAATCGAAAAAAAAAAAAACTCTCTCTGACTACCTAGGAAAACTTATCACCTTTTAAACGCATTTCGATTTTTTTGTTTCAGATGATCCGGTAACGAGTTATGAAGTTCACCGCATAATAACTTTTTGTCGAAGCGTCTCTGGAGATTCGCTGTCACGGACTTATTTATTGATATTTTTGATTGAAATTTTTTCCAAAAATACTTCAGATGTTATACTATAACGTGTATATAGAATAAATAAACCAACATTATTCATATCTCCAGAAAAAAATAATGAAAATATGCCTTTTTTTCGCCCTTAAAATCTTACCCCCCCTCCCCCCCTTAATTTCGCGCAATATCCTCTTTGTACATTAAAGATCGTTCACATTTAATATCTTATAATACCTACACTAAACCTAGCCTTTCCAAGACTCAGAAGCTTAAAATTATATCCAATTTCTTTTTATATAAAAGGAGTTAATACGACGCATTAAAAATCGGTTAGACGTGTCACTTAAGACGACATATTTTCGCAGTAAAATAGAAAATATGTCGTCTTAAGTGACACGTCTAACCGATTTTAAAGGCATAAGCGTAAGTCATCGGTTTCAATTTCGTTGACAGTTTTATCACATAATTTTCAAAAAAAAACATTATATTGGATTAAAGTTTCTATCTTAAAATTATGAAAAAACTTTGTAGAGTACGCTAAAATTAACCTTTTCTAAGTAGTATAAAACTGATTATAATTGTGCGTTGAACCAATTTAAATCGTTAAAACTTTCCATTTTCAATTAAAAACACTGTAAAAGTTATTGTTGTAACTTAATCAAGCCGCGATATCGTTGGTCATAGACGGAGAAATTATATTAAATTGAAATTTGCAATAATTTTATTAATGCAATTAGTAAGTTTAGAAATTATTAAATTGTAAATACGTAAATAATAATCAAAATGAAAATTCACATAAAGAAATTAGGATGATTAAAATTATTTATTAAATGAAGAAGCAACATTTCAAAAATTAAATAATGTAAAAAGCCAAGCTTCAAAGTCATAAAATATCAGTACGTATATAAATTAATTATTTGACGCCAAAGATATACATATGCATATGCATCTAATTGCATTTATCGGTTCGTGCTTAACCTCCGCTACAAAACGCAACAAGAGATCTTATACCTTTACCAACGTTTGTTACTTCTCTCTTCCTCCCTCTCTCTCTCTTTCGCTCGTTTGTTTATTTCATTGTAACAAAAGAGATCAAGAGAGAGAGATCAAGAGATCAAGAGAGAGAGAGAGAGAGAGAGGAAGGAGATGCATATCACGGGGGATTTAACGGCAGAACTGCGTAACAACACATGAAGCGCGTACAACGCGTTGAGCGAATGTGCAACGCAGATCAACGCCACAGCGGAATTCGCTCGCACAACTCATCTGGGAAAACTAACACTAATTACTTACCGCATTTTTAGATCATATTGTCTTTATGAAATTTTCTTTTTCTCGGATCGATGATTTCGATTAGCAGGATTGAAAAAATCGTAAAGCTTTTTGTCAATGTTTTTCGATGATCCACATAATAGAACCGCAATTATCTTGATGCTGGATATTGCATATTATCAAGATTTTATTTCATTTTAATTTAAATGGTCTTTTTTTTTTAACATTATAATATTAACAAGTTTAATGTAAATATTAATATTTGTTTAATATAATTTCTTTGAATAATTAAGAATCTTACATCTGTATACCTTGTTAGTAAAATGGAAAAATGTATTTTCAATTTATTATGTTTCTTTTTTATTTATTAATACTATTTTGTCAAATAGTTATATCAATTAAAAAATGAAACGAAAAAAAAATAATAATTTTTTGATAGACTAATAATTTCATATACAAAAGAAATATTTCAGTAAAAATTACTTTAACAATGACTTTAATTTTGTAGGTATATTTTTAAAAATATCTTCGTTTATATAAATATAAAAATTAAAATTAAAATAAAAATTATTAAATTGTGTTAGTTCAATTTTTAAAAGAAGCAGTCATCATAATTTTGATTAATCTAATACTTAAATGAAAATTTAAATATTATATTGATAAAGGGAATAAAAAAAAGTGAAATACTTTTAGATTTACTTTTGTTATTTATTTACGATTTATAAACATTTGTTGTATAAAACTTTTCAAACAACATAAAAGTTGAACTAAAGCTTCGTTTCCACAAAATAATTTATCAAATATTTTTGATGTAGTATAAAGTTCATTAGTAAATAAAAAAAAAAATAAATGTAAAATGTGATGCCAATAATTTTATGTCTTTTTTTATGACATTAAACCACAGACCAAATTGTACATAATTTTATTTTCAATCCAAGGTCATGTTCTAAGTGGTTTTCTATCTTTACTTTTATTAAAAAATCGCAACTTCCAGTAAACATCTTACGAAACCCGCGTGAAGAGTGGTTGGATTAAAAGTAGCGTCGCGATTCTTGAGACATCTTCGAATCTCATTCATGAGTTTATGGGTACTGTCTGCCCTTTGGATTTTATCTATTTATCAATAAATATTTATAATACCTACATAGCAAAAGCCCTGTATGATAAGGGCAGTGGCGGCGACACGTGTAACGATTACGCGTGCGCTTAAGTGGACATAAAATAAAAGGAAGAGTCGCAGTGAAAAATCAGATGAAATAGCCGAAACCGAAAGTTCTTTTGATAGCATCCCAATAATACCGATCCCAATTTTTCTTTGTTGAATCTTCTTCACTGTAAAATAATATTAACAAGTTAATTAGTTATTTTTTAAACAAAATCTTCCACGAATTTAAAGTGTTTTTATAATTTAGAATCAATAAATAAAATACTGAATTGTAAATGATTAACAAATACAAATTTTTAAAACATTAAAAAATTATACAACAATCGTTAGCATTGATAAATTACTTTTTAAAATAATATAAAATTAATAAATTACCTCACGGGAACTCCAGTTTGTTTCATATTAACTTCAGTATGGTCATTTTTTTCAGCTATATCCATTACTACTTCACTAAAATGCCCCGATGGCCACGATTTACACCTCCATTTTTGCACTATTTTCGTTGGCAAAATTTCAACAAATTCTCCTTGAATATTTCCACCAAATAATTCAAATTTCCCTTCTTTTTTAACGTCAAGTTTTACAGGACCTTTTGTAAATGCCATTACCATCTAAGAGAATATATAAAAACATTTTAAATTAATATAATAAACAAATTTTTTCATCAAATTAAAATAAATACACGTTTGAGTTTAAAATTCGACAGAAATTTATCATACAATTATTCTCTGTTACATAAATGGGTTAAATATAATCTATATTTAAGTAAATTAAAGTAAAATTTTTATATTTCTGCAATTTTTATTTTATAACGAAACTAAATAATATTTGAAGTGCTTTTATTTCTTACCTCAGGTGTCGTCATAACGTTATAAAATTCTTGTGCTCTACACATAAATTTCTGTTGCTGTTTAATCGTTGTTGTGGTAATTTTACAGTCAACACTGTTATTATTTGTAGAATTAATTGCTTGCTCCATTTGCATCTGCAAATATCATTAATAAATTTGTAAGAAAAATTGCTTATAAAATAAACAATTAAAAGAATTATATACATACTTTTACTTTAAATCTAGATGTAATATTGGTCATATTTTCTTTTACAGAATCTTTTTTAGGAAGAATCATTCCTTTCGTAAATTCTAAAATTATAAAAAATTTTAATAAAAATCATTATTATTTAAATATTTATTTCAATAAAATATTTATTTAATAGTTACCTTCTTTCAAACTTGATACATATTTTTTCAACTTTTCTCTGATGGTATCTTTACCTTTCATATGTAAAAGATGTTTAATACGTTCGCCTTCATCCGTACTATCTTTAAGAGTAATTTCAATCTATAATTATAAGAAAAATTATTATAAAATCCTAAATATTCTTTAAGATTTTAACAAAAATTTAATTATAATATTAAAAATCTAAATAAATCATTTCGATACTTACATCGACTTCAGAAATATCATTTTCTTCTGATAAATTAGGTATATTAATTTTGCCTTCTATATTTTGTTTTGAATTCGCCGAAGGACAACTCCATTTCAAAGAAATATTCCATTCATAAAAGAAAATTAATTTTCCTTTTCTGTTATTTGCTACTGCTTCTCCCTCACATTTCTCTATTTCTGTTATTTTGCACTTAACTAAAATAAACAAAATGTTAATTATTTTTTTATAATAAATACTACAAATGTATAATTTGACTTTTGCTTTCAAATTCATCTTATTTTATACTAATTAATTATGAAAATAATTATACATACATCCATCCCCTTCAATAACTGCATCTGTGAAAAGATCCTTTATTTTTTCTTGTGACCAAGCACAGGCATTTTTTTCTGTCCTGAAATATTTATCACAATCATTTATTAGTAATTACTTAATTTAAAACTTAAATTTTTTTTGTATTTTATTAATTTTATTAAGTAGCATACATTTACAATAATATACATTTGTTAATTTGATTTAATTAAAATTTTTCAAATGTTAAACTCCCAAATGATATTTTAAAATATTAAAAAAAAAAAAAATCTTTTGAAATATTAAAAAATATTTTTTAATTTAAAATTACAATTTATAATCATTTGATACTTTAACTAAATTAATATATATAAAATGGCAGAAATTTAATTCATTTATTTGTTCAATTTATATATGTTTAAAATTTATTTAGAATCATTTATGATAATGGGTTTGAAATTTCCAACGTTGGAGTCCAACGAAATTTTTTAAAAACTGTTTTTATTTAAAATTTATATTTATATTTTTTTAGTCTTAGTGTTTTATAGCATAACCAAATATTTAGATACGGATTTAAATATAATTTGTACATTTTTAGCAGCTTTATTTAAATGTAAATAATTATTTCGTTTGTACTTTAACGTTGCAAACTTCAAATCCATTTATGATACATTAATCTAAAAGCTAATGTAAGTGAATAAAACATTTATATTTACGTTATTATAATATATTTTATATTAACTAAAAAAATTTTTATTGAACTGTGTATAAGAATTAAAATGATTCTTATAGAAAATTTATGAAGTGATTTTTTTTAAATAATTTTACCAGTGCCAATTATTAACATTGGTAGCATCAGGTCTTTCCTCAACAATCCATCGTGGGTCGCCTTCACCCCACTTTGCCATATTTTTGAACTACTGAAAATTAAACTTTGTTAAAGCAGCAATACTGATTTCAATTACATATTAGAGATCAAATTTAAGTTAAGAATAACTGAATGACTTAAATCTTATTTTAAATGCACAAGACAACTATTCTCATAAATTATTTAAATGTAAAAGCATAAACATTTTGCAAATTCACTAACTTCAGTCAATTTATTTGTCAATTTCTCTATTTTCAAATAGTATTCAATAATTTATATGTTACTTACAGCAGTTAAAACAAAGACAAATTAAAGGACAGGTAGAATCTGCCAGATTATTCTAGGATCGTTGCGGTATAGAAATCTCTCAGCAATCAATATCAACAAAATTATTTTTCCATAAAACTTACAAATGTCGTTATAAAAAAACTTTGAAATAGTATTTTATCAGTGTCACTGATTAAGAAAGCAATTAGAAAATTCGGTCAACTCAGTCTTTTTAGAAATAAATTGCAGATCGACTATATCTCAACGATTTAACGTTCGCGTGTACGAAACGACTTACAGACTGACCGTGTGCTTTCAGCGGTGAACTAACTTAGACAACGGTGTGAAATACGAAAAGGCAATACGCGCGTGCTCATATGTGAAACTTTCTGGAAACCAGTCTTCCGCCAATAGAAACTTCGAGAAAAATATACAACATTGATATACTACTTTAGCGCCACTAGGTAAATGACCGATTGAGAAAGCCACGATGATTCAAAATTTTTACCGCGCTATAAATTTCGTGAATATTCCTTAATCTTGCGATGGATATAATCAATAATTACTCAGGTAGCTTTTAATGTTGGCAAAAAAAACTATATACGAGAAAAAAAATTGAATACCTGGCTCATGACTTAAAGCAAAGTAAATATAACTTTTAATATTAAATTATGTGTGAACAATTTTTATAACAGAATATTTTACTTGTGTTACTCAATATGACATTTTTTAATTAAAATAGAATAAATAATTAATTTATTTTTGCTGTATAAAAATTGTACAAGAATAATATTTTTGCAATCTACGTGTAAAAATTAAATATATATTTATTTCATATTTATAAAATAATTTTATTTTATATTTTGAATGATTATATTATACAAAAATTTAAAAACATATATTTATAGCATTTAACTTAACTTTAGACTTACCAAATGTTCAATATATATACATTATAATACATTCTTTCATATATATTATTTTACATAAAAATTATATTACAAGTTTACATAATACTTAATAAATTTCTAAATAATGTCGATGATTTAACGTTTACTTCAACTTCTTTTGGTTTAAGGCGAGTTCGATGATCATTCGGTGGCTTTATAAGTTCATTTTTCGAACATGGATATGGTTTTGTATGAAAATATTCATGTCGTAGAGCCTATTTCATTAAGATAAGAAAATTGAATCAATAATATTTCTTAATATTATATCTTTCTTGTTTAAAATAATGTTATACCTCTTCTGCTGTTAACCGTTTCGAAGAATCGTATAACAAAATAGATTTAATAAGATCTACAGCTGCTTGTTGAGCGTCAGGTATAATACGTTCCCATACAACTCCCTTGTGATAAGGAAAAGTTATTTTATTATAATCAGGTAAAGAATTTAATTCTGGCCAAGACTCTGCAGTAGGAGAACCAAGGTGACTTAGTACTATTGCTAATTGTTCGATATCACTATCTCCCTATAAATTTATATCATTTTAATACATAAATTTTTAAATGATAATTTAACAAACAAATTGTAAAACTTTATAAAATTAATAATTAATGAAGGTCTATTGATATTCATAAAAAAAATTTGAACAAAAGTAAGAAAAGAATGTTTGATAACTAAATCAACTAACAGGAAAAAGGGGTGAGTTATTTAACATTTCTCCAAAAATACAACCAACTGCCCACATATCTATAGATGCTGTATAAAATCTTGCACCGTAAAGCAATTCTGGTGCTCTGTACCATCTAGTGGCAACTTGATGTGAATACGGACGGCTTATATCCTCCCACATTAATCGACCTAATCCAAAATCAGCAATGGTTAAAATACCATCTTCGCGAATTAATAAATTAGCTGGCTTTAAATCCTAAAATTAATCATGAACGTATTCCATTAACCAAAATTTAATTCTCAGTCGAAAATAATTTTCGTATGATAAATAGAAAACTCTAATTTAATTATGTGAAAATTATATATTTTATATATTTAATTCATCAATTTAATAATTATTTGAAGTTTACAAAAAAAAAAAAAAAAAAAAAGTCTTTAAAATAATAAAATAATGATTCATACTCGATGCATAACGTTATTGGAATGCATGTAAGCAACACCTTCCAAAAGCATCCGCATATAAGTTTTTATTTGAGATTCTCTTAGTGGCCTATCATAATCTTTCAACAGTTCCCATAATCCAGACGGCATATATTCGAAAACCATAACGAAATCCAAGCCAGCAGGAAACGCATCTAGTAGTTCAACGATCTAAAAAATAAATTTTGTAATACCCACAATACCTTGAATGATTTAATATACCGAGTGCTAATTTCAAATAATTTATATTGATAAAAGCAGTTATAAACATTTTAAAACCATTATAAACTACCAAAATTTATTATCTAAACTTTTTATTTTTGTTTGTAAATAATGTAAATCTCTAAAACGTCAATTTAAAATTAAAATAATTTTCTATAATAAAAATGGAAAAAAGAAATATGTTAAAGCTATGTATTAAAAAAAATTTTTTTAAATTCTATTTTCTTAAGACATTGAGTATGATTTGCTTAATACATTAAAAAAAAAAAAAAAAGAAATACTATCGACAAACAGATTCTCACGTATGGATGTTTCAATCTCTGCAGTGTCTTGACCTCACGTATAACCGAGGTCGGTATACCGTCCTCAATTTTTTTCAACAAAATCCTTTTCAAGGCCACTGGCCTCGGTATAGTTGTCGTATTGTCGTAAGCTTTTAGTACCAAGCCATGGGCGCCTTCGCCTATTTTTCCAGCGATGGTATATCTGTTCATTGTGGACAATAATTTTGTCAAAGAAAAATTAAAAAGATAACTCCTCGACGATTTTTCATAAAACAATCAAACTTATAATTAAATACTTGTAATTGATGGAAGTAGTTATGAAGAGAAAGAAAAATAATATCGGCACATTGTTACTCGATTTTTCATTAAACTGATTGAAATGTTTTTCTTACCTTGTTGCTATAGTAACTGAAAAAAAAAAAAAAAAAAAAAAAACTATATTTCGTGCACATAAGTATAAAATCCGAACTTTAAATTTTTATTTATGCTTAAAATAATAAAATATTAAGTTTTTAAAAACTATGAGCGCTGTAAACTCATTTTTATAGGATGTATTCATCAACTATAAATAAATTTTTATTTTTTATGCCATAAAATACATTATAAAATAAATTAATTTATTTGAATTAATTATAATATTAGTGAATAATAATTAGAATTAAAATTAAAATTAATATTAATTTTAAGTTTAAACTAAATAAAATTTCATTGATAAATTATTATTTATTTTTATAAATAAAGGCTACAACTAACTACATTGAATTCCATTAAAATCACTTTAAAAAATGTTTTCAGCTTTATTTATTAATTTTCACATAGCTGCGTAAAGCTGTAATTCATAGAGTAATTGCCAAATTTATTTGTAATACAAAAAACTAAAAATTGTTTATACATACCTTTTATATAATTATTATTATATAAATTAATATGGAAACTAATAATTACATATAGATAAACAAATCATTATTATTTTAAATTTTAATATGTTTCAAATTGAAAAAGTTTTTCAAAACGTACATAATAGCTAAATTTTTGTATAAGTATTTTGCGTAACAAAGAAAAAACGACTTAATTTACTCTGTAAATATAAATTTGCAAGTAAACTTACGTGTGCATTCAAAAAACGATAAGCCCGATCAAAATGTTTATTGACATTACATCATTACGATACATTCTAAGAAAACGATCGAGCAAGAGCTAGCGAGCGTTCCTGAACTTTTTCTTTGTCTCCTGTTGTTTAGTAATCTTATCAACATAACTACTGATGAACTTTGAATTGTGAAGCGAATTTCGTATAGTTTAGCGTCAATTATTGGTTATAAGATTATTTATTAAAAGGAAAAAATAAAATTTTTATAATTATTGAGATATGTTAATCTCGCAGGTCGCATCTAGCCAGATCGTCATCCATTTTTACATGTTATTAATATTCAAGCTACGAAATGAAAGTTCCCTTCTTTCTTTTATTAATTTTCTATTATGATTATACAATCTTATCGTTTATTTGTTAACACTAGAATTGCCCCTAACTTATCCGCACCCTTGCGTGTTCGATCGACAGCTAATTTTCTTATTCTCTATTCAAGTTATGAATTATGTGCTCCGATCGACTGATTTCTCATTTTTTTACGTTTTAAAAAAATTTTAGTGGTTGAAGAAATCTTTCTACACAATTGTTGGTAAACAAAGCGATGGTCCATCAATTCAATGACGTTAATACTAGTTCACATTCGACTTCAATAGCTCGATCAATTTTTCAAAATTTTAATCCCCTGACACTCGTAAAACTCTTACTATTTAACACGCATACACTCTATCTTTTCTTTTCTTTCACTCTTATCTCCAATTTATATTAAGGGGTAGTCAGAGCCAAGGTTTATTTTTAGTTATCTTTTTGTATTTATCATTTGGGAAAAAATTTGCAATTACTTAAAATTATGTTCATAACAATAATATTGTTAATTGTAAGTAAAGTGCAATTATTCTGTTGCAGTGTTTTCACATTTAATATAAAATGTAAATAAAATGTTCACATTAAGAAAATAACTTCGGAAGATATCAATTTTGCAGTGCTTATAAAAACAATGCAACAGAATTATTTTCTTTTCTAAAAGTTTTTACTGTTATTAAAAAATATGTTTAGAATTGCAAACTCTCCCTTAAATTGTAAATACAATAATAGTAAAAGAAAAAAATTTGATACCAATATGGTAGGGATCTAAATCGGATCCAACATCCCCTTAATAAACGAGCACTTTTAGAACAGCTCAGAACTTTTAAAGTTGGAATATTAAAAAAAAAAAAAGATTAATTAATAATTGAGATTAATTCTGTGGGAAAAAATTTACAGAAATGTTAAATAAATTTATATAGATATCATTCAAAGGTTCATGTTGAATAGTAAAACATAGTTAAAACATTGCTCGATTCATTATTAAATGAATAATTTATCAAATACAAAAAAATGTACAATTTTGAGTTGACATTTTATATTATTTTGTCGACTCAAAAAAGGAAAATTTTTAACATTCGAAAATAAGAAAAAAAAAAAAAAAAAAAATTAAGAAAAAAAGAATGGAATTTCCCGCATTTCAAACATAAGTCTTTTAAATTCTCAAAATTAAAAATCCTATGGATTAAACGGTCCCACACTCATGCTCGCGACTTCTGTTTGTTTTTGTTTTCGGAACGAATGAAAAGTGTAAAAAGCTCACTCGTGTCCGAGGGGAACGATTTAACTTTAAACGTTTCAGCAACATCCGGTTTTAGAGCCTTGAATGCCTGAAGTTTCAATGTTGTGACCTTGATCAATTTTAAGCTTACTGGCCTGATCACTAGCTGCACTCGATGGAGGACCCACTCGATTTTTTATTTCAGCAGCCATTGTCATAAAGGCTTGTTCAACATTCATTGCATTTTTGGCTGATGTTTCTAAAAATGGTATACCAAGTTGATCAGCATATTCCTGTTAACATAAACAGAAAAACCTGCTATATAATCATTTTATAATTTTAAGCATAGTATAAGCTGTAAAAAAAGAAAAAAAAAAAACGAAAAACATTTTACTTGATGATCTCGAATAGTTATAATTTTTTTTATATAATATTCTAAAAAAGAAAAATATTCTGCTTACATATATTTAACATTTATTAATAAATTTTAATTAGTCAAGAAAATGTTAAGATTAAGTTAACTCTAATTCTGCTAAAGAAATATATATTAAATTTGCTACAAAATGTATGTTTAACTTGATATTGTCTATTTATACATATAAAAATTTTAATTTTATTACTTTATGATTTTCGAATAGATTACGATAGATAGATCATAAACTTTTTGATACATTCAGTGAATCTATTTTGTAAAAATAAAAATCAATGCTTACAAAAAATCTTAAAAGCTTTAATAAAACTGCAAAATCTAAATTTTTAACATTCTTCTATCAATTAAATTAATTTTTTGATTCATTATTCAATTTTAATATTGTAACATAGGTATAAAATATATTAAAAAATATTGATTCATATACTTTAATTTTTAACTAATTTTGCTAAAAGCAATTTTGTTTATCATATTTTATATATGACATATATTAATTAATATTATTGATTTTAAATAAATATATAGACAGTAAAATATAAATAAAATTAGTGCTTTTATTGTTACACAACGTTCATATTAATTTATAGAAAGTTTAAAAATATCAAAGATTTTTTAATTAATTTTGTTCTTTGCTGTAACAAATTTTAGATAAAATCAATAACTACTTTACCTTAGCCGTTGTGTAATCAACAACTTTCTTGGTATGAAGATCAGATTTGTTGCCAACTAGCAATTTATTTACATTATCACAGGCATAGCGGTCAATTTCCTCAAGCCACTGTTTGACATTGTTAAATGATTCTTGGTCTGTGCAATCATAAACAACAATGATACCATGTGCTCCACGGTAATATGAACTTGTGATTGTCCTAAATCTTTCCTGACCAGCAGTATCCCAAATTTGGAGTTTTATTGTTTTTCCATCAAGTTCAATTGTTCTTATTTTAAAATCTACACCAATTGTGCTAATGTAGCTTTCCGTGTAAGTGTCATCAGCAAATCGAAGAAGTAAGCAAGATTTTCCAACACCAGAATCTCCAATAAGCAGAAGTTTGAACAGGTAGTCACTGTAAAAAAAAACAAAGAGTATATAGTATTGGGACAAGGCAAATTGACAGGGCTATAAATAAATTAGTCAAATGTCATCAAAGTAAGTATGATGTATTATGATACAATCTCTTTTTTTTTTAATAAGACTAAAAAATTCATAAACAAATTTTTAATGACTCAACAAATTTATTGAATTATAAAAAATTGCAGTTATAGACGTTTTAATAAATAGTAAAGGAACTCAGGAGGGAAGGATACATCAGTACACCTTTTAGATATTTTGCTTTCTCCATCTTTTTTACGTCACGTAAAAAATATAGGGAAAACCGCAAACAAAGAGAGACAGAACCCAACTTGTTTTAGTCGATAATACAAAAATCAACTACGCTCAGCTGTGCGTACATAAGGCATGAAAAATGTAACATAAAGTCGACAAAGTGCAAGAGAGATAGACAGATCTGCTTTTTCTCTAGAATAGCACTTTAAATGCATGATCATAGAGACATTAATTAGCTATGATTCAAACCATTAAGGTTAGAACAATCTACGTAGCATAATAGATTTTATTTTTTACAAATGCAGATCGGGCGATTTTTTATTATGTTGATAATGTCAATTCCATTTCTGCGATAAAAGCAAATGTGAAACACTTCTTCGAGTACCAATGTGCACGTAGAAAAAGAGCAGGATGGAGATATAGTAGCAGTTAGAAGGAATGGCACGCAAGAGAACGGGTGAGAAGAGAAAGAAAGATAAAGGTATGTATCATCAGACAAGCGAGGAAAGAACGAAAAACAAAACGAGAAATGCACGCTAAGCATTAGCTTGAAAATACTAGTATTAGCATCCAGACTAAAGCATTAAAATGTTAAATTTATGGGTTGTTCCATATAAAATGGTCAACAAATAAATCAGCCGTTATTTACTTACTATTCGGGATTCATCGTGGACATACTATGGTTGTACGAACGAGAGTAAGATAGAGCTGTCGAGTTATATGCGTGGCGCCTTTATTATCGATGTCGTGGCAGCTCGAGCTCGACAATGAGCCAACAGCAGCAGCGAGGACAATACTGGAGGAATAGGCAGCGGCAGCAGCAGCAGTAGCCACACTAAACGAACAGCAGCGGGTAGAATTTCTTTCTCCTGATGATTCTCGATACCGTCGTCGACGTTGTCGTCGCACACTATACACTCACAGACTCAACTAGGAGGATGATGTGTGATGACGACACTGAGGCGCGCGCGTGCAAAGGGGGGAGGATCGTATATAGAAAGAGAGAAAAAGAGAAAAAGTGATATATAGATGGGCGATTGAAGGCGGAACACTGTGATGTGTATGCGTGACCGAACGTGTATGAGCTACACTCTTTTTGTGAAAGAACGCTACGATTGCTACGAGTTTTGACGCTTTGAACGGTACAAATGCACGAGGAGTGTTTGTATGTATGTATGAACTGTATGTTGTATTACGCGCAAAGAACAGGAACAATGGCGGTCTCTCCCAGCATTCACTCCTACCTTCTTCTCGGTGATTCTGTTTGCAGGACGGTTTCCTGTCATACTATATGGCGCTTAAGCTTTGTCTTTTTTTTTGGGATACATATTATTTTACATTGCAGATATTTAATCTTATATATTTTTTTTTTTAAAGATGTATCGTTTAATAATAAAAACTTTTAACTTATTTAAAAAATTATTTGATGTATAACATGTTCCACAATTCAATAAAGTATTTTAAAGTTATTAAAGTTTGTAAAGTATAAAATCCTAAAAAAACGCTATTAATTTTGGAAAACAGATATTAATAAATAACAGTTTTTGATTAAAAATATAAAATATAATTTTATAAAAAATTTTTATTAAAAAATTTAAATTTTAATATTATTAATATAATTTTAAATTATTAAAATATTTTTATGGACTTTTAAAAATAAATGCTTTAACATTAATAAATGCTTGTAATATCCCTTCAATAAATATATATATATATATGGGTATCAATATATTTATTTATACATTTTAAATAATTTATAAATTTTAAATATCACTGTAATATTTAATTTAATATTGAATATACTTGTCTATAAACAACAAAATGGATTTGTTTTATTACTATTTACTTTTTTATTACTTTTTTCAAATATGATGTTTGTTTATTTCTTTCGAACTTTATCTTTAAATCGAACAGTCGATTTTACACACCTCCGTAGAAAATTCAATGATTATACCTAAAATAACTTAAGTATCAATTATAACTTAAGTTCAAATAAAAATAAAAATAACTTAAGTTCAAATTTTCTATTTTTTATATTGTTTTTCATATATATGTAACAAAATATTTATTTTTATTTAATCTGTATCTTTCTAAGCAATTTCTGCATTTTAATTCCGATGAATTTTAAGTTTTATGTTTTATTTATTGATTTTATCAAGTAATCAAAATTGATATATATTTCAATCACAATTAAATAATTCTGTTTGATTTCCCTTAAAAAAAAATTTAGTTATAGTATTCTATTATTAATTATTGATTGTATTCAAATTTATGTTTCATTTAAAAATTACAATAATATTCTCATAAAATGTATATTTAATAAAACGTTTATCTATATAAAAATATATCAAATAAAACAAAAATTTGTATTTTAAGGGTGGAAATATTTTTTTTATAAATAAATAATATATGATGTTTGAATTATTATTTGCATCATGTCCTAACAAAGAAACTTTTAAATTTAGCGCCACTATTGTATTGTAAAGACATGATTCATCCGAATTCTGAAATCCGCGGAATGACGGAACGAAACGCGCAAGACTCATCAGATCCAGGATAAATAAAATTCGGCGGTTATTTGCAATTTATTTAGTTATGATTTGTGATAACGATTAACGTAAATGAATTAATGTACGTATTTCAATTTTCATTATGAATCCCACGGTCTTAAAGTAAAAGTAATTCTGTTTATATTTTTGTTAACAGAAAAAACAGTGGTGAACATTTTCAAAGGAGGCCAACGGGCCAACTTTGCTGAATGTTATTCGAGTTAAGGACAACGATAAATGGGATCCTAAAAGTGAAATTTAGCAGCTTAAATTAACGATAACTTACAATTTTATACCTTTGTTTAATATTAAAAACTGTAAGTTTGATAGTTTTTAGATATTAATAGATATTTAATAAGCTATTAACTTAACCTCTAATGTTTAGGTATGTATACAAAGAGAACAATAAAGTTTACAAGGCTGTAAGATTTTTTAATTGTTGTTACTAATCCAAGGACGTTAATGCTTAATATTTTCCTCAAAAGACTAATTTGTCTAGTCTGTGTCTTTCATATTCTTTTTAAATCAAAAACATAAATAAAATACTCTTCAAGAAGAGTCTATGGGAAAAAGCATACCAATGGATATCAGCAGTGATTACGAAAGTGATCAACCTTTAATAGAGCATCCTAAAAGTATCATTCATTTAGATATTGATTGCTTTTATGCTCAAGTTGAAATGGTGCACCATCCAGAATTTTCAGGTAAACCATTAGGTGTACAGCAAAAAAACTTAGTAGTTACAAGTAATTATGAAGCTAGATCATTTGGAATAAAAAAGTGTATATCAATTGAAGAAGCTTTGCGCTTGTGTCCAAATCTAATTTTAATTCGTGGTGAAGATTTAACACCATACAGACGAATGTCTGCAAAAATTTCAGAACTTTTACATCAGATTACACCATTAGTAGAAAAATTAGGTCTTGATGAAAATTTTGTAGATGTTACATCAGTAGTTAATGAATATATAAAAAATTTTGGTAATAATTCTAAAAGTTTACAACATGATGAAAATATTACTCAAGAAGGAGATACAAAATATTATAAGCCAATTGGTGAAATTTTCAGTCATCCAGAAGAAGAGTGTCCATGTGGTTGTCATATTCGCTTAGCTGTGGCGAGTACAATCGCTATGGATATGAGAAATAAGATACATAATGACTTAGGCCTTACTTGTAGCGCAGGAATTGCACATAATAAATTATTGGCAAAGTTAGCTGGAGCTATACACAAACCTAATCAACAGACAATTGTGTATCCATGCTCGTCTGCAGCATTAGTTTCATCTTTAGGATCAGTTTCAAAAATTCCTGGAGTTGGACGCAGGACTGCTGAATCTTTAACTGCTAATAATATTTTATCTATTGATGATATTCGTAAAACACCTTTGGAACGATTACAAGTAAAAATTGGAAAAGAATTAGCTAGAAAAATAAAAGAATATGCAGAAGGTTTGTTTATTTATATTATTTATATAAATATGTTTATTTTTTCTACATTTTAATAAATTTAATATACTATTTATGAGTATTAATAGTTGGGCTGAATTTAATTTTTATTATGATAAAATTCAATATACTAATATTCAATTTTGATTAATTAAGTTTAATGTTAGGGTTGTTTTCTGTCATTTAAGTACAATTTTTTTTATAGCAATACAAATATAAATTTTATGTTGAATTTACTTTGTAAAAATTTGTAAAAATAAGAGCTGTGATTTTTCTGTAAAAAAATTAATTTAATTTAATTCTATACGTAAGCTATAGGATATTATGCTTATAAATGATTTATAAATTATATTTTTAAAGGTATTGATGATGCACCTGTTAAACCATCAGGAAAACCTCAGTCAATTGGTTTAGAAGATGGATTTAAAAAAGTTTCATTAGTTGACGAAGTAGAATCTCGTCTTAGTGCTTTGCTAAGGAGACTTACTGAATTAGCAGCTGAAGATGGAAGAATTCCAATTTGTATGAAACTAACTGTAAGAAAACAAGATAATTTAAATAAGTCAAGTTCTTCAACAGGGAAACGAGAAAGTAGGCAATGTGCACTTCCTCAACACCTTGTACCATCAAGTAAAGGAGTAAAAGGAATTCATCTTTATGACCACTCAAAAATTTTAGCACTTGCTATGAAATTATTTCATCGTGTTGTTGATGTTTCTAAACCATTTCATTTAACGTTATTAGGCTTAGCTTTTACAAAATTCCAAGAAGAGAAATCTTCAGGAAAAAGTAGTATTACATCTTTTTTGAGAAAGCAAGTTGCAGTACAGTCTGTCATGGACATTAGTTCAGAAGAAGGTTTATCTGATATTAGCTTAGGTTCCCCAATGAGTACTAATCAACAAGAAAAAAGTGATTGTGAAGAAGAAAATGATGAAGAATTTAGAGAAAATAAAGACTTTGGAAATAAAGTACAATTTCAGTCTAATTATTGTCATCGTATTCGAGGTTTAGATACTCCAAGTCCTATTGATATTCGTTGTAGTGGCGAAGATGATGAAGATATTTTAAGTGAAGTAGAACCTTCACCAAAAAAAACAAAACTTGAAGTTTGGCTAAGTGGTCGAAGAGAATCTCCAAGCAATGAAATGGCTGATTTAAGACTAAATACTCCATCATCTTCACCTATATCAAAAAACTTGTTACAAACTGGACCGACGACATTTAAATCTACAATACCTATTGACCTTAATAAACCAGTAAATCATTCCTGGCCTGCAAATACAAGCAGCAAAAAACCAAATGATATATTCAAATATTTTATAGCAAATAAGTGACCATAATTCAATAATTAGATAAATTATAAAAATTAATAAAACAATCATAATACGTTTTTTACTATTTTTTTTCTATAAGTGAAAGGGTCAAAATGTGATTTAGGAAGGTGTATGAAAGTCTTATATACTCTAAGCGTTTCCTGCAGGGCAGGGCGAGCGAACAAATGAAGCAGTTGGTGTATAGCTGCCAAGATTACTTTATACTTATTGTTATAAAAAAATCGTACATAGTTTACGTGTAAAAATTTTTCATTATTTTCAGGTCATAAGAGTTGATATAAAGCAGAAATGTCAATATTTTTTACAACCAGTGTTATATTGAAAAGTGTAGTATCAAAAATAAATTATCCATGTTTTGTAAAATTATATCTATTTTCATTTAAAATGTTTATAAATACTATTTATTGTAAATATATTTAATTTTCTATATCATTTTATTTTTATACATATATTATAAACTAAAATTATAAATTTGTTTTGTTTTTTATTAAAAAAGCATCAACCAACACTATATAAAATTGTTTATTATATGTTGTTCTATTTTTTTTAAATACATTTAAAAAATATTTAAATTAATAAATAAAAATTATATTTTTAATTTTCGTAATAGTTTTTGTTAAATAAATTTATAGTTGATTTATTGAAAAGTAACTTAATTATTACAATAAAATCAATCTATTTTATTTTAAATCAACATGAGTATTATTTTATAATAAAAAATACAATTTAATAAGAGTGTATTTTTTTTTTTGTTTTTTATATATACTAAATTTTACTAAAAGTGTTATTTAAATTTTTAGAACTTGTAATAAAAAAATAATTTTACAGCAACAATATTCTTAGAAATTTTGTTAATTCCTTCGATTTATTTCGATTATAAAAATATAAATTTCTAATAACATAAACTTAATAGTCTTATTTATTTTATTTATATAAATACAATAATAATGAAAGTTTTAATGTGTAAATGGAAATATTTTAATTACAACCGCCATTTTTTAAATATAACTCAAGTGCGCATGTGTACTTATGAATTAGTTTCCCCTTCCCGTGAGTGTAAAGTAGCTGATTGTTTTACAAAGCATCAATTTTATTTGATCATATATATATATATATATATATAAATAAAAATAAATTTATTATTTATGGATTGAGTATTCTGTTAAAAGAACATAGTTACGAATAATGATAAACAAAAATCTATTATAGGTATACGCATTAATTTTTAACATTGAATTTATATGTTAAATGTATTTTAGTATTCAATAAATTAAAAACAATTTGTTTCAGATATTAGAAAAAATTATATTAAAAATCGGTGTTTAATATTATGAAAAAGGAAATAATTTATTTACAAACAAATAATCTTAAAAGAATAACTGATATTTCAAGAGCAAGTAATAACCATACAGATATTAGAATGAGAAAATATTATCAAGCAGCTTTATTAATTATAGCTGTAGTTAGTTTAATATCACTACTTTTTTATCGTCACGAGTACAATAGATTACGTTATGTTTTAGAAGTATTTAATTACTTTGGTAAACCTAGTCAAGAAGGCAATAAAAATGATTGTTCAAAAGACAATTTTGAAATAAAAAAGATTGATGTAGGTTTAAATGAACCTCTTTCTGCTTGGCAACGGCTTGATGATGATATGTATGTTTATTCATCATTTGTTACAAATAATGGTAAAATTCATACTATTAGCTATGGGAAATTAAATAATCCAAATTTAGATTGCAATATATTTTTTGATGATTTGTTAACACCTATTCCTGGAAAATTTTCATTTACTATACTAGGAAATACAAGTGACATTCAAGGAAAAACTGCTTACCGAGGATATATTTTAATTTGCGAATATACTGAGAATATGATACCTGTTGGTGTTACTTATCAACAAAAAGATCAGATATTGTATAATGTTAATAATCCAATTTTACCAGTAAAAAATCAGCCAAGTTCATTAAATTATAATGGTAGTGCACTGTGTGTAGTACCACCTTTAAACATACCTATATCTAGAGCTGAAATGGTCAGTTTTATTAATTTTCATAAATTAGTAGGTATAAATCATTTTGTGATTTATGATTATGGTATACCAAATGTATTTCATAAAGTTTTAAAAAATTTGACTCAAGATTTAATTTTATACACAAATTTTACATATGAAGTGATTCCATGGAATTTTCCATTAAGAGAAATCCATTCAAATGCAATCAAAAATATTATTGAAACTGACTGTTTATATCGCACATACAATAAAGTGATGTTTGCAGCTGCAATATCTTGGGAAGAATATATAGTTTTAAAATTACATTTTATAGTGCCTGATTTACTTTTAGACTTTGAAAGGGCTAGAATGTATGGGAATCGTTACATGATTCAAACACAAACATTTTGCACTCAACAAAAAGATGATAAAAGATCAACAAATTCAACTCCCATTATTTTTCGAAAAATTGTTACTTCACCAAATGCTCTTGATGCAAATTTTCTTTATATTTATAAACCACACAAAACTGTGAATGTAAAAAGTATTCGAACACTGCAAACAGCATTGGATTTAATTGTTCTAAATCGTTATGTATCTTGTAATGATTACAATGCAAATAATGTAGAATCAAATAAGTATGAACCATCAATTTTAAGGTTTGCAACGCATATGCAAAATACTTCAATTTACAGAAAATTTGTTACTGGAAAGATATTTGATTTAGAATAAATTTCAAATGCTTATTAATAAATAACGACATTTTTGATAAATAATATAAAATATTGAATGGACCACCAAAAATATTGTGATAAATGTTTGTTTTATAATTATAAAAGTAAGAACTTAAAATACAAATATTTATCAAGAGTTGTTATATTTGCTAAAGGTTTGCAATACATTGGATTATTGAATTGACTTGAAAGATTGTTAAAATTTAAATATTCTCCAAGTATTTAAGTTTAATTATAATTTCGTTTATTATTAGTTGTTAATTTAAGAAATGCAAATATAACTTCTTAATTTTAAGTATTATGATTTTCGCTTTTAAATCGCGACATTTTTTTAATTTGATGAACTCGAAATAAAAGTAAATTTTTTATAAAACTTTATGAATTTGGAAATAAATATTATATTTGCAAATATTAGACTATAAAAATTGCTTATAATTTTAATCTTATAACAATAAATCCTATTATTAATTATAAATAACATAGAATTATTAAAGTTAAATTGTAATCTCAATTTCAAATTCATATTTCTATCAATTAATGTGAAAATAAAATTTTACAAAGCTTTCATAATATTTTTATTATAAAATATTATGAGTGCAATAATAATACTTTATAAATTTAATTATTATCAAGTTATTATGAAAGCTTAAATAACAAAACAAAAAAACAAAAAAAAAAAAAATTTATAATATAATTAAAAATAAAAAAAAATTCAAAAGAATTTTTAATAACAGATTTTTTTTAATATTTCTATTTATAAATAATCAAGTTTTGTGAACAAATGTAGATATAAAATAAATTTAGTATAAACTTTATTGTTAAAGACCTGTTTAGTGAATAATTAATAAGAAGTTATTTATTGTAGATAGTTATAAAGCAACTAAGCATTTAAATAATTATTTCAGTCGTTGCATAATAGCAGAATTTTGAAGATTTGCTTCTTCAATTGTTTTATTTTCTTCCGTGAGTTCATTTGTTGGAAAAGTTGTTTGAAGGCTGAAATCCCTAAGTGCATATTGTGGTCTCATACTAACAATTTAATTAAGGAAAAATTTTGTTGTAATTAAATTGTTCATATTTAATATTTTGCATGCAAGTTTTGGAAAATTATAATACTTTATTACTCAAATTTAATAATTTGATTTATAATTAACATGAGCAAGAATTTAATTTAAAAGATTTTATATACTATATATTTGTAATGCTAAATATTTTATATTTATTTATTTTAAATTTATTGTATATATTGAAAATAATTTTAAGAAATTCAACAAATATATATTGATTATATTTTTTAGGAAACTATAGTATATTAATAAATTTTTTTTATAAATTATAATGAATATTTATCTAAATTTATTTAGAGTAAAAAGTTTTTTTGATTCATTCAAAACTTATTTACCTGTTAATTAAAATAATCTTTCATTAAAATAATAAAAAATATTTACAATATTTAAACTGTTAGTTGTTAATTTAATAATATAATTAATATAAGTAATATGCATTTTAAATAAAATAAATTTTATACTATATACGAAATAAAATTGAACTACAAAATTGTTTAAAAAGGATACGTTATGATGTACCGTCTAATATCTCCAATAGTATGTGACAAATTGAATTGAGCTCTCACATTACTACCATCTGCTAATCTAATTTGCACAGTTGTTAAAGGTTGATCATTATTCAGATTCAGTTGATTTCTTGCTAGGGTTTCATTAGCAGCTTGATCTGCTGGATCCATTGGTATTGTCATACCAACAGTAGCAGGAGAAGGACTATAAAGAAAATTTTATAAAGTTATATAAAAGATACAAAATATCTTAATGAATAAAAATTAATATACTGTACCTTCCAAGCATTTGACCTTTTCCAGTAAATGCTTTAACTTTTGATTTTGGAGGAACATATTCTTCATAACGATGGTCTTCCATATCAAGACGTACTTCTCCCCCTTGTACTTCTTGTCGAATTTCCATTGGAATTTCACCTCGTTTAATTGCTGCGAGAAATTCTCTATTCAGAGGATCATGATATGGTCTAATTTCTCTATCATTAATAGTGAAGCCATTTTGCCAAAGTTTCAATGTAATAAGACTTGTAGATGGCCTTCTTTCGGATGGAGAAGGTGTTACAACTATAATTTAAATTTTTAATTTATCATTCGAAATTTCATTTAACTAAAATTTACATAACAGATTAAATTTTGCTGTTAATATATTAATTCAATAATATCATTATTATTAAAATTTATTAATTTGGCAATAATAACAATTATGTGTCATAAAGAAATATAAAATCAAAATAAATACAAAATCATTTTTTTAATACAAATAAATATAGTGCAAATTTGTATACAAAATAAAAAATTTAAATCAGTTAGTCAAAAGATTTAAAATTATTCTTCTAAAAATTTGTTTTTTAATATATTAAATATAAATACCTTCTGTGTCGTTACTTGTCTTGCCTAATTTATATCCTGAGACAACAAATGTATTAGGTCTACGATGTGTACTAGGTCTGCTAGTTTCACTTGAACTAGACTGTTCTTGACATGATTTAAACATATCTGTTATGATATCATTTTTCTTCCCAGACCCTAAAATTTGTTGTCCGCTCGTTTTAGAACCTCCCGCATAAAAAGCTTGTCCTTCTTCTTCATCTGAACTACTTTCCTTATTTTGCAAATCTTGAAGTGTACCAAAATTTGATTTTTTTTTTGGTTTAGATTTTGATGCTTTCATTTCTGTAGGAGTAGGTTCTTTTGGTCTTTCTAAATCATCTGAATCTTCATATAAATCTTCTTCTGGTAATCTTTCTTCACCTTGTTCAATGGGCAAACTCATAGGCTCCGAATCATTATCGTAAAAATTGGCAAGAGCAACCTTAAAGATATATATAAAATATTTACACAATGTTTCTCAATAATAAAATCTTTTGCAGTCTAGAATAATTTTATAATCAGACGGTTTATCAAGAAAAAGTTATAATTGCCTTTATCAGTTTAAAGTGCAAAGACCGTAATTTTGAAATTTATAACGTATTTAATAAAAATCTATCGATATGATTAAAGTAATTAAAAGTCTAAAATTTAATTCTTACATGAGTTCGCCAAGCAGATGATTCGAGGTAAAATTGAGCTCTTTCAGTGTCAGCCCCGGTAATATATTTGAAATGTGCTATCAGTTCATCGTGATCAGCCATTATCACCGATAAATTTTATTTTAATTTTCAAGATTAAAACTTAAAACAAAGCAACATTAAATCTATTGTAAATATCCTGCACTTTCTCAGGTAAAAATTTTACAATTTCTTTTCAATTTATCGTTTGTCATCGAGACGTTGATTTTTGGTAAGCCTGCTTCGTCAATCTTTGAATAAGTTAATTTGGTAAGACTGATTTTAAAAACTCATTACGCGCCATTTGTGTTGGTTATTTGAATTCTTCAATAATATTTTTCATTTTATTTTATTCAATAAAATTTTAAATAAGTTAAAAAAAACGCTGTGTCTATTGGCACCAAAGACACGTAAATAAGTTCATATAAGAGTAAAGTAGATATAACCTACAATTTTCTAATAGTAATATACACGTGATTTATCCAATTCAAATTATAAATTAAATTTGCTGACTCAAGTGTATTAATACTACTCTACAAGTCAATGATTAAAGCCGGAATTGAATATTAAGGTTTTTTGTTTTTCCCATGTGCCAAATCTTTATTTGAAAAACTTCAAAAAATTCAGAATTTATCTATTAAAATCCTAATGGGATATCGCAAAAACACACCTAAAATGTTATGAATGCAGAATCCAAAATTCATTATCTAGAATTTAAACTTCAATATCTTGGCTATAAATATGTTTTAAAATGCATGTTTTATGAAAATAATTCCATTATTAAACACTTCGAATTCATTTCTTGCAGGTAACTTTGTTTATGAACATAATTTCAAAAAATCACTTATGATACTGTGCTACGAGATCGCGTGGTTTTACAATGATCTCATTATTCAAACTGATATTTATAGCAAATTCAATCAAATTCCATCATTGCTAAGTTTATTGTAAAAATTAAATGTAATATTTAACACCTCGTAAAAATAACGAAATGTAAAATACATTTTTATAATTGTTCCGCTGTTTTATAAATTTTTATTTAAAGTATATAAGTATGTATAAGCACATTTTGTAATTTTAATTTTGTATTTTCGCGCCTAAAGCGCTGATGTAATGCCGTGGCTACATAACTCTGTAAATGTTTTCAGCCAATAAAAAGTTTTCTATTCTATTCTATTCTATTCACCACAGATATGTATGTGTGTGTGTGTTTTGTGTGTGTGTATATATAAATAGAGTTTGTTTTTAAACATTCAAAAGATTTTCTTTTTAATTGTTTAATATACGTTTTTATGACGTAAGAAAATTTTAGTTTAAAAGAACAAAATTTTATTACTATATAAATCTAATAATCATTAAAAATAATAAGTATGTGCAATATTTTTAAATGCATCTTATATCAGTTTTCTGTAAAAGCATTAAAAAATTCTATAATTTAAATCATTTATTACTGTATAAACCATTAATCATTGTAACAAATTAGCAGTACTATTGTCATTATTAATTTTGAGTTTAATGATTGTTTAATATAAAGATCGAAAAGTAAATTTTATAACCTTACTTTCAAAGTAATTTATCGTTGTTTAAAGACAGTTTATTAAGAAAACTAAAATGATAAAAAGGAAAGTTTTAAATTCGAGGCTAATTATTCAATTTTTTCAACTTCGATCTCTTTCCCAATTGACTACCAAACAAAAAGAGAATATAAATGATAGAATGCAAGCTTGGCAGATACATTCTTATGGAAGTTTAAATGAGCTGAAATTGTGTGATGTGAAAATTCCAATAATATCAAAGCCAACTGATGTTTTGATAAAAGTTAATGCTGCTAGTATTAATCCAATTGATATTGCTATGATTAGTATGTTATATATTTTGTATTATATTTTTATGTTTGTATATATGAATAAATATATTTTTATATCTAATTTTATTTTAGGTGGATATGGTTCACAAGTTTTAAATTTAATGCGTAAAATAAAAAGCTGTGAAGGAAGACCATATAGTGATATTGAATTTCCTTTAACAATGGGTAGAGATTTCGCTGGTACTGTTATTTCTAAAGGACATAATGTAGACAAACTAAAAGTAGGTGATGAAGTATGGGGTGTTGTACCAGTTGAACAACAAGGATCTCATGCTGACTATGTAATGGTTGATAGTGATTTGGTAATTAATTATTTTATTATTAATTTTCATTTATAAGAAATTAGTAATTTAATAATTCATTATTATTTATTAACTGAATTTCTATAGGTAAACACACGTCCTCCAAACTTAACTTATATTGAAGCAGCTAGTATTTTATATGCTGGATTGACAGCATGGTCAGCTTTATGGTATACTGGAGGTCTATGTTACAAAACAAACTTAATGACACATAAAAATAAAAAAATATTGATTCTTGGAGGTTCAGGAGGAGTGGGAACTTTAGCAACACAATTGCTAAAAGCATGGAACTTACAAGTAATTCTTTCATTAAATTTTTCAATTCAAAATATTTTTGTAATCAATTAGAAACATGATAATTACAATAGGTAGTTGCAACTTGCAGTACAGATGCAACAGATATGCTTCAAGATTTAGGTGCTGATATAGTTATTGATTATAAAAAAGATGATGCTGATTCAACAATTATTAAAGAAGGGCCGTAAGTTAATGAATGGTTTACATTTTATATAAATAATTTTTAACTCATTATAAATTTTTCTTATATTTTTAGATATGATATTATTTTAGACTGCTGTAATCAAGGTCCTGATGATATAAAATCAAAAGGTTATCCTCATTACAATTACGTAACATTAAATTCACCTCTTTTGAAAAATGTTGATGATCATGGATTCATTGTCGGACTCGTAAAAAATCTTGGTGATTTATTAAAACATAATATACCGTTTAAAGAGAAGGAAAGTTTCGTCAAATGGGGCTTTTTTATTCCTTCTCCAACTGGAATTAATGTTATTCAAGAATTTGTTGAACATAAAAAGGTAACATAATATTTACACTTGAAGAATTTTTAAGATAATTTATTAATTTTTTAGATAATCCCAGTTATACAAGAAACATATTCTTTTGAGGAACTTCCTAAAGCATACCAAAGAGTAAGTGAAGGTCATTTAAGAGGTAAAGTGGTTATTGATATGAAGTAAAAGAAAATTAAAATTTTTTTACTCAGTATTTCTAAAATTATATTTTTTATAATTTTAAACGTTATAGTGATAAACCTATTTTGTTTATACATAAAATTTGTTTTTTACAATAAATATATTACAGTTTTATGTTATCTGGCAGCTTTCAAGTATTGTTTTTGTATATTTATTGTATCAAATCCATAGCCAACTTTATTCCTAATATCCAACCAGTTTGCAATAGCAATATCTTCTGCTTTTCTAGCACCGTTTCGTAAAACTTCTTGTAAATATTGCGGTTCATTTAAGTATTCTTTTACTTGGTTCCTTATTGGATTTAACTTTTCAATAATTACATCTGCTAAAGCTAACTTATATCTAAAAATAATGTTCCCAATTAATCAATTATGATACATTTATTAAGAAATAATAATTAAGACTTACTTTCCTGTATCTAAACCTTCGGTTTCTTTACAAATTATTTCAGGAGTTTTACCAGTAAGCATACAATGTATATTAATTAAATTAGCTACACCTGGTCGACTTTCAGGTTCATAAGTAACTTCAGATGTAAAATCAGTTACAGCCTTTTTTATTTTATTTAGTAAAATATCAGGTTCGTCTATTAAATTTAAATAACTTTTAATATTGGTACATGATTTAGACATTTTTTGCATAGGATCTCGCAATGATTTGATTCGACCAGAATTCTCTGCAAAAATTATAAAAACAGATTACATAAATCTTTAATAATTATCACATAAATTTTACTAATGTTATTTACTATTAACAATTGGTATAGGCATTGGAAAAGTTTCACCATATGTTGAATTAAATTTTTGAGCTAAATGCTCAGCTAATTGTATATGTTGCACTTGATCTTCACCAACAGGAACATGCGTAGCTCTAAAAGTTAAAGGTCCATCAATATACAAAAATTTTAATTCGTAAATATAATATTTTAAAATGTATCTTAAATTAAATAATTTTAAAAATCAATTAAAAATCAATTAAAAATTATTAAGAATGTTTCTTGTATAAGAAATATCAAAAAAATATCTTGTAAAAATGTTTATATTTACTTGTATAGTAAAATATCAGCTGTTTGTAAAACAGGATAAATAAATAAGCCTAAAGGAATATCTTTTAATTTTTCACTTTTTTCTTTATATTGAGGTTGATGAGTTAATTTAGGCATTGTTACAAGACATGCAAAAATCCAACTTAATTCAGCATGCATTGCTATAGATGATTGTTGAAATAAAATGCTTTTTTCCGGATCTATTCCACATGCTAATAAAGTAGCTGTAAGCTTTAGAATATTTTCTTTTAATTCTGTAGGATTCTGCAACAAAGACAAATAAATAAATATCATAATAGGTATATTCATTAGTATTATAAAAAATTACAGTACATACATATGGTAAAGTAATAGAATGCATATCAACAATGCTCCATATAACATCTTCTTCATTATTTTGCAAACTAATCCAATTTTGAATAGCACCTAAATAATTTCCAATATGCACATTTCCTGTAGGTTGAATTCCAGAAAATATTCTTTTAGGATATAACTTAAATTTCCAAATTAAAAATAAAAATTTAGTATTAGTAAACGAGTAATTTTTTTATTTATTAATTTAATAAATTAATAACTGCAAACTTACCTTACAATACGTTCTATGAAATTGCGTTTGATTTTTATTTGCGATTATTTTTAACTCATATAAACTACAAAATTTATTTAATTGTACAAATTTTTTAAACATTGTAATATTCGTAGATTAATTTATAAATGTTTGCTTCATATGAATTTCAAATATTGACACTAAGAATGCTGTAACACAAATTTAAAGGTTAGAAAATCAGCTGATGAATTTAAAATAATTTTTAATTTTCGCACAAATTTAAAATACATAATAATGTACATATTTTTATTAAAAAAAACGTGTTAATAAAATACATTTTGAGTATTAGATAAATTTTAAATATATATATATATATATATATATATATATCAATTAAAACTTTTATTTTATTTTTATTATATAAAAAAAAATCATTAAATGAGAAATATAATGGATACTACAACAAATTCCAATTTGACTTCATTAGTATTTAGTATATTTACTTTTAAATAAATACAAAACTATTTCATTTTAACGTATTCTTTGTCCTTCAAAAGAAGAAATTCTCATTGACTCTAAAAGGAACATTATTTTAATAAATTGCCTACTACATAGTTTAAAACTGCAATTAAAACATAAAAAATATAAACAATAATCGTAAATAATTTTATTTTATTTTACTTTAAGTAAAAAAGTAAGATGAATGTTAATATAAGCAATACATTTAAAAAAACTAATAATGAAAAAACATATGTGTAAGTATAAATATACATTTTATAATTATTACATTTAAACTTAATTATTTTTAAATTTTACTATTTACTTTAATCAGTAAAATATTATTAATTTAAAAAATAAAGAATATACGTTTATTAAAATTTTATTTCAACAGTGAGATGGATGAATATTTTGAAAGTGATTTAACAAATAAATTAAATAACTGTGTTATAAACAATTTAAATTGCGATAAAGGAAATTCTCCAACTATTTTAATGCAATATCTTCTACCAAAAATTAAAAAACTTCAACTGTCAGTAGAAGTAAAATCAACTGATTTGGAGCAACTGGCCGGTTACGTCAAAGCTATAATCCCGTCAACCGGAACGGTAGTTATTCAACTTGCTTCAAAAAACGAAATTCTTGATATCGGAACAAGTATTTTCGTACAAAAAATTAACGACAATAAACAATTAAAAATAAATGAATATCAAGAAATTGGTTTTATTTCCGATATTTTTGGTTCTATAGCTCAACCTATGTATTCTTTGCAATTAGAACAAAAAATAGCGGCAAATACCTTGAAAATGGATTCAAAAGTTTTTTATTTAAGTAATCATCCGAATACTAAATTCATCGGTGTCAAACGCGAGGCAAACAATAGATACTCCGTGATACATCATTAAGAACAAAAAATATGTATTTACATGTACGCAAAATATAAATAAGCGTTGAAATATCGATTTTTATAATTACATAAAATGTAATAACATATAGAAAATATTGTATGAATACTTTATACTTTTTCTAGATATTATTAATTTTTTTATCGTTTCAATTTAATAATATATATATATAATATTGACAATGTAAAATTTATATTTATTATTTTTAAATGAATATTTATCGAATTATTATACTAATAAAAATTTGTATTCTTGACTAACTTAAAAAAAACTGAAACCATCTTTATAAAATAATCAAAATTGCTTTAAAATATTAACTTGTAAAATTAAATATATCTAATATTAAATATTAGTGATTAACTTTTCTCGTTAAATGATTTGAATATATAAATTTCTATCTGGGTTTAATTTATATTTATTGTTATTATTTATTGCAACATAGTATGTATGATAAATAAAAAAATTTAAGAAAAAAATATTATTTTGCTTTTCTTAACATTTTTTTATTAATAAATTCAGGTTTACAATTGTTCTACTTAATTATACGCAATAAATTAAAATAAATATTTTATTTAATATGTGATCTATTTTATCAGTTCTAATAATTTTAAAAATATTATAGTATAATTTAAATAATCTTATACAATTTGTTATACAGAAGTGTATGAATAAAAGTATGAATAAAATGATTACTCAATTTTCTTTCTAGATTAAAAGTTGTGATACAGAGATATTTATTTTGAAAAACCTTATTAATCACATTGACATTAAAAAATCCTAGCAAAATTTTACGTATTAAAACATATTTATAATGTTGTGGTTTTGTATTTCCATGTACTATTATTATAATACAATAAAAAGGTGTAATATATATGCATATGTCAGTAATTAAATTTAAAAAAGAATACTTAAACAATTCTCAAAGAGTTATTTGCAGTATTAGCGCATAAAAATTTATTTTATTTATTATTTAGATATTGAAAATAATAGCGCTTTCATTTTCACATGGACGCTCTTTAGGCTCTTAATATCCGTAAGATTTCTAAACAAAAAATTTTTAAACTATAAGTTTTTTTATCGTTTTTACTAAAGAATTGTCTGTAACGTCAAAGCAAAGAGAGGGAAATTACTCATATGTCCCTGAAAACGTAATCTTCCATGTCAATGTAGGGTATAAAAGGAATTATTCGATCTTTTAGTCTCAGTAGCTACTGAAAATTTTCGAAGTCTAGCATTGATTAGTATCGATAAGAGTATACATAAATTCAAAATTTTACATTATTGATGTTAATTTTAGTTGTGGTACATTATTATAGTAAATTTTAACGGTAAATATTTATTATTTTATGTTACTTATTGTTTCATTCATTGTTATTATAAATTTCTTGTATATACAATGTACATTAAAAAAATTAATTTTATTTTTTACCATAAAAGTTGAACAAAAATTGAAATAATATAGAAATAAAAAATTTAAAATAAAATAGTAGATAGGTAAATTGAAATATAAGTTAGTTTAGAAAATGGAAATAAAATAGAAAATTGAAATAGACCGAGACAATCGAGCCCGACTTGAACTCTGGGACTGACTTTTCGGCTTGCTTCGATTCGGCTCATCATCTCGAATTTACGCACAATTATCCCACCTTTTCCAAAATTTCCGCTGAGGTGTTTTCTGAGATGTAATTTGATATTTTTCGAATTGTTGTGTCAAATTGCTTCATATAATTTAATTGATAATACTAAATTTATGCGACTTCCTTGCCTAAGGTAGTTCTAACTTTATAAGGGAAAATAACAATAAATTATAATTGTTAATATTTATCGGATAAATTTAATCATTATTATTACAATTTTCGTTTTGACATGTGACAGTTTACAATATTCATTTCGATTTCGGTCTATTATTATATATTTATTTATAAAATAAAAGATTTTTTTTTTTTTTTTTTGCTATATGTATGATCCAACTATGTTAGGTAATGTTTAAATAATCGTTGATTTGTTAACTATATATATATATATATATGTTCTTTTTAATTTATTTAACTACTTATTCTTTGTTAAACTAGATAATGTTTATTAATATCCTTGAAAAAAAAAATGTATGCGTAGGTTACAAGTTAATTTTTATTGCTAAGTTATAAATATTTAATTAACCATATAATCATAAATGATGCAGCGATGTGATGTTGAAAAAAATCAACACATTCGTCTACGGTAAAGTAGAAATCGTCGCAATCTATTAATTGCCGTTAGCGGTTATCATACGGACGTAATATTACCATTGACTTTTCATATATAATTAAGACAAAATAAATAAGAAAAGAGAAATTTCTCGTTTCCTTTTACAGTTTTTTCAGTACAGCACACCCATTAATTAAAAATTTAGAACATTTTTAAAAATGTATTGTAGACATTTTAGAGTAATTTTATAAAAAACATTTTATAAAAAAAACCCCTGATTTTATTTTACTTGTTAGATAAGATATTTGCATTCATTATAAAATTTTTAAAATATTTATACTTAGTATTATCTTCACTTTTGCTATAATTTTGAAATTTAGCACTCGACTTTTCATTTGTTTATTTGACAAATTACTTTATTTAATTCTTCACAAAGCCTAAACATATAATTTTGATTTTTTTTTAAGATTAATCAGTCTCGTGCAATTCCATTAGATGACATTTGTCAATAAAAATCTTTCAAGTTTTTCCATTCGACAAGACAATAAATGATTTTAATCTCTCTATTTTGATATTTCGATAAATTTCGTTAAATATCTTAGCAAGCTGAATAATCGCACGCAAAAGTGTTTTTTAAAGCAGACGAATTTTTCCACGTAATTTTGTGATCACAAACTTTAGACATTAAATATACTCCGAAATGACATTTATTAGACGATCTTTGTTAGTGAAAATCTGATTATATTTAAATAATAGAACGTATTATTTGACAGTTTTAATTTCAAATATCGGCCATTAGACATCTTGAGCGTTGCAATCGCCAACTAGCTACCATATACAACTATACGGTTGTATATAGACACACAAGAAAAAAACTAAAAACGCGCGTGCGCTTACGCGAGTGTGTGTCGTCGGTGCAGCAGCAGCCGCCACCGCTGCTGCAGCTACCGCTGGTGTGTTCCAAAAAATCTTGCGAAGAAAAAGAAACGAGAGAAAAAAAATAATATAAAGAAATCCAAGTGTGCTCATCTCGGCATAGCCGTCGGAGAAAATTTTCGCTTTTTATGCGCGTCTTAAGAGGCACTCAAATCATCGAATCCACTGTTCGACCGACGCTGTGATTAAAGTTAAACATAGCGCGGATGTGCTCGGCTAAGTAAAAGCCGTCATCGCAACGTAGTAGTATAGCAGAAGATTATAGAGTAATAGCACTCTTGTAAATCTCTCGTACGTATAGGGAAGAACATATATACATACATACGTTTGTATATACGCATAGGTATATAAATACACAAATCCAGAAGGAGAAAAAGAGAAACGCATGTACGTGTCGTCGAAGTTTTTGGCGGCGCGCTCGCTACATTCGCACCCGACGCCTGGTATAGCGAGCAGTGCCAGCGGCACGACGAAGCCGTCAGTAAAGAGAAGCGATTGCCACGTACGAGAGCCTGCCGAAAGTGAGGAGTCAACGGGAATCGGAGCTACCGGGAGCCGAAGACGTCAGCTTATCATGTCGAATGGGCCGAGTATCGAGGCGCCAAGTAAAAAGATCATGACGGTTAGTTATCTTTTACTTTCTCTCTCTCTCTCTCTCTCTTTATAATTTTTTGCATGCGCTTTCATGCATTCTCTTTCTCTCTCTCCCACTTGTTTCAATTCTTCACACACGTACAAAACTTTTCCGAAATAGTTATTATCGCTATCGCAGCAGATTGTCGTAATGTGTTCGATGCTCTCGAATTTCGATATTATAAGCTTATTCCTTGCAACTCGGGAATTTCTTGCACTCGGGCTCTATATATATGAGCGCGCGAAATTTTAATAAATAAAAAAATTTACAATCGAGGTTCTCATATTTTTTTAATAAAAAATTTTCTGACTATAAAATTTAGATTAAAAGAAAACTGTAATTTCTCGATCATAGAAATTTTAATTGTTAAGAAATTATTTATATAGAAAAACTCATCGATTTAATCACTATTTAAGTATAAATCACATGTGTTGCTAAATATAGAATTTGATTTTAAGTTTTTAACATGTTCCCTGCCGCGTGGGGCGCATACGCCTCACGCGGCAGGGAACGTGTTAAATATTAAATAAATGATATTTAAAACTCGAAAACAAAATCATTATTGCGTGCCGCAAAACGAAAACGCAATTTTTTAAAGCATTATTCAAATACAGTCCGCTCCCTGAGTAATTCGTACCTTCCCAGGCTGAGGTACCCCCACTACTCGACTGCGAGCTTTGACGGCGCGGCTTTTTTTTATATTTTTTCGACGGAGGAATTTCGTTTTACGCTCTCTGAGTAATTTGCCCACGTGCTTCTGCTTTTTAACATAGATGAAAGCACAATAATCGTGCAATGTGATATTTTTTAAATAATGTTGATATTATTAATATTAATTTATAATTAATATTATGATCTAATAAGATCAACTGTTAGTTTTATAAACTGTATTATATGAATTTATAATAAATTGTATCATTTAAATATAAATATATTTAATTTAACGTCTAGATCATAAAATTATTGCGCGAATAATGAGTGAAATAATAAGTACACACGCATAATACAGTTTATAAAATTAATAATTGATCTTTTTAGAGTATAGAATTAATATTAATAATCAACATTATTAAAAAATGTCATTTTGCACGATTATTGTATTTTCGTATATGTTTTAAAGCAGAAGCACGCGGGCGAATTACTCAGAGAGCATAAAGCGAAATTCCTCCTATCGAAACATATCAAAACAAAGCTGAAGCTCGCAGTGGTGTAGTGAGGGTACTTCAGACTGGGGAAGGTGCGAATTACTCAGGGAGCGGACTGTATTATCAAAAATGTTATAGCTTTGAAAATTTAGATGCTTGTACTTGTATCCTATTTATCTTAATTACGATAAATTATGAATCTATTTGATTTTTTATTTGATTGAAATGTTATGGATGCGATATTTACACAAATTTTCTTCAGTAAGTAGTTAAATTCTATTAAAAAAATGTGCTGAATTAAAATTAATCAAAGGTTACATTGAATCAACTACGGCAAACTTCTATCTTTTCTTTAATTAGAATCACTGTTTTTTTTTTTCTATATAAAACGAGATTTCTTCAACATAAGTGAAACTTCTGAAAGCATTCAAGTATCAAACATTTAGCATACACATTTTCACATAAAGTTGATTTCTTTCACATGTACGCGAGCTTGGACTTTCTATTTTTTTAACATTCTTGGGTTTACCGATCAAGATTAACCCACTTAAAGTATTTTTTTTACCTCGAATGAAGAATTTCATAATTACAGGAATATTTTGATTTGAATGACATAGTTAGTCATCAGTTGATCATCGTTAACCTTGTTTATACGTACATAGAAAAGCGATCATTCAGATCGATAAATGTTACCGATTTAATTGTTTGTTAAGTCCATGATAATCAAGAAGGGAAACTTTTGAGCTTTAGTATATTTACTGGATGATTAAGGAATAAACTACACTGATTTTGACAAGATTTAATGAAAAAATATGATGTTAGTTCCGGGTATAAAAGAAACGTTACCAAACACTAACATTTTGTTATACATTTTGTTGAATTTGTTTTGTTTTATTAAATTGAATTTTTAGCGTAATGAAGGAAAAACTTTGCAAAGTCTAGTCATTGTTATTAGCTAAACTAACACAAATATTATTATTTGTCAAATGTCATATTATTATATCAATAGGAAAACGTGTTGTAATTGACGATAACATTTTTTTCAAAATTTTATTGTTGGTTGAGCAAAAACGACATCAAATTATAAAAATATATTCTAGCAATGATAACGTCTCATATTTTATTATTTAAAATTTATTTTTTTTAATTTCGTTAGTATCTTTTATAAATTTATATTATTAAATATATATTGTGTATATATATATATATATATATATATATATATATATATATATATATATATATATATATATTTTTTTTTTTTTCAATTAATAACGTGAATTGACACTATCGATGTTCAATAAAATAAACAGAAAACTTATCGTATCGATTTGCTTCTTAGATGCGCTAGAAATTAAAGAGACGATCACTTTCACGTCATTAAAATATCCCATTCTTGTATGCGGTGATCAGAAAAAATTATTATGTTTGAAACCGGATTTAAATTTCATCGTTCTACTTTCGAGCTAGTAAAAGTTACGGATTATATTGTTTGTTTTATTTTTTTATTTGATTTCAACTTATTTCTTGAATATTTTAAGTGATAATCGCTCAGTAAAAATATTATCAAATTCACTATATACTATTATTTTCAAATTAACTAATTTTCATTTCTCTATTTCGTTAAAATAATTATGAATAGAAAAAAAAAAAAAAAAAAAAAAAAAAAACAATTATGCAATGTATTTACATAGATAATAAAAGTTCTAATGGTAACAAGGTTTTTTTCATTAATTCTCTTTTATGCAGAACAAGTGCATAGTTTCGCTGTTTATTAATATTACATGACGTCCATAGCGTTTTTGAATAGTTTCTTAATATAGTTTCGTATAAACAGTTTGTATGATTAAATTACTTCAATGATTACATCTTATCGTTTGTTTCTAATTTTATCAATTTTAACATTGCTTTAATTAAAATGAAATTTAAAAAAAAAAAAAAAAAAAAAAAAAAAAAAAAAAAAAAAAAAAAAAAACATTTACGTTAATAAACCTTACATCACATTGCTAAAAAATCAATCTGATGTAATTAAAAACTTATCAAAATGTTTTCTCTTATCTTTCAACCTTGCAGGATTGTTTATTCATTGATTAAAATTCCTTCTTAAATTAAAATGTATGTTTAAACTTATCTAAAACCGCGGGAGTAAAGCACTATTTAACGACGAGCCTCTCGCGAGACAATCATTATTTAGCGGGAATTAAACTAAGTACGATGCTCAACAGACAGGCGCTTCGAAAGCTACGAAATGAGGAATACAATAACGTACGTTTTTATTTTTCAAATGATTTTATTTTTATTTTAATTATAAAATTTTATGGTTGATGTAAACCTTAAGTTTCGCTTTGTTCAAAAAAATTATTATTATTATTATTTTTTATAATTAATATTAATATTTACGCGCGCGTGCGTTTAGACATTTAAATTGATAGCTAAAAATTTTTTACAAATAAATTTTAATCACGTCAGACCCTTCGTTTCGACATTAAAACATCGGAATCTTTACGTATAGAAGAAATATGCTTTCTTTGAAAATTAAAGTAGCGAAAAAAGAATTTTTTTTTTTTTTTTGTTTCTGAAAATCCAACAGTTTAAAAAAAAAAAAAAAAGAAAAAAGATTTACTCTCTTATGAAGTTATAAAACGAAGCTCTAAATAATCTCTAAATTCCTTTAAATTACAGACCTGCACTAACGTATCATTTCAAGCGCACCACGTGTCGCGAATGAAACGCGGCAAAGCTCTCGGGACCGTGCGCGGTTTCCGCGGCTGTACGGTCTGGTTGACCGGGCTGTCCGGGGCCGGTAAGACCTCGATAGCCTTCCAGCTCGAAGCGTTCCTCGTAAACATGGGCATTGCCGCTTACGGTCTCGACGGCGACAACGTCCGCACCGGCCTCAACAAGAATCTCGGCTTCACACCCGAGGATCGCAAGGAGAACATAAGGAGGGTCGCCGAGGTCGCGAAACTCTTCGCCGACAGCGGTCAAATTTGTTTGTGCAGTTTCGTATCGCCCTTCGAGGAAGATCGAAAAATGGCCCGTGAGATACACAAGGAATCCGATCTACCGTTCTTCGAGGTCTTTGTCGATACGCCGCTCAACGTCTGCGAAGCTAGGGATGTTAAAGGTGAATTTTTGTGTTTATTTTTGTTTAAATTAAAATGCACAAAGAAAAGGAAATTTACGTTCATGTGCTCAAGAACTTCGGTAATGTCAACAATATAATTCTATAGATGGCATCGATAATTTATATTAATTATCATCGATATAGAAATAATCTAAATTTAATCCAATGTCTAACACGCTGCAACACACAGGTTTATACAAAAAAGCACGCCAAGGCGCGATCAAGGGTTTCACGGGCATCGACCAAATGTACGAGAGACCATCGAATCCGGATTTGATCGTCACCACGGAAAACTGCACTCTCGAAGAATCGGCGCTTACGGTCATTCGGTTTCTGCAACAAAAGCACATAATACCCGAGGAACCGGAACCCGGTGCACCGGTGCGCGAGCTGTTCGTACCGTCGTCGAGAATCGAAAATGCCAAGGCTGAAGCAAATACGCTTCAGAGCGTCGAGATCGGCGAGGTCGACGTTCAATGGTTACAAGTGCTAGCCGAGGGTTGGGCGGCGCCGCTTACCGGTTTCATGCGCGAGGATCAATATCTGCAGGTATAAAAACGTGTTATCGATGTTATTAAGATGTCGTCAATAGATCTGTTTAATAAGAGTATTCTTATGACATATATGCTTTGTTATCGTACGATTAATTAACGAATTACTATAATAAAAATTAAAGAACTAAAGCTTAAAATATAAAACTCAATATTTTTTACAAATTATTTTATTAAAACTAATATAAAACAAAAATTTAAATTTAATTTAAGTAAATTTATTATAATAAATAAGCTTCTTCAAATAATCTTGCTTAATAATAATGAAAGAGTTAAAGTTAAAAAATAAATATTTTTTATTTACAAATGATATCAATTTTATAAATGTATACATAGATATATAAAATAACGCAAAAGTCAAAAAACAATAATAATTCAATAAACTGTAATAGAAAATTTTATTAAAAAACAAAAAAAAAAAAAAAAAAAAAAGTTAAACATTGATAAATAATGCTTCATCTGATATAACTGCTTCTTAATTAGTTATATTATTTTTAGTAATCAAATATGAAAACGATTAAAATATTTATATAAAAAAAAAAAAAAAAAAAAAAAATTGTTATTCATCAGAAAAATAAACGTGTTATTTTAAATCAATGCGTTATTATCTTCCTATACAATGATATTTCCATTTCCTGATTCAATTATTACAAAAAGAATTCAACAGTTCCGCCTTCATTTTAATCCACAAAAACTGAATAAACTTCCGGACGATTTTCAAAGCTATTATCTAAGCAAAATTTTCCAGAAGAGATTCAATTCTCTTATTAATTTGCCGTAGAAAATTTTTAACTCAATAAGTATTAGTTTTATCGTATGGTATTATTTGTTATTTAGTTATAATTTTTTTTTTTTTTTTTTATTAAAATTTAATGACATTTAAAAAAAAAAACAGCCACTGATTATATAACAACAAAAAAGATAAATATCGTTAAACAACGAGAAAGAAAATAAATTTTTTCGTGTCAACAGGTTCAACACTTAAAGTGCCTCATACACGATGGCAAAGAAATCAACCAGTCGATCCCGATAGTACTGGAAGTGAGCAGCGCTGACAAAAATCGACTGGAGGGTCTCTCGGCGATTTGCTTGAAGTACAGGGGCACGGCGCTGGCAATAATCAGGCGGCCCGAATTTTACTTTCACCGTAAAGAGGAGCGTTGCGGCTGGCAATTCGGTACCAATAATCCCGGTCATCCGTATGTAAAAAAGATACAGTATTCCGGCGACTGGTTACTAGGCGGTGACATCGAGGTTCTCGAAAGAATTAAGTGGAACGATGGCCTGGACGAGTATAGACTTACGCCAAATGAGATTCGGGAGAGATGCCGCAAAATGAACGCGGATGCCGTCTTTGCTTTTCAACTGAGAAATCCCATTCATAATGGACACGCGCTACTTATGCAGGTAAGAATTTATAAGCTTAATTGCTTTAATGATTTTATTAATAACATAAAAATAAATTAAATAATCTATTTTCTTTTGTCAGTTTTTACTCTAAACGAAGAAAAAAAAAAAAAAAAAAATTATTCATAATTAATAGATTAAATTTTTTTAAATGTATATATATATATTATATCTTATATTTTAGGATACAAGAAAGCGTTTATTGGACGAAAGAGGTTTTAAAAAACCCGTACTACTTTTGCATCCGTTAGGTGGTTGGACGAAAGATGACGATGTTCCTCTTAAAATTCGTATACTTCAACACAAAGCTGTACTTGAAGAAGGCGTGTTAGATCCTAATTCTACTTTATTAGCAATTTTTCCTAGTCCAATGATGTACGCCGGGCCAGTTGAGGTATTGTAAAGAAGAATAAAAAGTATTTATCTTTCAAATCACGTATGTTTTCGTATTTTTAAAATATTTTCTTTAACTTTTTAGGTACAATGGCACGCGAAAGCAAGAATGAACGCAGGTGCAAACTTTTACATCGTAGGAAGAGATCCAGCTGGAATTCCTCATCCTGATAAAAATGCAACACCCGACGGTAACTTGTATGATCCAACACACGGAGCCAGAGTTCTTTCTATAGCTCGTGGATTACAAAGTTTAGAGATTATTCCATTTAAAGTTGCTGCCTACGATACTGTAAATAAAAAGATGGCCTTTTTCGATCCCAGTCGAAAACAAGATTTTGATTTCATTTCTGGAACAAGGATGAGAAGTAATTTTTATTATATATATTTGTTTTAAAATCTTGTGAAATAATTGTTAAAATTTTTTTTATAAATTTATTTGGCAATAATGTGAAATCATCAAATAACAGAAAAATATAGAAAATATAATTCAAGAATTTTTAAAAAAATTTTTAATAAACACTACTATAGAAATTATTTTTGTATTTACAGATTTGGCAAAATCTGGAGAATTACCGCCACAAGGATTTATGGCTTCTAAGGCATGGAAAATTCTTGCAACTTATTATCAACAATTAAATTCAAAATAATGCTTGATAAAAAATAATTTTAAATTTTAAAATATTTTACAAAGTTTTATATCAATATTAAAAATGAGGGTGTGCATTTTGCTAGAGAAGTATTTTGAATTGTAATTGTATATTTTCTCGCAAATATGTACAATAACTCTAGCAGACTGTTGCAATTTTACATTCCACTTAGACAATGATTTATAACGCTAACTATACTTGATGGTATGTACTGCACAAAGAATGAATACAAAAAAGGTTATTGTATTTATTATGCACTATGAAAACTGTTCCTCTTGCTTCATTATTTGATCAGTGAAGTCTTACAAATAGAAAATATTTGTGTCAGTGTGGGTATACGTATGTACACACACATGAATGATATATATATATATATATATATATACACATACACATATAGATAAATGGGTTGAGCAAGACAAATATATTTTATATATACTTGAAAAATATATAAGCGTATAACATTTAAGTTTTCGCATAATTTATCACTGTTTGTAAATTTGAAGAGAATTAATGTATTGGCAAACAAACTTTTTAATATTTAAAACCTTTATTGTAACAATAATCTATAGTCGTAAACTTATCAAATTGTACATATTACGCATCGATTTTTTGATGTAAAATACATGTTCATAAAATGTACAAAGTAAAAATTATTATTTTGTTATTGATTTCCTACGTAATTATATTACTTATTATTAAATTAATATTTTTTTAAACACTATTACTTGCTAATTATACATTCCATTACAATGCGTATTTGATTAAAGTAAATCAATATCAAATTTTTAAGATTTTTTATAAAAATATTTTGTAAATGTTAAAATTTTTAATTTTCTTTTTATATTTTAATTTGTATTTACATGAAATAATAAAGTAAGATCTAATTTCTTTAAAAAATTTCGTTTTGCTTACATTTTGTATTTTTAACACATTTTTAATGAATGTAAAAATTTGATTTCATTAAAAATGACATCACTTTATAATTAACAATCTTCAATAAATCATTATTAGCTTAATAATTAAAAATATACTGTAACTTAAATTAGAATTTTTCATGATCTATTTATGTTTACAATGTTTTTTACACTATTTTACTGCAATAATGGCTTGTAGCTTAAACTTATTCCATCAATTGCGCAGGAACATACTCATTATACACTTGTTACATGCTTATTACACACTTTAACAGAAAATCAAATAATGTAAATATACAATGTATATTTTAAGTCTTAATTAATTGGTAAATAAATGACTACTTAATATAAGAAATGAAGTATCTACCATTAATTTATATTACATGAAATTGATACCTTTTAATTGTACCAATTTTGCAGTGAAATTTCACAAATTTTACAATTTTTATTTGCGTGAGAACTCATAAATTCTTATACAAAAATTAATTTGTAATAAATAAACATTTTCAACTCTTTAGTTTTAATTATTATACATTATTGAAGTAGCTGCTAGATTAACTTCAGAAGCAGCATCGGTTAAATCTGGTAGAGATAGCATGACTGGTATTACTTGAATTTTTCCCGTTTCATCTTCTTGTTGAAGATGGACAACTGTTCCTGGCTGTAGTATATGTTCATCTAAAATATTGTTTGTAATTATATTTGATTCAATAGGATCTGCTGTTACTTCTTCTGTGTAAACTGTTGTTTCTTCCATGTCCATTACAACTTCAGTTGTATCATTGGTATCTTGTGATGTATCTTCCACATACATCTAAAAAAAAAATTAACCCATAATTTTCAATTTGTTTTTAAAATGTGTTTATAATTAATTTTATTAAATAAGTAAGATATATTTTTTAATTCGAATAAAATAATTGAATTTATTTTACATATATTACTAACTTGTTTAAATGATACATCCGTTTCTTCAGGTATAATTTCATCTGACTCAAATTTAATCATTTTTGTATCATCAAAAGATTCAATTTCTCCTGATACTTGTTCATCATACTCATCCATTTCTTGATCATATTCTTCATGCTCTTGTTCAGAGTCCTGTTCAGTTGAATCTTCTTCTTTTATTCTATTAACTTTATTTGTATTTCTTCCAGTAACAATTCTCTTAAATCCTGATCCTCCAAGACTCTCATGTCTTCTTTCATGTTTATTTTTATCACCTAAATATTTGAATTTTTGTTTACACACACTACAACTGTAAGGCCTTTCATTTGTATGAGTTCTTTCATGACAAACTAATGCACTGACTTGTTTGCATCTCCATGAACAATATTTACATTGCAATGGTCTTTCATTACTGTGCCTATTCTGTTTATGTTTTATTAATTGTATTTTAGTCTTTAACATAAAACCACAAAGGTCACATGTATGTGGTCTTTCATCTGAATGAGAAATCATATGAGTTTTCAGTCTTAACTGATTGACAAATCTTTTATGACAATGTGGACATCCTAAAGTTCCTTCTAATCGATTATGTGTTACCATCATATGATGTTTTAGACGAACTTCAGACGTGAACATTAATTCACAATCTAAGCACTTCATAGGCTCTTTTTTTGTGTGTGTATTTCTTACATGTGTCCTCAGTATCATTTCAGTTTTAAATGTTTTATTACAATGATAGCAGGACACTCTTTTTGTTTCAGCATCTATACTAGATTCATCTTTCATTATACCTGGCATTGATTCATTATGTATATGTGATAAGTGCCATTCTAGTGATCTAGTAGATATCATAGATCTATTACAAATGTGACAAGTATAATTTCTACCATCCTTATGAGTTCGATTTCTATGAATTACAAGTGTTGAATGATTAGGAAATTTTTCACCACAAACTTGACAAGAGCATTCTTTCAATCCTCTACTGTCTGTTTTTTGATGTACTTTCAAATGTAGTCTTAAACCATCCCGTCTATTGAATCCAACACCACACATATCACATTTATATTGTCTTTGATCTTCATGAATTCTTACATGTTGTTTAAGAGTTGAAGTATTTTTAAACATTTTATCACAATGAGGACATTGAATTGAATATGCTTTATGCGTATGCATGTGTTTTGACATACTATAAACAGGGATCAGTTTATGGCAAATAGAACATTCTTTTTTAATATTTATTGATTGATGTTTTCGTATTCTATGATGTCTTAAACTTGCAGGATTCTTAAAATCAGATCCACAATCTTCACATAAATATGCTCTACTAGTTGTATGCACTGATTTTAAGTGAAAAGTTAATTTTGTCCTAAATGCAAACTTTTTAGAACACTGAGGACATTTATGAATCTTTTCTAATTCCATATGACGAGATTTTATATGTTGATCTAAAGTTCCTTGATGTTTAAATTTTTCTCCACATAAATCACAAAGTTGCCCATATTGCTCGTCACAGTGCTTTTGCTCATGCTGTCTTTTTTTTCCTTTTGATTCTAGTATGGCATCACAATATTTGCACAATAATTTTTGTACACATGTATTATTATGAGTACATTTTGCTTTATGTGTAGTGAATTCTTGTTTACAATCTTCACAGTAGTGCATTAATTTGAAATCATGAATTTTAGCGTGCTCAAATTCCATTTCTCTAGTAGGAAAAGATTGATCACAAAAATCACATTGATAACTTTCTTTAAATTCAAAAGGGTCTATTTCTTCCGCTGTATTTTGCGCAGAGATTGGTATTCTCTCTAAAATCACATTATTTTTTACTTCATACAATGCAATAATATCTTCTTCTTTTAAACGTGATACTACAATACTTCGCTGTTTTAAATAATTTATGAACTCGCATATATATTCATCTTTTTGTCTCAAAATAGCTCTTAATTTATCGATACAGTCATCTGCTGTATCTTTATTAACTTCATTTTTCTTCACATCTTTCCATTTATGCTGTGATTTTTCTGAATTTATTGTACATTCTAATGTGTCAGTAGTTATTTCATTGAATTCTTCTGAAACATTACTTGTTTCTTCATTTATTTCTAAAAATTCAAAGTTTTTATTTTCTTGATTTAAATCTTCTTCATTTGAAGTATCTTTGCTTACAACTCGAATATTTGCTTCTTCCTCATCTAAATTGATATCTGATATTTTAGCAGTTTCTCCTAAAACTTGAACTCTCCTTTTTTTGTATTGTTCTATTTGTTCATCTATATAACTACCTTTTGTTTTAGTATTTTCATAACTTGAAAATATTTTATGCATTGAACCTGAATCTGCTTTTTTTTTTCCCAGTGCTTTGTCTCCTTTTCTTTCTGTTGTTTTATCCATTTTTTTTACTTTTATTAAAAGCATTTCATTAGGTTTAGAACCTTTAGCTGTAACATATATTACACCATTTTCTTCTGTTTTTATGTTTGCAGTATCTTGAAAATTTAATTTAGGAATTTTTATATCTTTTAAATCTATATTTAACTTTTGAAGATTTACTTTGTTAGCATTATCATTACTATCTTCACTTGATAGCTTTCTCTTCAGAATATTGGGAATTTTTGGTGATTGATTTAACGCCTTAGAATTCGGAAGTTCTGAAGGAGTAATAATGGTAGAAGGATCAATTTTTATTTTTTGTTTATCACTTTTTCTACTTTTTTTATTACTTTTAATATTAATAGATGAATTCGATTCATCATATTTATGAATAGCTTTCTTAAATTCCTCTGAATTTTCATTTGTAATAACATTAGATACTAAATTTTTGTTCACTTCATTTTCAATAGATTCTTGTGGATTATCTGGATCAAATTCTTCAATTGATTCATTTCCATCGTTATAGCTATCATTTGTTTCAGAATAATTAAAGTCTTCTGATTCAGATTTTGTATTTATATTATCTAAATTATTATTTACTTTTAATGATTCTTCAACTGAAGAAATAAGTTTAGTATCAAATTTTACTTTATTTTTATTTTCAATATTATCATGAGATGATTTAGACATGGAATCATTAAGTGAGTTAAAAATGGATTTTAATTTCATTTCAGCTTTTTTAATCTGCATAAAAAATTTATAACTCATTTTCATATCACAAATACAATCCATACACATTTGCGTTGATAGACTATCATGTTCACTAATATCTTCTAAATGTTGCATTTGTTGACTCAATCTCATTTGAGCTCCCTTTTCACTAAATATATCAACCAATGGAACTTTTAAACCTGCACATGTACGACAATATTTATGTAACTTTTTCTTGATTTCTTGAGGTACTGCTGGGGTTTTTTTAATATTAGACGATGACAATATTGTTGGTAACTTAAGATGAGGCGTAGCTTTTTTTAGATCATTAATGTTTGTTATTTTCAATCCAATATATTTTTCTTTTCCTAAATGAGATACCTTGGAATAGATAATATTACTCTTAAAATTTACATTTATAAGATTTTTTAAGTTTTCTCCTTTTATAAATTGAGAATCACTGTAATTGTGATCTTCGTTGTCAGATGACTTATCATGACTTGATTGATTCATTTTAACATTTACTTGTGGTTTGTCTTGATCTGAAATTAAAAAGTATATATTATATGCTTTAAAATATTTTTAATTTTAAAATTATATTTTATATTATTTTATCAGTCCCAAGAATAATACAAAAAGAAAGAAATCTATTTGTATCAAAAATATAAAAATTAAAAAACACAATTAAATTAGTTTTAAAAATAAATCATCTATATCTGCAACATGTTTCTACTTTCATATTATAAATTACAAAGTAAATAAATTACATAAATTACCTGAAAATTCTATCATAATATTTTCTTTACATACTTTTTCTGTAAATGGTACGGTATTTACACAGTTTATATCTAAATCTTCTGTAGATGCATCTATCACTGCAGAATCGGTACATACGTCAATGTTTTTTGTTTCCTCTAAATTTAAAGCCATTTTTATACATGGATATTATACTCATTCATCGAGTTATGATATTAGACTAAAACTCTTTGACTGCATAATTGCAATCTGAATAACTGAAGTATTGATGGGAACATTCTTAATTTTTTTACTATTTTCAAAAATTATTAAGTTAAAATGTCTAATGTATATTTTCTTGAAATCCTTTTATTTATACTTATTATAACTATACTAAAATTTGTAAAACGTTACCACTAACATTATTCACAATGATTGCTTGGAGAAAAACTACATTGTTATTGTTTACCAATATAAGGCTGCACATGAAAAATTAAAAATTTAAATTTTCGAACAAATTCTTCATTTCTGGTCGTATGTGATGCTTAATAAGAAATTTACCTTCATAATTTCTTCGGTGTAGCGCTGTCCAGATGGCGCGTATCCCTTTAGCGCAACGGAGGATTTTGTTATTTCACGGTATTTCGTCTTTCTACAAAGTACGAACTCATGACTATTTTTGAAGACACTCTATTATATTCTATAACATTTTTACGTTTACATTTTAAGAAGGTTACCCGCGCAAAAACTTTGTATTAAAAATATAGTGAAAGTACTGTAAGATATAAGAAAATTCGACAATAAAGTTTGACGATTGTCGAGTGAAAATGGCCGAAACTTGAGCTCAAGGCGAACCTTTGCAATCTACTCGTTGACCTACACACACATGTGTGATATTTGTATACATACCTTTTTTAAAAAATTTATCGTAGACACTTAAAACTTTATAATTTATTTTATTATTTTAAAAATTTGTTCATATATATAATTAAACTTTTTTTAATTTAAATATTTTCATATTTATTAATCAGATGAGTTTACGAAATCATTTTTTTAGTTATATCATTAATATATAGAGGGCGCTAACTTGATGTTACAAATTAACTCTGATTGGCTATCTCAAATATCAAATAGAAATGCAGAAAATCTTCTACCGATTGAAATATTTCTATGTACATTTTTTTTCATCGTTAGAAATTAGAAAAAATATATTTACCATAATTGCCACAAACAAATATTATAAATAAATAAAAAAAAAAAACAATTTTTTTTTAAATTGATATTTCAATATAGACTTGATGAGTAGAAATGACCATTTGCTGTTTAGAATTAGTGTGCGTAAATAAACAGTTTACTTATAGTATTACGTTAGAATGATTTTAGAAGTTTTCATGCTTTATTTGCAACATGTGCTATTTATTACATTAATAGTGTAGTGCAATGAGTAGAGTTTTTAAATTGCTAATTTTTTAATTTAAATGCTTAAATTTATTTATTTATTGATATATAGATTTAATTTGAATATTTATTACCCGTTTAGTACTTCATTTGTTTAATGTATGGTATTTTAATATTATATTGTATTATTTTTTTAAAATTTATTTTTGTCTTTTGTTTTTATTAATTTAATATTTAATAGCTCTTGTAAGGAGCTTTGATTTAGATATACTGACGTGTTTAAAAAATCTATGTTTTTTATATTGATATAAAATAAAACGTTGTAAACAAAATTTAGTAAATAATTAGAAAATTACGAAATTATTTTAATATTATTATCAGTATCTATGAGGTGTGTTCAATAAATAAAGCCAATTTCTAAATTACGCGGGCTACATACATACTTTCGAGTTTCGATTTTTTTTTTTTTTAATATGTGGTATCCCTAACATATGTTGACAATATCAGCCATTTCGCATGTTCGTTTTGTTTACAGCAGCACAAGAGTAACTGCCTCTACACGTGCGTGGCGATTTTTTGTCGTTTAAGGGGAGGTTCTCATCAAGCACGACCAAAAAATCGATTTTTTTTTTTTTTTTTGCTTAAAAAGTTGGCAAATGTCTCGTAGAATACGCTCGTGAAACCCGTTTTGCCGAATTCAATTTATTTTTAAAGTTATAGTCAAAAAATCGAAGTCGTCTTTTTACGTACTAAATCGCATACTAAAACTTTAAACGCGTTTTTCTCGAAACCATGTTTTTTGAGACGGGCGGCAAGATATCTCAAAAACTATTATAGATATCGAGATGAATTTTTTTTTATTTTAAAGGTAATTAAATTTGCTGGATCTTGACCTAAAATCATAATTTTGCAATGATTATTTTTATTGTTATTGCACTTTTTAGAGCAAAAAAAAGTACAAAAAAATATTTTTTTTTTGCAAGTCTGCCATTTTGTTAATTTTTAACTTTTCTTCGTGATTTTAGTTCAAGATCTAGCAAATGTCTTCTAGTTTATAACAAACTTTGATTTTTTGATTTCAGACAAAAATTGGATGAGTTAACTTGCCGCCCGTGGAGGTGTCTTTTTTTTCGATGACTATTTTTCAATGCATATAACTAATAAACTATTCGGTATTTTTGTTCAAAAAAATTTGTAAAAGTAGTTAATAACATACTTAATAAGTACCAAAAAACTTGACTACTTTATTTATTTCCTTCCATGAGAAAAAAAATCGCGAAAATCACGTAATTTTTGGGTCGCTAGAAGAGAACCTCCCCTTAAAAAAATGAAGCAAAGAAGTTGTATTAAATTTTGCATGAAAAACAAAATTAAGTGCTCTGATGTCGTAAAAATGTTAACTGTGACATTTGGCGAATCTACTCTAAGTAAAAGAAATATTTATAAGTGGTACAAGCAATTTGAAGAAGGCCGAGGAGATGTCTGATAATTCTCGTCCTGGTCGTGCTAGCATGTCAGCAACAGATGAAAACGTTGAAGCAGTGTAGAAAATGATTCTTGAAAATCGTCGTATAACTTAGAGGTTGCTGAGGAAGTCGACATGTCTGTTGGCGCGTGTCATGCTATTTTTTTCGGATTTTTTGGGCATGAGACATGTGTCAGCGAAGTTTGTTCCAAAACTGCTTAATTTTGATCAGAAGAGCAGTCGCACGAGCATCGCTCAGGAGTTATTGAATGAAGTCAACGATGATCCAGACGTACTTAAAAGGATCATAACCGGTGATGAAATATGGGTGTATGATTATGACATCGAAACCAAAGCACAATCATCTCAATGGAAGCGGTCAAATGTGAAGGTTTTAATCACTGTCTTCTTTGATTATGATGGCATTGGGCATCACAAATTTCTGCCAGAAGGTACCACGGTCAACAAAGAATATTACCTTCAAGTTATGCGCCGGTTGCATAAGTAATAAGACGAAAACGTCTGCATTGTGTAAAAAAAATTCATGGCTGTTCCATCACGATAATGCCTCTGCCCACACATCGTTGCTGGTTCGTAATGTTTTGGCTAAAAACAACACCACAATCATGCTTCAGCCTCCATTTTCACAAGATCTAGCCCTGTGCAATTTTTTTTTATTTCCAAAACTAAAAAGCTCCCTCAAAGGGCAGAGGTTTTCCACGATTGAACAGGTAAAAACCGAATCGCTGAAGAAATTGAATGCTATACTAAAAACCGCCTACGAAAAGTGCTTCAAAGATTGGATTTATTTGCGCTGGCACAAATATATAACATCTGATGAGGATTACTTTGAAGAGGACAACATAAATATTGATGAATAAATATTTTTTTAAACATATCCAAATAGGCTTTATTTATTTAACACACCTCGTATATATTTCAATGCTAAAAACTGGCATTTGATAGTTAATAGTATTTATTTAATTTGTCATATTTTTCAGGAGCTAAAATAAGATAATAATATTGATAAGTAAAACAGTCCATCTTATTTTTATAACTTATAGTAATATTATTATTCAACGTTGTTTTATTGCTATTTCTATATTATTTTTCAATAAATGAAATATTTATTGCAGTAGTTGAAAATGTGAATGACGGAGCTTTATTATATATTAAAAAGTTTCGTCGTTGGAGTTGACAGCGATTTATTATTGTATTGTTAAAACAGTTTGATATAACTGCAATGAATTACTGAGTTTGCGCAGTACGAACAAAGTGCTCGGAATGCTCGGACAAGAGAGAGAGTAGATATTTTGTCTATAATCTGAAATTTTGTACATACTGTAAAAAATTGTTATACTCAAAATAATTAAAGAAAATAGATGCATCTGTACTCTTTGATGATATAAACATATTTAGATTCTAAAATGTCTAATTATGAAGTTCAGCTAGCAAATTGTCTATCGAATGAAAAGTGCAATAACGATTTATAAAAAATGATGGCAGATTTTTTATCAGTGGGCAATGCCTGCGGGCAAAATTTGCTACGACTGGTAGCTAGGGGAAATGCTATTATAGCAGAATTAATGCGATTAAAAGATTACATTCCACCGATTTATAGGTTATATTTTTATTAAATATTAAATAGTATGAAATTCTATATGAAATTTATAATTACTTATTTAAATTTTTGATTTTATTAAATCATCAATCAATCATTTTTCAATATTACATAAAATTTATTTTCAAGCATAACTAATATTTTAATAATTTTTTGTTTTAATAATATTTCAGATTGGATACCAAACATTATATGCAAAAATATGGTGCAATAATAACTGACTTTGTTTATTTTAAAGCTGCAAATGCTTATGAACAAAAAATTGAAAATGATCCAGTATGTATATTCTTTTACAATATAGATTTTTTTAATAATTAAATTATAAAAACTAATTTAATGATAAAGGTACTACAAGAGTTGGATGATGAACTTCGAAATAATTTCTCTGAATTACTCTCAAGATTTTATTTGGGATTTGAAAGTATTCATAAATATATAACTGATCTTAACAGTTATATAGATGAATTAGAAGATGGAGCTTATATACAACAATCTCTGGAAACTATTATATTGAATGAAGAAGGAAAACAATTAATTGTAATATTTTGTTTTATGTTATTTTAGTATTCTTTAGTATTTTTGCTAATATTTATAATTTGCTTTTTAATTTTAGTGCGAGGCTATTTATCTTTATGGAATCATGTTATTAGTTATTGATTGTTATTTTGATGGTCAAATTCGAGAACGTTTACTTGTATCATATTATCGTTATAATGCTCAGAGAGTATCTTCTACAAGAGTAGATGATGTTTGTATGCTCTTACGTTCCACTGGATTTGTCAAGGGATCTTTCAAAAGACCACAAAACTATCCTGAAACATATTTTCAGTTAGTCTGGCATTTATTTTTGCAATTTAAATTACAAAAAATATGTACTAAATAGAAAAAAAATTTAAAATTATAACATTTTTTTCTATTAGATACATGTACTTGTAAAATTATTAATGTTTGCAATACTTTTACAGAAGAGTGGCTATCAATGAAACACTTATAGATCTTGCATTAGCACGTTTACGCACAGATGAAGTTTATAATCAAACTAGTGCATTTCCACATCCAGATCATAGGAGTGTTGCATTAGCAAATCAAGCATCAATGTTAGTTATAATTCTTTCTTTTAAACCATCAATTTTAAATACTCAATCTGCTATAATGAGAGAAATTGTAGACAGATTTTTTCCCGATACTTGGATTATAAGTGTATACATGGGTATTGTAATAGATTTATGGGATTGGTGGAGTCCCTATAAAGCTGCTAAAACGGCTTTGAACAATACTTTAGAAAATTCAAATATTAGAAGAGTTACCCAAAAATATGGCCAAAAAATGGAAGTAGGTTAAAATTCCTTTTAAAAAAAATTCATAAAATAAATTTCAATTATTAAAATTATTGAACATAATTATTTTATTTTCTAGAAACTTCTTCGTAAAACTAAAGAAGCGGAAATTGCCTTATCATTAGATGAAGGTGCAATTGGATCTGTAATAAAACTTATCAAAGAATGTAATGTAACTTTACATTGGTTACTTTTACATACTGCTACTCCAACAATGCTCACAGAAGATTTAAAACGATCGCGTAATTTGAAACAATTAGTTATACAGGAAAGTAAATATTCTGTTAATAATACTTTGCGTTTATTATTAAATGCAGCTCAAATTGAGTATAACATAAAACAGATGTATAAGCAGGTAATTTTATATTTAAATTTATACAATTCTTTATTCTATTTAGATATAAATAATTTAATTTAAATATTTTTTTAATGTAGCTACTTCAAGATAAAGAAAGTAAATGGATTAAAAACAAACAAAAATGTATTGAAAGAATCAATAAATTATCTGAAATTTTTAATGGAGATAAACAATTAGATGATATAGAAACAAATCAGTCACTTGAAACTTGGTTTAAGGAAATTAGTAAACATATTGAGTCATTAGTTGAAGATGATGGGAAAAAAATTATGCAATTATTACAAGCTTTAGAAAAAGTTCAAGGTTATTATTATATTTAAGGCAAATCATTTTATAAATTTAGAATATAATTTACCATTCACTAATAATAATTAGTCGTTGTTATTTTCCAATTTTAGAATTTCACCAATTAGAAAATAATTTACAAATATCACAGCATTTAAAAGAAACACAACAACTTTTACATAGCATGCTAAGATCGAGTTCAATGACAGAAGATACCATGATTACACTAAATATTGTTACTGACTGCTGCTATGCTTGGAATATAATGGAAACTTTTATTCCAATAATGCAAGACCTTATTAAAGGTGATCCTACTACAGTAATTCAATTAAAAGCATTATTTTTAAAGGTGAATTCATTGATGAAACTTGAAAATATATAAATTATATTAAATATAATATATAAAATACAGAATATTTTTTCAATTATTTTACTTTTATACTTTCATTTCAGATGGCTTCAGCTCTTGAAATGCCTTTACTAAGAATCAATCAAGCAAGAAGTGCAGATTTATCTTCTGTATCTCAATATTACAGTCGAGAATTGGAAAGATATGCAAGACGTGTTTTACAAATCATTCCTGAGTCTGTTTTTGCAATACTGGCTCAAATTGTTCATTTAGAAACAAATATTTTTAATGAAATACCTACTAAGTTGTATAAAGATAAAATTAAAGACTATGCACAACTTAATGAGAGATTGAAGGTGATTGAAAAAATATTTCTTAATAAATAAATAGATTAACTACTTATAACAGTCAATATAATTATTTTTAGATGGCAGAGCTAACATATTCTGTTTCTGTTTTTACAAATGGAATGCTTTCGTTAAGAAGTGTATCATTAGGAGTTTTAAGAGTTGATTCACATAGACTTTTAGAAGATGGAATACGACAAGAACTTGTAAAAAAAGTAACTCTAGCTTTGCATAATAGTTTAGTTTTTGATACTAAGTCTAAGGTTTGTATTGATTAAACAATATATTTATTAACAATATTAGGTGCTTTTCAAAGTAAACAGGATTTTTAAAAATGATATACACTTATTTATTTATCAAAACTTTATTATATTCAATAGTCACCTTGAGACTCTATACAGTGATTTACACGGTCAAGAAGTATTTCGAATGAGTTTTTTAGGTCGTTTGTAGAAATGCCTTGAAAATATCGGCGCAAACCTTTTGCATGGTCTTTTTGTCAGTATAACGCGTTATTTTCATCATTAAATACAATTTTCCGAATTGATAGAAATGACACGTTGCTATATCAGGCTAATACCATGAGTGCTCGATAGTAAAAATACGATTTTTAGCCAAATAATCAGTTAAAAAGATCGATCGATGAGATGGTAGATTGTCATGCAAAAAACTCTAACTTCCTTCTTTACAATATTCTAGACGAATATAAAGAATACGCTGACGAAACGCTTCCAAAATACCAAGTTAAAATACAGCATTAACCTAGTCTGACCAAGCAGAACGAATTCCTTATGAATTCCCTTCAAATCGTAGAAACAAATCAACATAGTTTTAACTTGTGACTTCTTTAGATGGCTCCAAACAAATCTTAACATTGGCTCTCTGTTTGATATTTATTTTTGCACGAGTTCAACAAACACATTATCACTTTCACTTGTCAGCAATAACTTAGCTTGTAATAGTCCATTGGTCATCAAATTTTGAAAAAATGTCAGTGAAGAATGCAGCTCCCAACACAAATAGCCATCAATAGAATACGCTACTTTTCAAAAGTTTTGTTTACTTAGAAATGTACCTAATTCAATTATTTTTCATATGAATTGATTTTATTTACATATGTATTATAGGGTATATTGATGAATAAATTACAAGCATTATCTATGGTTATGGATGGATATCGAAAATCATTTCAATATATTCAAGATTATATTAATATTAATAGTTTAAAAGTTTGGCATGAAGAGGTACATATTATAAATATTGTATAAGGTAATTTACATTTTTATTATTAATTTTGTTGCATTATAGATTACTTACATAATAAATAATGCTGTTGAGGAAGAATGTAGAGGATCCTCATGGACACCAGAAAAGTTATGGACATATTTGCTAGAAGATAAAATGAATGTTCATTTAGTTCCAACAGATGCAAATTCTTTAACATTTATGGGAAGACTTGCAAGAGAACTGATTCGTATGACAGATCCTAAGTACATATGTTTAAAAAAATAATAGTTTAAAAAAGTATGGATGGTTTAAAAAAAGAAAATTGATTGAAAATTATCTGTTTTTCAGAACGACCGTATATGTAGAGCATGCTCTTGCTTGGTTCGATTTAAAAACCCAAACAGAAGTATTAAGTCATAAAGCGTTTACTATGATTTTACAAGTTATGGGTACTCCTGGACTATCTGGATTAGATAAAATGATTTCTCATTTTGTTGCAGTTGAAATGCAAAAGTTTATAAAATTTATTGATAAAGGCATTAAAAATAAAACTTGGGCAGGCACTTTAAAAGAATGTGAAACATTATTTCAAAGCAGAGATAATTTTAGAAGTAAGAATATTTGTAATTATTTTTATAATTACTAAAAAATAAAACATAATCTTTTTTTTTTCCACAGATAATCGAGGAAAATTTATAACAGTTGTCAATACTTTAGTTAATAAAGCTTGGTCTTCATTACTGGATTTAATTTTAAAAATAGGACATTTACAAATTTTTAAACAAAAAATAGCTTATGAACTAAATACTGCATGTAAATTTGAAGCAAAGCATATGGAAGCTGCTCTACGCACTCTTAATGAGTAAGTTTCTAATTGAAAACTTCACTTGTAAGTATCATTAAGATAATGTTTTATATTTTAGTGCTGTACTTTCGGAAATAAAAGAAAAACATATAGAACTGCAAAAATCGGAATTTTTGAATGAATTTAGTACCAGATTAGAATGGGCTGGCATTACAGATGTAAATAATAAAATTTATGTCCAGCCTCCAGATATTAGTAACATTGCTTTTTTAATGTTTCTATTTACAGTGCCACAATTACATAAATTATACTTCTGTAAAAATACGGGTAAGCGAGTGCATCAATTAAATGATATTTTAATAAAATTATTATGTTTAATTGAATTTATTGAAAATTTTAGCCAGCCTTTTAAGCAAAAAAATTCAAGATCCTATTGATGCTGTTATTTTTATCTTAGGTGTTCAATCAATATTAAAACAATTTAGTGTAATACGGTTAAACAGCTATGTTACTTATATTAGTGAATACGTTTTATCGTTTGTATTATCTGACAGGTATGAATACTATTCAAACTTTGATTGTACAAACAAAAATAATATAATTCATATTTTATAATTGAAATTTATTTTAAATAGTACAAAAATGACTAATGAATTTGAAACAGAAGGAGTAACTGGTGTGCATTTTTTAGAACTTTTTATAAAATATGCTGGCATTCCAAAATCTGTCATAACAAATACTATTCCTCTTCTTATATTGGATCAGTATCAAGCCAAAGTAGTAAAATAAACTAAACGAAAATTTAATTATACTAAAAAAAAAAAAAAAAATTTGTTAACGCGTTTATTAAAAATTTTGTAAAAAAAAAAAAAAAAAAAAAAAAAAAAAAAAATAAATAAATAAAAAATAAACAAATTTAATTTAATTTTTTGTAGGGTCCATTCATTTATTATATATTAATTTTCATTACACTATCTATTTATATTATATATTCATTATTACTCGCTCTCGAATAAGGTCGCAGCTCATTAAAATCCAGGTGGTCGTGTGAAACCCTTACGAAGACACATTGACAACTTTGAAACATGAATAAATGAGCCATAAAATAAATTATACATTATGTAGAAAGCAGGAGAGGCGAAAAAAATCACTTATAAGCGAGCGCATTGATATATTATCATACAGCTCTTGAGCCTATTCGAGTAGCGATGAAATTAATTCATCAGCAATTGGCAATTTTATACTTGCTTTCACAAACAGTCGGAGAGCCTACACAATTAACATAAAATATGATTCTTATTTTTCGCGCATTATTATTTTTATTATTATAATTATTATTATCGACGTGAAATTTGTATATTGAAGAAAGGGAAATGAAAACGGTAAGAAAAAACATTAACGTAAAAATCGCTTCAAATAACAAACGATTTTATGATACCCGATATCAGACCAGCTGCAAAATCGAGTTTCATTTAAATAGTTTGCTTATTCTCTAAGTTATAGATTTTTTTTTTTTTTTTTTTTTTTTTTTTTTTTTTTTTTTTTTTTTTTTTTTTTGCATGATATTGAACTTGAACGCATTCTTGACAATGAAAAATATTTTGCTAAAATGAAGGAGTATTTTAAGTACTTGGGTTTACAATACTTGAATTTTTAGATCTTTCGCGCGCTCTCTCTCTTTCTTTCTAACATCACTTGCTCATCGGAGTAGTTTTATGGTTTATACAATCATTCAAACAAACTACAATTGTTCGATCGATTCATAACGCTGAGTACATTGTTGAAAATTAACAGTTAAGTCATGGTACGTTATGATTTTCTCAGTTGGAATTTGATGATTGACGAATTTGAATAAAATTTGAAGATTTAATATTACATAAAATCAAGGATTTTCATATAAGTAAATATTAATTGCTATAACTACATTTATAAATAAACGCTTCCGTAAATTCCTAATATATAAGAATTCAATAGAGATTCATGAAAATATATAATTTTTGATTAAAATATATAAGCATCGAATAAGCGGAGCTTATTGAATTTGCTGACCTCAAAATACATATTTTTATTTCTTTAACCGATTAGTTACTAAATTTATTTGTTCCTTGCAAAAATAGCTGTAAATTTAATTTAAAATAAATGCATTATTACGTAAACAAATTTTAATCAAAATTAATCATTCATTTGAAAATAGAATTGATACTTATCGATATCGTGAATTAAAGAAGGCATATAGTCAAATTTGAAACAGTTTTTTTTTTTTACAATTTGTCGCAGTTTGTCTTTACTTAAACATCGATTACTCGCGTAAATAAATTTCTGAGATTGGGGGATTATTCTGGACGAATTTTATTTGTAAAGAAGTAGCGAAAGAGTCAATCAGATCGCGTTTTTCTCGCGTAATAATTGTCTCTGTGCAATAAATAGCTCATAATGGCATTCGACTGGTCTTTCAACTGGCAGGAATATCGCACATTTGTAAAGGGAAAATAAAAATATTCGATATAACGGACCGATCGACTGATTCGCGATTTACTTCTTGACATGGATTGTGCACGTGTACATATATTTTATGGGCGATTTATAACACAGTGACATTTTCTCTTTTATTAGTATAGGATTTTCGATTTACTCATTTTGTCGTTTACCCATTTAATAAACGCAATAAACTTACGATATGTAAACATTTATGTCCATTAATTTTTCTGCAGTAAGATTTTATCTCTTCTTTTTATGTTTAAATACTTCTATGCATTAATACACATTTTGTTTCATTAAAATACTTATACAAAATCATTTCGAAATGATCTTCACGCATTGTATATAGAATGATCGTAGTTTTATCAATCAGAAAGAACACTTTGTAACGATATATTTTTGTTAAATGTATGTAACCAACTGAATCGTCAGTTTTAAAGATTCAGGCTTCATTTGATAAACCGAAAAAAAAAAAAAAAAAAAAATAATACTAAGAAAAATTTTAGTATTAAATTTAAATCGCTGTATATGAACGTACTATTTTTCATAAAGTAATTTACAAATGTAATCCATTGCAATTAATTTTACAAAAGTACGTTTTTTGTTTTTTAAATTCTACAACTAGATTTGTTGACATGAAAATGTTTAAGAAATATTTTGATATCATGTTGAATTGTTCAAAATATTAAAAATATTTCGAGCATTGATATTGTGATTCCGATTTAATTATCGATTTCATAATACTGAATACATAAAAAAAAAGTTTTCGTAACAATTGTAATTACACCATTATCAGGTGCACGCATTATAAGTAGCTTGAAATTATTTTTTTCTCCAATGACATTCTTAACATGTACAAGTATACATTTTCTTTTCATTCTTTTGTCTATTTTTTTTTCTTTTTTTTATTATTTTTTTTTTTTATAGAAAAAATTCCTCTGTGCAATTGTTTCTATTAGAAAATCTCATCTTAAATCTGCCTTGAAGATTCGAGGCCCGATAAATGTACTTTTTTGTATTTGGCAATATAATCAAAAGGCTAATTATAAACTGAAATTAATTATTGCAGAAAAAATAAAATTGAAATTACAATAAACAATTCTAACATATATATATATCGGTCTCATCCGATAATTTTGCGCATTGTATAATTTACACGAAGTACATATAATTTATGTTAAAATAAGAATTTTAAAGCACCGTTCGCTTATCATTTGTACAGTATGATAAAAATAAATTCAAACAATTCATTATATCTTTAACTTTTACAACAGTCGATTTTTTCACAGGAAATTTTTAATTTTTTTACATCAGTAGCCAAGTATTAAAAATATACATAAAAATATTAACACATTTTGTTTTGCGGAAAAGTTTATAGAAACAGTATTTTAAATAAATTTACATTTTTCTTTAATAAATTACTTTCCTTCAATTCACAAAATGTATATATTAATCTTATTTTTATATATAGCATTGACGATTGGCTACCACGTATCAGTTAAAACAACCTATTTCTTTGAATATAAGCAGGCCCCGTGAAAGTATATGATAGAAATAAATAAACTATTTCGCAGATATTGATGTGTATGAAAACTAATATTATAACAATTTTCGCTCTCCCGCGCTCTCTGATTCCTGCTTACATAGAAGATTCATCAAGTATGATAAAAGTCTACTTGTGAATGCGATCGATATTACGAAAAGTATATATTTCAAAGAGGACAAGAATCTCACAAATGTTCACATGCTCCATAATATGCCACAATTTGTATATTGCTCTCACACTTATATCCTGACAATTCATTTTATTTTATTTTTGTTAAATGGATCTTATAGATACACATACAATATACACTCTTTCGGTAATTTCGCAAACGTTCGCAATTATAATTTTTTATCATAGCTAGACACCTATGTTTTAAGAATAATGGTTCATTCCTTAACACCATACTTATTAATTATAACATATTAACTTCTTAGTTTCTTTCCTTATTCATTTTATTCTTCGATTGTTAGGATCTTCTCTTTTAATTTTCTTCTTAGAATTCGGAAGTGATCAAGGCTTCGCTTAAGTTTTAAGACTAAAGTGTGGAGTATCGCTGAAAGGTCAAAATATTTTTGCTCTCTTATGTTCACACAGAAATTAAAGATCATTTTATATATTCTGTCTGATTTTAGTACGTCTTTGCTTTCTTTTTTTTTGATAAGAGCGCCAACGTATTTACGCTATAAAAAATGACTAGGATTTCTCTTTATATTTTCTTGCGAGTTTGTGCAACTATTGACTCATTGTTACTCTAATCATCTGTTTTTCATTTTAATGTATTGAGCTTTTTGAAAATAATCAACTTTTCATATTTCGAAAACAAGTAAAAAAAAAATTGATAACTTTCATTAGTTAATATTGTGACTTACTTAGAAAACAGTTTTTCACATAAAGTGTGAAGTTTATAAGATTTTGATTCGTAAGTATAAGTAGCTATGATAAAAGCAAAAATTCAAGCTTAGAAAATTAAGTTTTTTTATCAATATTTAATTTAGATCAAGTATATTCCACAAACTTTAACAAATGAAAAAAGGTTCTTAATTCTTATTTGATTCATATATCTTTTTATTTAATAGAGATCCATTGTATATTGAAATAGTTGTAAGAAAGTATTATATTTGGCAGAATATTTGCTTGAAAATTTTTAAAAAGTATTTGTGTTGTTTATTTAAAAAATTGAAAACTGATGATGTTTAAAATGATTGATAAACATATGGATTAACACAATATTAAAGAATTTAATAAATTATTTTAGATTGAAGATGAATTTTTTGATTAATAAAAATGTTTGTAGCTTTTTCGATCAGATTATAGTATGGTGATGTATAGGAATGCCATTTTTTGTATTAAGAATCTGAATAGTATAATAGAATTTTTTTTATTTTATTTTATTTTATTTTTTTTTTTTATTTTTTTTTTATGATTTTCTATTTAAAATTTTATAATAATTATAAATTTATAGTTATTTTATCAAAATTTAATTTTTTTAAAATCATCAAAATGAACGTATTTTTATTTAATTTTCTAATTAAAAAATGAATTTTTTTTTTTTTTTGATAACAGATGTACCATGAAGGAAAAGCGATGTAATTTCTAAAAAATAATCATGAATCCCGATGATAGAAGAAATGCGTGGTAGTTTATTTGTGCTGATCAATACAACGGAAATGATTGTCCTACATTTCCCTACAACCTCCTTGTCTTAAGCTAAGGAAATCAAGCTGAAAAGACTCCTGATTTTTGCAAAAAGCACAACCTTAGTGTATTCTGGCTTATCTTTTCGTTCAACGAATATAATAATGCTTCTCAGACAAAGATTCCTTTCGTTATATCAAACTTTTTATAGCATTAATTAAATGTAGCTTTTGAAAGATAAAATTTTTTATTGAATTTTTTAACATAAAGATTGAATCAATATATAATACTTATAAAAATTGCAAGAATTCGAAATATTAACGCAAATCACTTTTTTAAAGAATAATGAAAGTAACCTATATCTGAGTATGTCTTATTTATTATAAGACTTGCCATCATACTTTTGCTTCCTTATAAATCTTTAAAAACATCAAACTCGTAGTACGGTTCGACAAATAACAAGACGCTCTTCTATTTCTTTCGTCATTTTTTTCACATTAACTAAAAAGTATGTAGCCTCGTGTATATAAATTCTTTGCTTTTTTAAATATAAATAACATAGAAACCTAAGGTGTTTTCTATCTCTCAATCAAACAATAAAACATTAATGACATATTTATCTCAAGAAATCATCTTACATTTTAACTTTAACCACACTTAGTTCGCATAAGAAGTTAATATTTTTGTTATTCTGATTTTATATACAAGACCATTTTAAGTAAAAACTTTTTGATGTTTTAACGAAAAATCATCTTATATTATTTTTTTACTCCCAAAACGTGATACCAAGGAGATTTATGTAAGAAGTATTAAACAAGTACAGATAACGATATACTTATTAAATATTTCAATTCAGGAAAAGGATTCAAACAATCACTGGATCCATTAAAAAATTATATTTCTTATTTTTAGAATTTAGTACTATTCTCCAAAAAATTTTACATTAAATAAAATAAATTGTTAAAAGCAGACAAAAATGATAGAAAATGACAATAATTAATTTTCATAATTATACATATTCTATTTTGTCTGAATTTACCATTAAAGAATGCCAAATGGGAATGTTAACATTTTTTTACCCTAAAATATAAAATCAAATACTTATTAAAATGTTTAAACATTTAATAGTGATAAAAAATTTTAATCAAGATATTGAATTTGCGTGCAATTTGTTTTTTTTTTTTTTGTTTTTTTTTTTTGATTTTTTTTTTTTTTTTTTTTTTTTTTTTTTTTCAATATATGCACAAATTTTGATAGTAATTTTTTCCAGTGATTTTGAAGCTTATTATTTTTTTTCATGGTGAATAGGAAGAATGAGAGATAATGCTAAAGAAGTATTAAGTTACTGCTAACGACTAGTTGTTAAAGTAAGAGTTTTTCTTACGATTCGAGACGTTAAAAAGGGCATCGCTAATATTGTTTATACAATGTAATGATGCTATGGATTGATGAAAGTGAAAGAGATATGCAATGCACGAAAGACATTATAGATGGAAAAAGGGGGGGGGGGAAGGAGAAGAACACGAAGCAGGGAGGTGATATGTTCAGTGTTATATCACTGGATTTGGCCCTGCCATAAACATAATATTTTGGTTTCTTTAGATTATATGCAGCATTTTGTTTTTTCTTTTTTTTTTTTTTAAATTTTACTTTCAATAACAAATGTTCCTTTGGGTTCTCCTAGTTCGAGATAAGCGAAACTCTGCTAACGGCTCGCTAGACGTGTCTGTTTGGAACAATTTAGCACCGATTTTAATCAAATGATAATAATTGCTCATTTGTCCACTTTTAACTTGATTGTTTTTTTCCTTAAATGGCAATAGTTCGATTGCAACAACATAGGTATTAAAATAAGTCAAAAATGACAATGGCACTAATAACTTAATAAGAAACCAAACATATATATCCGCGGTGCGAAGCTTCGATCTTACAAAAACTGTAATGTTTTCCAATCTAATACAGTCTTTATAAATATTTTCATGGCGTGTCATACGTATTAAGGACTGTGTTCTTATCTGCGTTTGGAATTAATTAATAGTAGGTGTAAACGCTGCAGCTACTAATGATTGAATGATACAATGTCTAGTGGACAGTCATAAGAGCTTCGTTTTAAAAAGACTCTTAAAGTACGTGGATGAAGATTCACAAACGGATAGTAAGAGTTTGTGCTTCGCTGTGAAATCTGATTTTTTTATACAGCGATTTTACGGATTGCATCACTCGCATCGATTCATCGAATATCAGAAATTTCAGTTTTACTGCCAAAAATTTTGATTAATTGTTCTTCATAATCATCTATATTGCGCTTCATAAGCTCCATGCACGGTCCTAGTAAACGTTCAAATGCTTCAACATCCAAGACTGAAAATAAAGCATTCTTAGATTTCAAATGTTTCTTATTAACAAATATTGAGTTTTAAATTTATAGTAAAAATGATGATAATAATCCTCCGGTATCATTTTCAGATCAATAAAAATTGTATGACAAATAAATCAAATTAATTTCAAATGATTCTCCTTATTTTAAGTAATCTTAAGTTAATAGTGTGTTTTTGATTTTCAAATCAATATATTCATTTAAAGTTTTAGAAATCATATCCTATTAAAGGATTAAATTGATGCAACAGTTATAGATTAATTACAAAAATAACTCACAGGCCAGCTTAACATTTCCGACAGCATACGCAGATGCTGCTCGAGGTTTGTGTGTAACAAGAGCTAATTCACCTAAATAGCCACCAGCTGGTATACGATTTACCTAAAATTTTAATTATCATAATGTAAATAAATTTATTTGTATTGTGAGATAGATATAATCAAACTTTATTAAAATTAATTTTACTTCAACTTCTCTGCCATTTTCTCCAAGAATTGTAATTCTAACTACACCTTGTTCAACAAAGTACATTCCATCAGCTATATCGCCCTGTTTAATTATTTGTTCTTCATCAGAAAAGTGCTTTGGTACGAGAGCGTCAGCCAAATTCATTCGCTCGTAACCCTGTAAATATTATAATTGGTTAGAGAAAATATAAAAATAAATATATAAATTTATTGTCGGAAATGATATACGTACACTGTTAAATATAATAAAATAAATAAATATAAAATTTTATAATAATTAATGCATAACTTAAACACTATAAAAGCTGAATTTCTTTGCATTCACATTATTTTATCATTCAATATTTAAAAAATATATATATAATATTTACCTCAAGCGACTTAAGCATTGGAACTTTGTTAATAAGATTTTCATACATTTTACGCTTCTTATAAGCAGACTTAAGAAGAATGCGCCGGAAAGTTTGTCTGTCCATAGCCCACAAAGTACCAGGAGTAATAGCTTTAACCGTAGCAGCTCTAGGCATATTGTATAATAATGCTAGTTCACCAAAAGCACCACTGTTGTCATAAGTGTGAATTAGTGTGTCTTTGACATACACCTCAAATTTTCCTCTGCAAAAATTATTATTTCTTTATATGTTAATATTTTTATATTTTTTTTTAAATTATATCAAAACATTAAACAATAAAACTATAAACGATAAAACTATGATTTTCAATAGAAATTCAACAAAAATTCAAGTTTAATTAAAGATTTCAATGTAAATTATACGTACTTTTCAATAACATAAAAATTGTCTCCATCGTCACCTTGCCGAATAATATTCTCTCCGGCTTGAACAGTCTTTTCGAACATAGCATCTAATACACCTGCCATTTGTTCCTAAAATGTAAACAATGTCAATGAATTTTTTGTATTAATGGCGCCAGATGTTAACGTTACTTACCTTATCTAGGGAACGGAAAAGGAGAATGTTTCTAACACTTTCGCCAAGTCGCTGTCGCTGTTCATCGCTCTTTGGATGGACAATCTGTAAAATAAAAATCTTACGTTATTTATTCATTGAAATACATATCATTCTCGATATACTTTTTCGCGTAAATTTTTTTAATAATATTTTTCCAAGAAAATGCAATCTTTTTAAAAAGCATTTTTTTTTAAAACTATAATAAGTTTAATTTTAGAAATTTAAGAAAAATATCAATTTAATATTTTACGATTTGTTAAAATATAATTTTAAAGACACGTTGAAATTGTTTCATTTTGATAAAATATCAAGCGTATAAAATAATGAATACATAAAAAAAAAAAAAAAAAAAAAAAAAATGTATAAAATAGTTTAGAACGGCTATTGATGAAATTATTGATAAAAAGCGGCCATGTTAATGGCATTATATGTCTCAGAATATTAATACATTCAACTTTATTATGCTACCTTGAAAGCTGTATAACACTGTTATAAAGATATAAAAATCTGCGTATATAAAATAAACGAATTATTGCTATCGCGAACAACGTAGGTAGTCTTATATTCTATTTTTTTTCTATTTTTTTTTTTTTTTTTTTTTTTTTTGTAATAAAAGGTATTATTATAAAAGGAATTAAAAATACGCAAAAATAATATTTTACGTGAAAAGAAGTGTTTTCTTTTCTTTTTCTTTTTATACTTGACAAATATACCTAAGTTGCATAAGTAGTAATTATTAAGCGAAAAATACGCCTATAAATCTAGACAAGTTTACGTATGAATAAAAGGATAAAAAAAGAAGAGTTTGGTGATGGATTTAGGCGACACGGACAAAAAATATGACCTTCAACATTAATTCAAATACAAAAAATTGAAAAATACATACACCGCGTTATCGCGGTCCGATCAAAAGCTAAATAGGAAGATAGAACCGCGCGAGTCGAGTTTATACATTCAAGTAAGTAGTTTTCGTAATTTTTTCAATTCATTATTTCCCTCTAACTTTATGCACAGAATATAATAGCCTTCTATCCTTTTTTCTCTCTTTATCTTGCTCTTGCTCTTGCTCTCTCTCTCTCTCTCTCTCTATCTCTCTCTCGCTCTATAAGTGCGATATTTTCCTTTTTGTCATAGCTGCGCGCGACACACAAGATCCGCTGTACACCGCTACCTTTTCTCTCTTTCTCTCTCTATATATAACATATTACCGGAATATTTCATGCCCAGGTTATTGAACACGTGCTCTGACGTCATAAAGGTGAATTACACGCGTCGCCGAGCAAAGCAAAGAGGTTCTCTTTTACAAGCTCAAGCTCGGCGCATACAAACATCTTTATATTTTCATAGCGCAGAGGCGAGTTAGAAAATACTCTTGCCGCGCTCATAATAATAAAGGAGGGCGACTTATCAAACTTTTTTGTGTTCCAAATTTAAATACGTTGTGTTTACTTACTCGTTATGCAGACGCAATGGATTTTAAGAAACAACGCGTCGATTTAAACGAGCAAAATTAAGAGAAAGCGGAATAGAAGAAAAAATATAGATAAGACTACACATAATATTATATTTCGTTAATGGAAAAAACATGTTTTTAATAATGAATAAAAGAAGAAAACCAATGTTATTGTGCTTAATTTTCTTATTCTTTTCTCCTTTTTCTCCATCGTATTTCGCATCTCGGTTTTTTTTTTAAACATGTACACGTATACACAATCCATATCGTGCGCTTCATATCGATTAGCCGGTAAATCGAAATATGTAGTTCTTGCAGAAAAGATGGAAAGAGGTAAAGAGAATGTGTGAGAAAGAGAGAGAAAGAGTATGTGTGTGTGTGTGTGCGCGTGTTGGGTAAACATGGCGCCGAAATTATCGAACGTATCGTGTATGTGTGTGTGTGTGTGAGAGAGAGAGAGAGAGAAACAGCCCCTGACGTATGCGAACACGAGAAGAGGGGCATACGACATGTAAGTATATACCAAAGAAAGGGTAGAATCAAAATGTTACTAGCGGGCGGTATTTCTCTCGTGCCGAAAGGAGAGCAATTTCTACCATTATACGAGGTCTGGCTATTAAATAACGAGACTGGTTACGAAAAAGGGTTTTATTATAAAAATTATTCTACATTCGAATGCTCCCCTTCAATATACTCCCCTTCTCTCGCCACACACCTTTCCATACGTTTTTTCCATTGATCGAAGCAGTGCTGGAAGTCTTCTTTGGTGAGGGCCTTTAGGAGCTCTGCCGTTTTTTGCTTTACCGCTTCCATCGACTCAAATCGGGTCCCTTTCAAAGCAGATTTTATCTTCGGAAACAAAAAAAAGTCGCACGGTGCCAAATCTGGCGAGTACGGCGCGTGTTCGAGCACTGGAGTGCGCTTACCGGCCAAATACTGCTTCACAGATAGCGCGTTATGGGCAGGTGCGTTGTCCTGGTGCAAAATCCACCAGTTGTTCTTCCACAACTCGGGCTGTTTCTTACGAACTCGTTCTCGCAGTGTTGCCAAAACTGACAAATAGTAAGTCTGGTTGACAGTCTGACGGTCTGATCCTCTGGAACCCATTCAGTCATCACGATACCGTTAATGTCGAAAAAAACGATCAACATTGCCTTGAATTTTGATTTGGACATCCTTGCTTTTTTGATTCTGGGCGATTCAGGCGTCTTCCAATGCATCGATTGCCGCTTTGTTTCAACATCGTATTGAAAAATCCACGTTTCGTCGCAAGTAATAATGTTTTTTATCAGTCCGGAATCTTTTTTTAACCTTTCAAGGAAATCTGAGCAGACCTGTTGACGCAAGAGCTTTTGGTCAGGAGTCAGATTTTTTGGCACCAACTTCGCACAGACTTTTGTCATGTGTAATTCCTCGTGTAAAATTTGTCTAACCGTTTCTTTATCAGCGTTTACAGCCTCGGCAATCATCTGGATGCTCATTCGACGATCTGCACGCACAATTTGGTTGATTTTGGTCACTGTTTCCAGAGTTGAAACAGTGACAGGGCGACCTGGGCGTTGGTCATCTTCAGTGCTCACTCGGCCCTCACTGAAGCGCTTACACCACTCAAAAACACGCGCACGAGATAGAGAATTGTCCCCATAGGCCTCTTGCAACAATTTACAGCACTCAGTAGGAGTTTTTTTCAATTTAACGAGAAATTTGAGATTGATACGTTGCTCCTGTTTTTCGTCACACATGGTTTTCGGCACGAGGAAAAAACACGTTCGTTTCAAACCGCTACTGCACAAATACAATAATAGTGACGAGAACGTGTTTTGGTACGTGCATAGACAAGATATCTAGATACCCAACGCACTACTCGTTTTTTTCCCCACCCCTCTACGGCGCCCTCTAGGCGCCCAGTCTCGTTATTTAATAGCCAGACCTCGTACACAGGTATGACCGTTGATGCGACTATACGCTTCGTTGTAACTCTGACTTTCCGACTCTCCACAAATTCGCACTTCCGCCGTTGGAGCACGGAAGCTTTTCGATTGATTTTTTCTTGCATCGTAGCAAAGCGACTTTTTTTATTCTCTCCCTTTTTTATTTTACCGAATATTTTCACTCGTGCGCTTTTTCTTCGATATACGTATGGAGCTTTTAGGTTGCCGTAATACGAATCGTTTAACGTTTAAAAAATGATTGTTACAATCGTTTAGCTCAAAGTGCTCAATTTTAAAAATTATTTTTTCGCCGTAAGATTTACGAGTATATAAAATTTTTAAAATATTCATAAAGCAAAAAATAGAAATAAATTTTATTACGAAAATATATTTCTTTGAGTGAATGAAATAGAAATTTATTTTAAATTCTAAGAAATTTATTTCTTTGAGTGAATGAAATAGAAATTTATTTTAAATTCTAAGAAATTTGAATGACGTTCTTCGGAATATTATGCTAGCAAGTAAAAAACTTTAACGGGAGAGTCACTTATCTAAAAATAGTTATGAAAAATAAATTTCTAAAACCTTGCAGTAAATATTTAAAAAAAATATAATATTCTATTAAAAATAATAAAACTTAAAAAAATATTAAATATTTAAAGAGTTTTTAATTTTATTTATGTAATTTTCAAGGCTTTCTTTGTAGTTTTTAAGTGATCATTGCTATTTTTCTACTCTGAACTACGCAGCTGAATGATCATTTTGTTTGTCGTTACGAAAATATAGATCTATTACATTCTATACGATTATAAATCATATATTTATTATATTTTAGAATTATAGAATTATAATATAATATTCTACAATATTATTATTATATATATATAAACGATTTAACATATATTATTAAATTTATTATAAAAATTATGACATGCAATGTTCAATATTATAACATTTTTTTAACAATTTGGTAAAATTTTTATAATTTTATTTATATTATAATTGAAAGATCACTACATAAAATAAAATTCTAAGATCAATAAATATCTCAAAATTTCAAAGACTACAATTATTTAATTAAAGTTGCGAAAATAAAAAGCCATATTGAGTTATTCTATTATTTACAGCAGTACACCTGAATAATTTTTAAATAAATTTAATAAGCTGTACATATAAATAAGAGCATCAAAAAAATACTTGAAAATGCAATTGCTTAAGTTCTTTTTGAAGCTTTTAAATTACTCTCAACTTTTATTTAATGTATTACTTTTTAGTGAAGAACTTAAACGAATTAAAAACTTTTAATTAAAAATTTGATTGAATGTTTTATTGCTCGTGAAAAGTACGCGCTAAATATAGGTTTGACGTCAAATCTATGATACTAATTACTTTTCTAATTTGAAAAATATCACACCTATATACTCGTATAAGTAATCAATTAAAATTTTTAGTCTTTTAAAAAACTTTAATTACAAACAATTATAAAATAATAATTTTGAATATGGTTTGATAAAGCCTAAATGCCCCTAACGAAAAACCATAATATAAAATTAAAATTCAAATATTTCCGAATATATAGAAATGAATAAGATATATTTTATTTTCTATAAGATACATAAAACTAATTTCAGAATAGAAATTATTTAATAAGAAATCGGTAAAATTTTGCTTATTATTTTATGCTTTTATAAAAAAGTATATTAAATACTAGCTGTTTAAATTAAAATATCTCAGACATTTTTTTACAAGAGAAAAAATGAAAATAAAGAAAGTATTGTATCTGAACGTAATTATAAATGCATCACATTTTCAATAATATATAATTTTTACACCGAACAATCATACTAATTACTAAAACCATTAATCAATATTAAATAGCAGAATATTTATTCATAATACACGTTACATAAACTGTGCTCTGTGTATAAGCGTTCGCTTTGCAGCCCAGTCTATTGTTATTGAGATATCGGATCTTCATTAACACAGAAATTTTTTAAATAGAAAAGCCAATCTACACTCGCGTGCGCTTCGTTCGATATTTCGCGCAAGATCGCGTTCTTCATCAAGCCGACGAGGTTTTCTAACGAGTGGAGCGAGAGAGAAACAAGAGAACGAAAAAAAGAAAAACAAGGGAAAAACAGAGAGAGAGAGAGAGAGAGAGAGAGAGAGAAAGATAGAGAAAGAGAGAAAAAGGTAAAAAAAAAAAAAAAAAAAAAAAAAGGGAGGAAAAGGAGAAAAAGAGAAGGAGGATGAGAGAGACAAAAAGAAGATGAGAGGGGAAAAAGAAGGGAGAGAAAAAAGAAAGAAGAGGAAAATAATAGAGAAAACGCGACCAAATCGGCTCATGCTCTCACATGGTTGCGTCAATGATCGAAGGGTATATCGTTTTCCTCGCAACCCATACTCCCCGAAAAAAAAACTTCTCTACCTTCTGTCTTGACTTACATATAAAAATAAATATGTCTGTACCTTTTTTTTATTCTACAGTTAATGTAATAAGAGCCCATGATTCTAAAAAAAAATATTGTTTTTACATCGTCGAAAATACTGTTGTTACCTTATTTACGAATTAATTAGGTAAATTAAATAATGCAAAGATAGATGCTCCTTGTAGCTCAAGAGCAAAAAAAATCCTCTACAATGACTATTGAAAAAAATAGCGACGAAGGCTTTTCTTTCATGCGCTCTGCATAATAATGAAAAACTCGTCTCTTGTTAAAGTATTATTTAAGAGTAACAATGGCAAAGGAGTAAGAAAGAGAGAATTAAAATCTATGACGACAACGCGCGTTATCGATAAACATTCATGCTGTTGAAGGTAAACTATAGTTTTGAAGGCATCAGAAAAAGATTTACAAATTCAATGATATACATTTTTTTTATCAAATTTGAAAAGTTTTGTTTTTCTTGTATTTTCTAATGCGTTATGTGTTAATGGACGATTTCATTGTTTAAAAGAAGGATTTGCAATTATAGACAAAAAATTGAATTTTTTTTATTAATTATTGCGTAGAATAGATGCCATCATGACATCATTTTATGAAATAATTGAAAATAATTAGATTCTATTACCGTAATAGTAGAAATTCAATTTTATACTTTAAAATTATGTTTATAAAATTTCAAATATATTTAAAAATACCTAGTGCATTGATTTTAAAAATTATTATCATAATATTACATTTTTTATATTATGTAAATATCATTCAACTTTTTATAATAAAGATTCAAAGATTTATTTCAAATCATTAAATTGATAATTTAATTGACCCCAATTTTGTATTGCATAGAATATGATTTTACAAAAAAAAAAAAAAAAAAAAAAAAAAAAAGAGAGAGAGAGAGAGAAAACGTTATTAATAATTATAGTATTTTAAATTTACCTTGACTCCTTCATCTTCCTCATCGTCTTCTGGATTGTAAGTCTCTGCGAAAACGCTCTTCCTCCTCGAGGCGAACCTACCAACCGGGGGTTCTGCAATAAATTCATTTATAGAAATTTTAATTTACTACCTAATTAACGTTATTATATCTTTATAATTTATCGCATACAATTAATTTTTGGTGTTTTTGGTATATTAATTATTTCAAATACACACATATATACCGATACACGTGTAAGCTTTTTATGAATCTCACAAAAATGTTTTATTTCCTGAAAAATGTAAAAACTTGTGTACGAAAAAAATATAATGGTGTAATGAAAATTTTAAATGGATTCTAAACAAAATTGATTTGAAAGCTTTCAATTTAGGGTCTCAAATAATTATTAGGGAGGGCTTCAAACATTGATTCAGTGCAGTCATTTACGATAAACAATCTACGTTGGAAATTTTTAATAGTTATTTATTTGAAGCAACATAATATTAAATTAGTAGAAAAAAATTATTTTTATTTTATTTTTGGGAATGCGGATATCAGATATTAATTGGCGAATAATCTATTTATAAAAAATACTGGTATGTGCACGGATTTATTTGGGATCAATCTATCGATAATCAGATAAATGCTAGATTAAATAAATATCGAATACGATATGACAATAGGAAGAACATGTAAATATTTATTTTGTGCTTCTTTAGGAATAATTTGATTTTTGGTGCAAGATTCCTTAAGTTGAATTATTAATAAAATATTAAATTACATAAAGTTCTAATATAATTACAATTAAGAGAGTTAACTTCTATAACCACGTTAAAATAGAACAAAATAATTAGTCTTCAATCGTTAATTATTATCAATTAAGATCTATTAATGATACAATGACTCGCAAAACCGAAGAAGAAACTGACTTTTTATACGTTATTTTAATTTTTAATTTATAGTTACGTCTTTGAAACAGAAAGAAATTTTGAAAAACTATTCGCGTATTTAAACGAGATAAAAACGTATAAAGTATTTTAGTTCGAGTACGTAATATAGGTCATCAGACTCTTCTATCTGAAAGATTACTACGATTATAGTCTTTTACTATGCGTGTATGTGCGTCTACGTCTATGGACAACTTAATTGCGCGTAATTCGTTCAATTTGGTAATCCGATCAGGAACTGATCATTATCATGATTTCATTTAGTACCTGAAAAATCTACGATTTTAGAATATATACATATATTTTTTTTTCATCAATAACGAAATTCAATATGTGTTTTATAAAATTTATTTTAACCAAAATAAGAAATTTTTAAAAACAAGAATATGTAATAATAACCGAATTAGATCAATGTTAGAAAAATTATTCATATACTTTTTAATACTATCATAAGTAAGAGTTTTTATTAATTTTTATAATAAAAACTAACTTTATAGATATAAAAGTTATTTTAGGTATTCTATAAAATTGATTTTGCGACAACTAACAAATAACATATTTGTGTTAAAACAATAAAAAATTAAGTTTTTTTTTTATCAATGTACATCAGGAATAACATTCCAGGATTAATAATTAAGACCAATACCTTGGTTGAACATCATCACATAGTAATCAACTGTTTTTTCAACTGTAAAATTGAATAGCAAAAACAATTTGATCAAGTTTTTTTAAAGATAAATATATCAATAAAATAATAAACAATATACTTATAACATTCGATTAAATGATTTTATTTAAATATATTGCATTGATCTCATGAGTTTTGCAACATTACGAAAATAATAGAATAGTAATTTATGACAAAATTAGTTTAATTAATAAATAAAAATAATATAATTGTTAGATTCTTAATTTTAATTTAGATTTTAGATAATTATACAATTATATCTAGTTAATATTTAAAATATAACTATATTAATTTATATAATAGTATTTAAAAAATTGTCACAAAATATTATATTTATAATATATATTTATAAAATTTACATTTATAATCTTTATAAAATAGTTATAAAAAAGTATTTATAATTAATTTTGATATAACTTTAAATACATTTCATATTTTAAGTAATATTTAGGAGTTGTAATTAATTTATTAATATTTATGTATAATGTTAAAGAGAAATTTTAATATTAAATAAATTTTCATTTTAAATTATTACATAAAAAAAAATTAATATTATTTTTCCATTTTTTCAATTTGAAATTTGAAATTTATTCAAAAATCAAATGCATAACTGTTTTAAAATATATTTTTTTTAATATGAAATTACCTTCTTCAACAGACTCATCAGGTGTGGAAGTACATGTTTGTCCGCTTGACTGAATTAGTTGGTTTTGTCGATTTTCTCTAAGACGTGTAAAGAAATTCACAGCGTAATCAATTATATCTTCAGGTTGTTCAAGGAGGTAGTTGATTGTAAATTCTAAGAGTATATCTCTTAAATCATCTGGTACTGTAATTCTGCTGGAATTATGTTGACAACTCATCTTCGCCAAAACCAATTGTCCCTCACTATATGCAATAAAAAAAAATATATTGTGAGGTATTGCACTAAAAATATTCTTGTAGTCTCGCTAATTATGGCAAATGTCCCAGATCTTTCAGCAAGTAATTATATTCCTTTCTTATTTAATAAAATAAATGTCTTATTACAAGTTAGAATGAAAAGCTCTTTAATGTAAAATATATTTATTTTAAAGCATAACACTGGGATATTTACCACAAATAGTGCACGAGACTCAAGCACACAATAATCTTACACACTCTTAGAAAATTTGTGATTTCACAATCGAGAAAATGAGAGAAGCTTAATTCAGAAGAACAAATAAATATCTATTTGAAAACTATATTATAAAAACACCACAAAGCATGATAAAAGTTTTAGTACGCGTTTATTTCGGAATATTAATGAAATATACTGTGATTCTACAAAACAATGTACAATATTTGTGCTATTTTCAAAATTTTAAAAGATACGGATTAAATAATACAATAAATTAATGTACACTTTTATTGTAAAACCACAATATCTATAAACGGACTACTCCACCGTCATTTTAATACCACGAATTGCTAAAAGAGATCTAAGAACCCGCACACATGTAGAACTGAAAATCAACCTAGGAAAACGAATACACGTAAGTTTTGTTCATGAAAAAGTCTTTGAGGCACACTTTATCCTTCCGTGAATTCACACACAACTAAAGTATCCTATCTACCGTATACAGCGGAGTACTTCCTTACGGGGCTCGCGCACGGAGCTCCCGAAGCTCTCTCTACACCACGGCTTTTTTCTCGCAGCTCAACTGCTCCGCTCTAGCGCCTATGACACTAAACGGAGACAGAGATAGACGTGATCGCAGACCTACCAGATGTGAAGAAAGACAAAGATAGATAGTAGTAGTCAGGAGCGGACGATATAATACGACGAGCCCCGACAATACATGTATACTGTGAATGTGTGAGTACGAAAAAGAGAGGGGTACAAAATCCTTAACTCTATCACTCAATTAATATCGTAACATAAAAAAGCAAGCGAAGAACACTCCCGAAGAATTATTACCTTTTTTGAAAGGTTTATGTCACACGCGGACTTCCGTAGAAATTAAAGGCTAAACGACAGACGCGACTTTGAATCCGGTCGACCTCGAAGATGGCGACCATTTGGCACACTAATACATAGAAAGGTCGGGATCACACATATACACAAATACGCACATAGTCTATCTCTCTCGACATTAAGCTTCTGATTCTATCTTTGTTGCACCAGCTCTCGTTCTCTTAAGTTAACCTGGTTGTGTGCATGCGCATGTGTTATCTACGTATACACACATGTATTGAATCGCTACAGGAACTCGATGCGCACTTTGATAAGGTTATAAAGGAGACCGGTCAGAGAGACGGTAAAAAGGACGGTATGAAATGTCTACGGCTTTCTGCTACCCGCACGTGCGCTTTATATTCGTATACAGGTTGATTGTAAAAAATATGTACTGCGATTTATCTTACGCGATAAAATTAACTTATAAGAAGTGCTGAAATCATTTTTATCCAAAATAATTTATAATAAATATTAAAACTTTAATTAGTATTGAATTAAACTAATTATGGATTAATAATCACCAAAGTAAACTGTACTTCGAACTTGTCATTTTAATCACTATCATATTAAGTCTACTTTTTAAAGCATAAAAACTAAACTTACAAATGAAGAAGTTTAAAACTTTGAAAAAAAAATTCAAAGAAAGATTGCGAATGAAATTTTAATATTGTTCACAATTTCATGTAATACTAAATTTTATTCAATAAATGCAATTAAATATAATGTAACTCTTATTTAATAGTTAAATAGTAAAGATACAAATCACTAGAAATAATAAAAATTTTTCACTTTAAAAATCTAATTCTGTAAAATTTCATGATTTGAAAATGATTTCAAAGTAACGTATAATGAGATCGTTAATATTAAATTTATATTTCATCAAATTAAAGTTGAATCCTTACTGTATAAACCTTTTGTAGATAAAAATATAGCAATTACTGACCGTCATTAAACAGCATTTTGCGATTCAATTTACCGTTCTTTAAGTTTACCTTTGTGTACATAAACGTGCAATGGATCTAAATTGGTAGTTAAAAAATGGTCAAACTTGGTCATACAAATTTATAAAATACGAAAAAAGAGAGTTCGAACTATATTTCTGCTAATTTTTATGTCTTTCGTATTCCGTATAACAGTCCTTCAACACATGCATACGCATTCGAGGTCTGCAGGAATAAAAAAATGGAAAGTAAAGATGTCAGGCTTAAAATATAGCAGCAGAAAAATAGATGATACGTAAAATCACTCGCGTAAAAGTGTTTACTTCAAAGACAGAATGTGGCCAAGGTAAACTCATCAGAGTACCCACGGTCAATATTGGAGCATTTTATATCCTCAAAAAATTACTTAAAAACACCCAACGATAGGCTTCCGTTTACGTTTTTTCGCGATCGAATATATACACAACACACTACCTTCCGGTCTTCGTTTGCGCCGGAAAATTCACGGGACTTTGGTTAAGATGTGAGCGCGTCACGATTATTCCAGAGAAGACAATACACGCTACGACACGGACCAAAGAAAAAAGAGCACCAGCCAGAAAATAATTTATCGATGACACGCGCGCGCGCGCGTGCGACCTACACTGACGTACACCGTAATTCGCAGGGGAATTCACGACTAACCGCTATAGGTGCTGACGTCGTTGCTTCTCCCGGAATTGAGGTTAGAACAATTCAGGTTTATTGATTTTTCATGTTTGAATTTTCGCGCCGATTATAGTACTGAACATTTTCAACAATAAATTACAATTTATATGTAGTTACATCCTTTTTTTTTAATCAAAGCAATAAATAATAAAAAAATCATTATAATAGTATTGAAATAAATATTCTATTGGTTTGAAAGAACTACATTGAGTAGATCGAATGTAAAATTAAACTGAAAGAAAAAATTTAAATATATAGAATTATTGATTACTTAGTAAAATAATTTAGTAAAATAATTTAGAAGCACAAGTTTAATTTAAAATGAAAATTGTTCAACTTATTTGAAAATTATTTTTTTTTTTTTATAAATAGTAAAATATGTATTCTTTTATATATACGTTGACACTTGTATAAAAATTCCTTGGTGCATAAATTTTAAGAGTTTTTTTTTTTAGTTTTTTATAAATTCATTTTATATAAAATGCAAAAAATAAATTTAAATTATACTTCATTTCTTAAAGATAATTTAAAAAAAAAATTTTTTTTATGCTAAAAGAAATATGTAATAATGTTTTTAAAGATGTACAGTTTAAAATGTAATTAAATATTTTAGTATATAAAATCGAATATTTATAACATATTATCAGAATTATATTTTTATTAAATATTAGTTCATTTAGAAAATAAGTTTAAAAAGTCATATAAAGTTATCATGCTATTAAAATTTTAGAAAAAAGCACTTCTTTCTTCATGTTCTTAGTTGAGTTAGAACGATGATTGACTATAAACTCGATATGCATTTACTTGCACGTGTAATATATATTCTGTGATGAACAACAAACTTTGATCTAGAGTTCCGAAACTTGGTTTTCCTTTATTAAAGAAATAATTAAATAATTTTTTTATTTTTAAAATTAAAAATTTATACTTTATTTATTAAAATTTAAATAACCGTATAATAAATCTATTAAAATAATCAGTTTTATTTATTTTAATGATGATGGAATTTACATTATCTTGTATATATTTTATTACTCAAATTTTATAAATTATTGATAATTTCATGCTTATCATGTGTATAATTTGATTATTTTTAATGGAATTATTTTTATTTTAATTTTTATTAATTCCTATTTACTAATTTTATACTTTTATATTCAAAATTGATTTACTTATTTCTCAATACTATATTAATAATATACTTTTTCAAGATTACTCTAATTACATAAGACTTTTTTAATTATATGTAAAATTAAAAAAATAATGTTATTAGTTAATTAGTTTTATAAATTAAGTTTAAAAAAGATTAAATAAATAGAATACAAATATCCTTCAATAATAAAAAAAAAAAAAAAAAAAAAAAAAAAAAAAAAAAAAAAAAAAAAAAAAAAAAAAAAAAAAAAAAAAAAAAACACAATATCACAAGTTGCTGAGTAACCCAACGTAAGATTACAAGGCCTTGAAAACCCCAGATTTATTACTTATACAAACACGATACAAGGCTTTTCAATTTTCGGCTGTATAACACATGCTGTTATTTTCTTACTCGTGCAAATCGAAAATCGATTTATTATTCATAACATAAGCAAAGTATTTTATTTATTTAGATAACATTTTTTGCACATAATAAATATTTAATGAGTTAATTTTATTACAAAAATAACTTATTATTATTAAAAAAATTCGTTTTTTAAAATAAAATTATAATAAATATAATTTAGTCTTATATAACTTTATTAAATTTTATACTAAAAATAATTTATATTAATATAAATTTAAAAAAATATATATAATAATTTATATAAATTTAAAAAAAATGAAAGTAATTAGATTATTATAATCACGCAAATAATGTTCTGTATCGTATCTTTATTTTGATGTTAAATATCAAACTTTTAAGAAGTATTTAAATTAAATTTTAGATAATTTTACATTTCTTATGTCAAAATTATACTGTGAATAAACGTATGCTATTATTTATAGATTTAACATATACTTCAATATGAAAATGTTAGTTTTAATCTCTTCATATTTTCTAATAAAAAAATTCGTCATTATTGTAACATTTATATGATTTTTGTTATTAAAATTGAAATGTTAAGAATAAATAATCTTATATAAGTCAATATAAAATTTTTCAAGTAATTTTAATAAAATTATATTTTAATACACTTATATTATTCTATTAATTTTATTTAATTTTTAAATTTTAAATTTTTTAATTTCATATAATTTATGTAGATATTAAACATTTGAAATAGGGGCATTGTGGCGTATCGGCGTCTCTCATGAGAAATAAGAAGATTTGAAATAGGGATTGCCAATTTAAAAAATGAATATTTTAGAACCAAACATGCGAAACCACGAAGGTTTCCGAATCTGTGTATACGACCGGGATCATAACACACAGAATTCTAACTTGCTGTAAAAACATTGGATTTGAATTTATTTAGTGTTCAAATATTTATTATTAACAAAAAATTTTTAAAAATGTCAGAAAAACAGCAATTTGACGAATTTTTAGGTGGTCTAGAAAAATTACCACGTGATGCACATATTATTAAACTTGCTTCGGCTAGAGCAAGTGAAATGGCAGCAATGACTTATTCTTTAGGTATATTTTAAACACTTATTCTATAATAAAACAAATAACATAGAATATAATGAAATAATAATTTTCATTAAAAATAAAAATTTAATTTCACTTTTTATGTCTATATGGAAAAAAATTTTTTTTCTTAAATTATTTAAAATTGTTTTAAATTCAAGAACTAGTTTTTTAAAAGTTTTTTTTGTGATTTACAGAAAATCCTCAACAAACAAAATTAATATTTCAAAAACTTCCTGTACACATGCGTCGAAGAGTTATGTCTCACAATGCTAAACGTATGCCTCGAAAATTGAGAAACAGTCATTTGAGTCAAATGAAAAAGTCTGGTTTGCCCCCAAAAACTAAAAGGCCTTCGAGAAAATATCGTAGACGACCTCAAAATTTGCTTCTAGAATATAATAGAAGACAAAGGAGTAAATTTTGGCTTGAAACACACATTTGGCATGCAAAACGTTTTAAAATGATTGAGAAATGGAGTTTTAAATTGCCTTACCATTCAAATGATAGATGTTTCCGTGCTAATTATCGAGCTTTAACAAATCATTGCTTAATTCAAGATATCTCTTATTATATATGCATTGAAATAAAAGGTCCTTTAAATATTTTAAAAGAAAAATTAAGAATGCATTGTAATCCAAATGAATTGACTTTTGGTGCTAAAATATATGTTAACGGAGAAAGAGAAGGAACAGTAATGTTTTATAAAAAAGATGGATATCCATATCACCCAATTGGGTATGTACATTTTTTGTGGAAACCCAATGATTGCGATGCAAAAACTATTTGGATTTGGATACATCCTGCTTTTTACAATGATGTATTAAAAGAAATAATAACCAACTTTAATTTTATTTTAAGAGAAAATAAAATTAATAGCGACTCAGAAAGTGAAGAAAGTAGAAAAAAAATAAGATTCGAAGAAGAGAAAAATATTTCAAAATTTAAGAATTTTCTTACTAATGAAATTCCAATTTATGACAGTGTTAATGGATGTCAAATGTTAATATTGAAAAACTGCTTAAATCGGTTTCGTCTTATTGGACCTTTAGCTTTAAGCATAATAACAGATGCGTTTAAACTTCCTAATATTAATTCAAATTTAAATGCATCAAAAACAGATAAAACATTTGCAGAAATAGAGGAAGAACATGATATGAATTTATGGCAAATGGATTCTGATTCAAATGATAAATCTGAAAATGTTGTAGATGCATGGTATAAAAATTATTATCAGTTTCAAGATAATTTAGAAATATTTAAACTTCAAAAAGATATTTATAATAGTTTGAGGAATTTAAAATCCCCAAATCATTTACCACCAAACATGGTGCTTGCATTAACGATTTTAGATCCACGATTCTTCTTACCTCAAAAAAGAATCAAATCTCTTTCAAATTCGCAAATAAGTCAAAGAATTCAAATGCCTCCAACTTTAGCTAATGGAAGTCCTCTTTGGAATTTGGACATACGAAATTACGTTACCAAAAATTGCACGTCTGCAACTGCTATTCATAATTTAAGAAGTCAACATTTAGTTCCTGGAGTCCATAATGATCAATTTTATAATGAAGATATTATGCATAAAATACCTATTCTTTTGATTCAAAAACCTGGAAATTATACTCATAATAATAGCATTGGTTTTGGATCAGGAATTGATATTGTATTTCCTGCTGGTTGGTCTATGCCATTTTGGCTTTCTCTTATCTTAAGATGTGCTAGACCTGGAGGATTAAGAGAATCTAAATCTATTGCATATGAAAATTTAAGTTTTAATATGCCAGCTATAAATCATCCAGATACAGATGCTTATCAAACTGAAGCAATTTATGAAAAAATAAAATTATCAGAAAGATATTTCAGGCTTCCTCCAAATAAACGAGTTAATTTTATCAAACTCGGCATTGCCAGCCCATTTTTCTGCGAGTGGAAATTATTAAATAAAGAGTGGACTGGTACAGATAATTATTATATTTTACGAGATAATCAAATTTTGTCGATTCTAAATGAAAAAATGTCTTCAAATTTGGAAAAGAAAAGAAAAATTGCTTATAAAGATAAAAATGAAAGTTTTTTAAATGATTTAGATCATTTACTTGAAAATAAAAATTGTTATGTACCTATTAAAATTAAAGTTGAGAGGAAAGGTTTACCTAAAGATTTTTCCATAATTTGTATGCCAACACAAGAAGATTTAATGAAATATAATCATGATAAAAAATGGTCTGGACCTGTTGAATCACTGAAATCGGATCATAATGAAGAAAAACGAAAAACTTTGAGAAGAGGTCATTTAGCTCTTTTGAAGCGATTGAGAAGACAAAGAATTCGCGCGAAAAAGAAAATGGAAAATGCTAGTTACAATTTTTCTATTAAGAATTCTTCTGAAATTCAACATATGAATAAATTACGTCAACTTGTTAAAAAAAAATTAATTAATTGTAATAAAACGCTTATTGCACAACAAGCTCAAATTATGGCAAATCTTTATTTACCAAAATGCACAAGAATTAGACATTCTTGTGATAGAGAAATAATTGGATTCATTACACAAGGTGGATTTTCATTTTCTCAAGCTAAAGGTGTAGGTTTAGGATATGTTACATTTTCATCAGTGTTAAGTTTAATAAAAGAAAAATCAGCTATAGTACTTTCTAGAAATACTACCACTCGAAAGTATAGAATATGCAGTTTAGAAATAGTAAGTTAAAATTTATTACAGAATGTATATAATAAACTTGTTATAAAATTAATTTTTATACAAATAAATTTATAATAATATATATTTTTTTAAATACTTAAAGTAAAATTTTAAAATTAAGTTATTCAATAGTTTATGTAGAAAATATTTTTATAAATAAAACAGCACCAAAGTAAAAAGATTTTCTTAATTTAACTATCATTAGAATTCGTAAGAAAAAAAATTATTCTGAGTTTTATGTATTTTTAACATATTATTTTGAAATGCTTCAAATGTAAAATTTTTAATAAAAACATCTTATAAAACTTTATAAAATATAAATTTTCTTTAAAATCCATTATAATTTAAACAACTTTAAAAATATATTTTATCGTAAAGTATTTAGAATTATTTTCTAAGCATTATCTAAAACAATTGTGAAGGCAAATCTTTTCTGTATGGAAAGCTGGTTTGAGTTCCAGTTTTTAAAACTGTTTGTCCTGCTACTTTATTTGATCTTCTGATGCATTCTTCGAGTGAAAGATTTGGATGATATGCAATGTAATATGCTAGAGAACCTATAAAACTGTCTCCTGCACCCTGAAAAATCAGTTTCAAAAATTCGTATGAAATTTCTTAGTTTTATTGAAAAAAAATTTTTATTATTAAAATTTCTTGTTACTTTTGACTTGTAACAAAATGAAATTTCTACAAATAATACAATCCTGTATTCATTTTGATAACGTTTGAATTATATAAATATCATAATAGATTGAATTCTAAATAAATTTATATTTTTATTTTAAATATTAAAAGTAGAAATTTTTGGAAAATCTTAACATTTAACTTACCACCGTATCAATAGCTTTCAAAGGTTCTGTTGGTGTATGTATCATATTTTTATTAGTTTGTGTAGCATGAACTGCTCCTTGAGCTCCAAATGTTATAATAATTGTATTGCAACCAAGAGAAAAAAATTTATTTACAGCCTCTTGTGCATTTGCTATTGTTAAATTTTCTATCCCTGTCATAATTTCTGCCTATTTAAGCACAAAATAAAATAAAAAATTTTAAAACAAATTTACAATTATTAATATATCTAGGATAATGCAGAATATAAAAATATATCAAAATAATTATATTAATATTAAACCAACCTCTGTTTCATTTACGCAGAATATATTACATAATTTTAAAATATCTGGATCTAAATTATTAATAGCTGGTGCTCCATTTACAATTGATGTTCCTATTAAAAAATAAAATATAAGTTAAATTCAAAATTTATGATTTTTTGATAATATAAACTTAAACAACATAATTAAATTTGCAAACCATGGCCTTTATAAAGTTTTAATGTTTCTAATACAGTTTGTAAAGGTATTTCAAATTGACATAAAAGTACTGCTGCAGATTGAATTTTCTCCTTTGCTTCTAAAATATCTTTTGAAGATAGAAAGGTGTTAGCACCTTGAACAATTACAATTGAATTTTCTCCTAAGAAAAGCAAAATCAAATTACCAACGTTAAAAGTTTACTTCTTAAATACTTATAATGATACATGAATTTAATATAAATTAATAAGCTTATAATACCTGATTCTGCTACTGTAATTTGAGCAATACCAGTATGAATATTACTTTTAATTTTAACACATGAAATATCAATGTTTTCTTTTTTTAAATGTTCTAAATATTGGCATCCAAGCGAGTCTGATCCTAACTAGGATAATAAATAGATAAATAAAATTATTATAATAAAAATATTTAATTATAACATATTTCTATTTTTTTACCGAAGCAATAAATACAGTTAATGCTCCAAGCCTAGCTGAAGTTATACATTGATTTGCACCTTTACCACCAAAGCCTTGTTCATATTTATTTCCTATAACTGTTTCACCAGACTTAGGTAGTCGATTTGAATATCTAAGATAAAATAGAATTTTTTATTTTTTAATCTTAATTGAATAAAAATAAACAATAATTTCATTACTCACGTAATAAAATCAATCATACAAGAACCAACTACAGCAATTGTTTTAGACATATTGTTGATGATTAAAGAAAATGTAGAAAGAGAATCATAAAATAAATTTTTTGGTAAAAAAGATATTTCTTATTCTGTATATACAAGATTATACATTATCAGTGTTGCTATACTTTTTTTTATTTACGAAAAATGTTACATAAAATGAACACGCTTTCCCTATATTTAAAATTTATTTAAAATTTACATTAAATAAATGATATTTTATTTAAAATTTAATATCGATTTAGTTATTTAATAATTTATAGCAACGTCAATAATAGTTTAAAATATAATTTAATAATAATATTCAATATTTAAAAAAATATTTGAATGAGCGACTAATTATTTTTTCAGGACGATAGTGAGTAAAAAAAAAATAATGATTCTTTATGTCGATAAAAAAATCTGTTGGGTTAATTTAAAATTAAAATTAAAACATGTATCTATAGATAAAATATAAATATCATTATTACGTTATACAGATTATTTCAGCGATAACGATGAATTGTATGAACTCTAACCTCTTTGTATTTTGCAAGTTTCAAATATTTTATAAATAACTGCGCAACTTTTTATTAGTTATTTCGGAAACACTAGTAATTAAAGAGCGGGAAATTCAAAACTTAAAATGAAATTTCAACATGTATGTTCGAGTGCCCTACGTGGTGTTGACAAAAAAACTATTTATGGTATAAATAAAAATGTACAATCAGAGATACTTTTGGACATAAAAATAATCCAAAAAAATAAAGAAAATACACTTGATCTAAGGCAAAAATTATAGACAAAAGCTCAAGAAAACTTCTTTAATTTTCCTCACATTATTAAGTAAATAAATTTAAAATATGTGTAATAGATAGATTCAAATTTATGTTAATATATCATTAAATAATTGATAAAAATAAAATAAAAAATACTTATACTTTTATGAAATTTTGACTAAATTACATTTAAATAATTAATATATTTAATCAAATTTAAATCATTGTATTTAATAATAAATACATTATTTTTTTAATACATATTTAATAAATCTCTTGATTGAATATAAGATAATAAAAATATAACTTTTAGAAATTCTAAATTCTTTACTGATATTAATTATAAGGTTCAATTTAAATTATTGGTCAATTTGAGAAAATGCTTATACATTACAAGAATATTATGCATATAACATATAAAAAAAGAATTTTTATTTATTTCACAAAAAATTGTTCAAACTGTACAAGGCTTTTTATATTTTTATTTAATTACATAAGCATCCTTTAAAAGGAATATTGCTTATTATTATAACATATTTCAAGTACGCAATCGATTTACAATATTTACAGTGGATATACACAGTCTTTGTTCATTTTTTAATAAACAAGCGATGCTTATTTAGTAAGTTTTAATATATTATTAAACAAAATTTTATCTTTTTGGATGTAAACGGTTATTATTATAAATAGGTATAATAGTATCTATTTAATAATGAAATGCTGTATCGCATTTTAATATATATATATATATAATTTGTTCGTTATATTTTAGATTAAATTTTTTGCCAGTATTAAATATTAAAAATAATAAAATCATACATGCATGTGACAATAAATGTTTACAATCATTTTTTATTAAATTTTCATTAATTTGTTTGAAGATGAAATTAAGTGAACAAAAATTAATTTTGTAAACATTGAATACCTTAAAAAATTAATACTTTCATATTAAATATTAAAAAATACATAAATGTTTCATTTTAAAATTCAAACCAGTCTTATTTTAACAATTCAAGTATAATGTATTGGAAAATTATTTTAATATTTTTGTATTATAATTATTAAATTGCTACAATATATGTATTATATTCAAAATTTTAAATGCTTCATAGTATTATATTGATAATTAATTACATTTGTATTTTTAATTATTATCGTTGAATGAACTTTAATTACTATTTGATCACTCTGCTTATTGAATTGCGTATGATAATAAATATGCAAATTCATAATTTTTCGACGAATGATCAATATGCCCACATTTATATATTTTTAAGTATTGATATCGTGTTGAATTTTATTTCTCACTTACGAAGTAAACATCTTCTATTACTCTTATAAAATTTAGTCGTGCAAGATTTTACTGATACTTATATTGTTAATAACTCAACAAAATTATATCGTCAGAAATTTATTCAGATTTTTGTCACCGATTATTTTCATCCTTATAATTAAAAAATCAATTCCGTTGTTTTTTCACCAGTACGATTTTAATTAATAAATGCTTATTAAAGCTTTTTACTTTTTGCATCACAATGTTTGCTTTAAAAACTCATTGCCTTATTTGCAATAACCGTACTATAAAAAAATATATAAAAAAAAAAAATCTTTTGTTTTTTAATAACTATCGCAAAATTAACACATAATTATCTTACAGGTAAATAAATAGTGCGCTTATGCAACACACATTCTGCACTCAGTGTCAAAGAAAATAAATAATAAACGCAAAATTATGAAAAATTAAAAAAAAAAGAGAGAGAGAGAGAGAGAAGAAATATCTGAAAAAATCAACATGTAAAAATCACGCCACGTTAATAGCGTTGCGCTTGTATCCTTGAAATGGTTCCGCTGGCTGACGCAGTTGTTGCATAACACCGGACTGCAAATGCGCGGGTCTCGGAGGTTTACTGGGTGCGGCGAGGAGTCTGCTCCAGGCTCGACAGGTCTTACTGGACCAGACCCACATGCCGGAGGTGACGCCAATTACGAGAGACAAAAAGATCCTGAGCAAAGCGACCTCGAGCCCGGCAGCTCTGTGACTTGGTCCGGGCCCGCAGTGCTGCCCCGACGAGCGGCAGTCGATGGCCGCGAGGAGGGCCAAAGTTCGCCACCTCGGTCGTACGTGGGCTTCGTGGAGGGCGCAAACGAGACTGCCGAACGCCGGCAGCGCGTAAAGGATTGCAAAGACGCCCAGTCGAGTCATCAATCGTTCGAGTTTCGTTGCGCTTCGACCGGCCAATCGGATAGCCCGGCGTACGCGTACCAATGCCGTACCAGCCGCGCCGCCTAAGAAACAGCCCAGCAGGAGAAGACTCGCGTTCGGGAAGACTTCCAGCCACAGCGCGGATTCGTCGGTCACTTGGCAAAGTCCGGTCAACTCGTCGGCGGATACGTTTCTTGAGATCAGTGCTCCTTGAATAAAAGACTTTTTTTTAGTAATTTATATACATAAAATTGCGTGCAATTGAATGCATAATTCAGATAAATACTTTTGACATTTTTTACCTCCAAAGTTATAAAATTGAATTTTCATTGGATAATTAAAATTTTTTATTTTATACATTTTTAAATTATTTATTGCATAACAAAATTAAAATAAATTATCTAACTCAAGAGCTTTTATTTTGCATAGTCCTTTATATTTCCAGCTCACGAATATACATTTTAATCCTCTTTAAAAGTTTCCAAAAAATTCACATCGAGGTTTTCGCATCGGGCGTATTAAAAATAATCAGCTTAAGTGCACAATATCGGCATCCTCTCTCTTTTCACGTACATATATGTAAATTGTTCTCTCTAAAGCGAAGCTTTTTGAAGCGACGTATAGTAATAAGGTATACACATAAGCTATGTTATGTATCCATTACCTCCGGTTAGCAAAACGGGTAAACCCCAAGCGGCGGCGTGGAGATAAGCCGCTATGTTGTGGAGGGCTTCGCTGCTCCACTCGTTTCGAGCGCTAAGAAGCCAACAGCCGCAGAGTATCGTCCACCAGAGGCTGCTTGCCAAACCGAGGTAATACCGGGCCAACCACCATATCGTGCAAGATACGCTTCGTAAACCGTCGTTCACCTGAAATATTTTTTCGTTTAGTTGGTGTTTGCCAATACGTTTTTACATTACATTAAAGAAGACGCAATGGTTGAAAATAAATTATTTCAAAAATTTACTTATTTATCTATTTCAATGTTCATTTAAAAATGTGTGTTATCAAAAATTAAACACTTGTTTACTCGTGAATTAATCATTAACTTTTAATTTAAGAAAAAAAAAAAAAAAATATGGATAAATTAAACAAAATAACTTTACAATTAAACTTCGATTTGTGAAATCAATAATAATCTAAAATATACCATTTTATATAAAGATTTAAAAAACAATCAAAATGAAAAAATAAAACAAACCACATACCGGAACGTAGCTTGGTCCATTCTCCTGACTAGCACAGCTGAGATTCTCAGGACCTACGGCACCGCGTATGATATAAGCGATCGATAGTAGATTATAACTGAGCGCGAGAAAAACGATCGGCCGTTCGGGGTAACGAAATCGCGAGGGTTCCACCCAAAACGTCAAGAGGGTGAAGAGGGTCGAGAGAAAGCACAGCCATGCCCATCCAATCATCCAGCGCTCGGCGAATCGCTTGTCCTCCGCGCGGTAATACGCGTCTTCTCCGCAGCGAGGTACGCACGAGGTCTGAAACGTTCGTGTTTGATTTATTATTATTTTAATAATTTAATTATGTTTAAATGCCATCATTCATATTAATATCTCAATATTTATCAAACATTTCATACTTCTATAAGAAATTTCTGAAAGAATGAAAATATATAATTTTATTAATTTTAATTAAATTATTATAATTTTCTCATTTTAATTTACTGTTATCAATGAAATTATAATAAAATATTAATCTCTATTGTATAAATATTGATATTATTACTGTATGCCATCGCATTGGTATAATATAAAAAAAATTAAAAAAAATTAATATTCGACTACAAAGAGAATTTCAAAGACGATCAATTAAAAATCAAAGAAGTTGGCTACTAATTTAAAGAAAAATCTCCAAAGTCATAAAATCATTCGCTCAAATACTTTATATAAAAATGATAAAAATAATTACCACGAGCATGAAAGTGCGAACAGGATAATGCGAAAAACTCACAACGTCGACGTAGGGCGTCTCGACAAAGTGAGCGGGACATTTTTGATGTAAGTTAGCCCTCGGGGGTAAGGGCATCGGTTGCATCGGCTGCACTAGCGGCCATTGTGGCTGCTGTTGCTGTCGTTGCTCGTGCTCTTTTTCCTCACCGAGCTGCTGATGTTTCTCTTGCTGTTGTTGTTGCTGCTGTTGCTGCTGCTGCTGCTGTTGTTGTTGTTGTTGTTGTTGTTGTTCGTCGTTCGTTGAAACCGATGACGAGGACGAGGGCGACGTAGCCGTTACGGTATCCCACGCGAGGCTTTCTTCCGGTGGTGGTTGCACGCACAGCGTTTTGCCTACGGCGATAATTTTACGGTTACAGAGTCAGTAAAGAATGACTACTTTTTTGCTTTGTTATTCGTGTAATTTAAGAGTACGACGGGACTTTTATGTATAGATAAACTTATGTCGAGAATCTTGTCTGCGGAAGTTGAGGTTTTTTAAAAACTTTATCTTTCCGGTTTGTATTGTGCGGTTTATTCCAGATGGTCGAGAAATAATACGAAAAACTTATTTCTTATACTCATTTTTCACACAAAATATTTATATATTTATTTATTATTTTAATGTTAATACAGAATTAACAGAGTCATTGGTAATTTAAAAAAAAAAAAATCATTCAGCGTTGATGTTAAATATCTATTTTTCATTATGCAAATTAATAGAAAAAATTTCTTTTCAAAAGATTATCATCTAATTGCAAGTAAATTACAATATTTTATATTCCCATTATGAAAAAATTAAATTTTATGATCTGTAATTATTTTTAAAGTAAAATCATTTTGATTAACATAGTGTGTAGTTTTTTTCACCCGTGTGTAGCTTTGTAAAAATTCATTCTTTGTTTTGTCCATTTGAAAAAAAAAAAAAAAAAAAAAAAAAAAAAAAAAATAATTCGTAAATTATCGAAAAAGTAAGAGTAAATATGACGATTACACGTATACATACATATTTATAAACAAGCACATGAAATTCCAATGTATTTGTAAAGAGAAACTTACCGCTATCCGGGAAACGATCGCAGTTGAGCATATACGGCCAGGGCAGCGTCAATTCTTTAAGCGTATTCTCGCAGTCCCTCCTGACCGAGAGGCAAAGGGGCTTACAAGCCGGTATCTGCATGGCCACGTGCTCCGAGCAGACGGGCGCAAAGACCGAGCAAAGGAAGAAGCGAAGGTGCCGCGAGCAATTGTAATGGACTAGAGGCATCAGCGTCGCCAGCTGCAACAGAAAGACGACGGGCCGCCCTTTAATTATTATATATCCATGCCGCTTTCACGAGAGAGGGAGAGAAAGAGAGCTCCATCGTATTCCGTTAATTAAGCTCGATTTTTCATTGGCACGCGGCTCTCCCGTCCCGCGAACGCGTGTCCGTGAGCGTCGTAATTATCGTTTCTTTCGGTAAGGATAATTATGGCTACGAGATTTTTTTTTTTTTTTTTTTTTCATTAAAAAGAATTGCCTAATTTTTACAAATTTTTATTTATCAATTAAAGATGATAAAAGTTGTTTTAAAATTATTAAGTATTGCACAAAATGTTCAAAATATATGTTTTTATATATAAATATCCTTGAGAATAACTTTGTATGATTATTTTTTTAATCAAACGAAGATTCAATTATTTTTTGTAATGTAAACATGTATATTAAAAAATATATATTGCTTAGTTAGATGTTATAAAAAAAAAAAATAAATAAATAAATAAATAAATAAATAAATAAATAATTTAATGAATTTAAATACGAAATGAATTTATAGGTTGATATTGATATTATTTTCACGTTGAATCATAAAATTTTACCGAAACATATATTGAAATAAAAATGTTTGCTTATTGAAGCTGATTAAGAAAGATTAAATAAATAAAAATACAGGTAAATTGTAAGTCAGAAATGTATTTATTTATTTATTAACGGTTATTGTAATAAATTAAAAAAAATATCAAGTAATAAAAAAACTTGTTTTCGGATCTTATAATTTTATCATTAAACTCAATGTGCATAATATTTAAAAAATAAATTTTTAATTTTTAATATTAAAATATTGCCGCGTAAATATAAAAAAATGCACTGTGTTGCATACAGTACACATCTGCTAAACAAAAACCATAATATCAAACATTCATGAAATTAAAAAGTATTTTAATATTCAATAAAACATGTGGCCGGGCAAGCACTTAATAAGAATTAAGCTGGAGCAGGAGCAGCTTGTACGCAAAAGTTAAATTAAACGATCGTTAAACTTTCTCGCAAAATCCTTTAAAACGCCTTCATAAATAATCCATCCCAAATTCATTTTATGTCGTTCTTAAACACTGTTTTGTTTCAGATGTTAAAAAGTCAAGGAAAAAAAGAGAACAAAATAAATAACTGAAAGATAAATGAGGGTTCATGAAAACGTTTTTACGCGTATTAAATATTCAAAGTTCGTAACAAAAAAGAAAAAAAAAAATGCCAAAACGCAATAAAAATGATCGACGTTGTTCAAACGAAAACATCGATAAATCGAGAGGGAAAAGAAAAAGGAATGCAAAATGCGCTATGCACAAAATGTGGCTTCGTAACACAGAATCCTCGTATTTATATACGCATATGCACTGAGAAAGAGAAAGTGAAAAATTTTAAAATCCAGAATGAAATTGCTCTTTAAAATCCAGTAGTTGTTGTGTAATTTAAATTTTATTATGTAAATAATGTTGAATATCGCGTGTAATTTCGAAATTTAATACAAGCATACCAATATCGATTCATAAACATTACATAATTTAATTTGTAAGATAGTATTTTAATTTTTGTTACCTTAATATTAATATTTGGTACACGAAATATGTCCAGTACTAATTATTATAATTGTTTTCGAAATAAAAATCGAAGCAAAGTTATCGGTGAATTTTTCCTTGGCAAATTTATTAAGCAAAAAAAGAAATAGAAATGTAGAGTATTTCGAGAACGATTTAATATCCGTAGACTTGGATATGTGATACAGAAAATGTTACGAAGGATCGAGGAAGAAAAAGTTGAACAAATCGCAGAGATGAAGAAGAAGAAGAAGGCAGGTAAAGAAGGAAGAAGAGACGAGTCTCAGCGAACGATACAAAATGAAGAAAGAAAAAGTCGTCGAAGAAGAAGTAAAAGTTAGGTTACCGAGAGAGAGCGAGAGAGAGAGAGAGAGAAAGAGAGAGAGAAAGAGAGAATACGGCTTGAGATATAACGAGCGGCGAGCATCAGGGGTAATTATCCCGCCCATTCTTCCCGCCTCTACCCGACGCGTACAGTCAGGCCCATCTTATTCACTCTCTTCGTCTCTCTTTCTCTCTCTTTCTTACTCTTGCACACTCTCGGGTCCAAAGATTCACCCATTACACAGAGCTCTCCACCTACTAGCTCTCTCTCTCTCTCTCATTCTCTTTCTCCCTCCGCCAAATTACAGTTCCCATGAAATTACGTGGAGAGCCGTAACTGCAAGCGCAAGAACTGCTCTTTTTATCCCTCGAGGGAACCTCGCGACTCTCTTTCTCTCTCCCGTTGCTTCTCATATCGCGTGCACCACTACGCGTGAATAGCCCGATGCTAACTTCCTCGAGGATATTATTCTCTTGGTATCTCTCTCTCTCTCTTTCTCTCTTTTTTTGTTCCCTTCTATCTTTTTGTTCAACATTTATGTCTCTTTTTCTCTCGCTTATTTTGCTGCGCCTCGTGCGCGATCACGACTATCCGAACATGTTTTCGACCAAAATTTCGAAAGGTATTTTTGGGTTAAGCTTTGTTGTGCCCTGGCTTCTGACCTGTTTTTTAAAATTCATTCGCACAATTATGTAGCATTAAAGTTAAGATGCGAATGTAATTTATAGAGAAACTGTAAATGCGAATTAATGGCTTTTTTTTACTACAAACATGTATTGCCTTGCTTTAACATTTTGAAATAATTATTAAAATAATGATGCAATTGAAAATGCAAATAAAGAGATTTATAAACCATTGAGAAAAAAAAAAAAAAGAAATCATTGAATTGCTTTTGGAATAATTTGTGTCAACGTATGGATAAACAATTAAAATTAATCTTTTAAAATATACAAGATATTTAAATAATAAAGGCTGGCTTTAAATATAAACAATAATATAAATATAAAAGCAATGCACTTTCTCATTACTTCGTAGAAAATGGATATTGGAGAACAATAATAATACGAGAGCAGGGTGCTACTTTTGGTGAAAAAAAATTACATAGGATGAATTGAAGTATTCACGCGCATCGTATATATACACATTTATTACAGGTGGCCTTAGGATAAGTGTAATAATTGCCCCGCATTATACCGTAATTTCTTCACCTCGACTAAAGAAGGGCGAGTTTACGTATACGATAGTTATGAATGTGAAATGATAATTGTCGTCGTAGTCTATAGAATTTTACGGAATAATTATAAAGTGAATGCGTTTTTAATTTTCTCGGAATCGTCGTAATCTCAAAGTTAATCATTGATCATTATAAAAAGTTATTTCTATATTTTTAAGATTCGCCGCAAAGTATACTTAAAATAAATTGCTTCTATGGTATTAAAATTTTCAATATTTATAATGATTATTAATAAAAACTCTCATCGTGCTTAATCAATGTAAAAAAATTAAATTACATTAAAAATTGTGACAATTAAAAGGAATCGCTTATCGAAACAAAATATTTTAATCATAAAAAATCGAACAACAACAATTACGCGCGCATCGCGCAAATGTATACACATTTAGCGTCATCGGCAGCCGCTCTCCCTTTCACTCGCACAAATGCTGCACTTGATAAGAGCGCGAGCGAGCACTCGAACGTCAGCTCGAGCTGCCGCGATTGAAAAGACGCGGCGCGTTCGGTGTGCGAACGAAGGCTTCGCGTGCACGGCCCGACAAAAGAACGAGGGAGGAGAGAGTTTATACCTTCGCATAGACTTCGCAACGCCCTGTTTAACTCGTGCGAAATCGCGCATAATCCCTTCCTTCTCTCTCTCTCTCTCTCTCTCTCTCTCTTTATCTCCATTTATTCTTGTTCATCTCGCGTGTAACTGACTATTAAAAAAAGGGCTTTGACACTCTTTATGGTATTTAATCGCTCGTACACTCGATTCGAGTTATCGCTCGATCTTTCCGCGACTTATAGTTCAACGGCGTATCGCAAAAATTTCATGAATGCGATGATTTCTTTAATCTGTTACTTTTATTATATAAAACGACTATTTTTAGCGATAAAAAAATATTTGCGAATATGTAAAAAGCAAAGGCAAAATTCACCGTTATTGATCGTAAAACTTTTCAACGTTGAAGAATGACAATACAACTATTGAACGAATAAGTTGACTTCGCTTTATTCTTCGTTGCGGCATTTCACCTTTCAAGCCCCGCATATTCTTCGAACTTTTTAAACTACTTTCCACTTCAGTTATTCTTTTCCTCTTCCTCTTTATATTCAGACTTCCGAAGCCTTTATTATTCTATCCTTGCATTCTTTTCATAGCTCCCTCTTTTTCACTCTTTCTAAGTCTTTCCACCTTCGGTATAAGTTATTTCGCGTGGCGCTGCGAGAATCGCACGCGCTCGTTATAACGAAGGCGTTATTCAAGCGATCGAGGAATCGCGTCGATTCGGAGTAGACGCTAAACTTTGCTTAATGATACGGCGCACAGTATAACGACTTTTAAAAGACCGCATGCGTGAATCTTCGATACATACCGCGTTGAGAGAGAGAGAGAGAGAGAGAGAGAGAGGAGGAGAAAAAGAAGTAGAGAGTGAGGAAGCCGAGATGAGATATTTTTATTATTTTTTTTTTTCCCAAGAGTGAGAGGCGATTTTATATTATATAAAAGGTTGCGAAATACTGTACACGAGAACGGCCCTTGCGGTTTCGATTTTATCGATCGAATCCAGCGATTTCTATAAGATCACCAAGAGATGCCTTGCGGTTTTGTGATCAGACGTTGAAGTTAGAAATTTTCGTTGTTTTTTTTTTTTTTTTTTGTTTTTTTCTATTTCTTTTTCGACTGAAATATAAGGGAGTTGAATGGGAAAATTGATGAAATGGATATCAATGATTATTTAACTTAGCTCGTTTGATTGAATATTTTACGGCGTGCACACAATTTTCATAATTCCTTTTATTTTTATGTATAATAAATATAATAATGCCCTATTTGCAAAAATTTATTACTAATCGATGAAGAAAAATGATAATCGCAGATTTCTATCGATTTAACGAAAAAAAAACATGTACGTACAAGTTGATTATCCATTAGATTATTAAAATGTCGAACCTCCTCATCCTGACTCTTCCTACTAATGGATGCACATTGTCATTCTTCGAAAAAGTAAACAACAACGAATACAGTAAACGAAAAAAAAAAGAAAAAACAAGAGAGAAAAAGCACAAGCACGCGCGTGCACATTAAACGGAATCTTCAGTGTGCGCTCATTAATCGATCGAAGATCTTCGACTCGCGCGTCTTTCGCGATGCGTATAGTCACTCTCTCTCTCTCTCTCTCTCTCTCTCTCTCTTTGTCTCGCTCTTTTCCTTACGATGAGACGTGAGTTTGTTCGAGCACGTACTAAATAGAATCTTGCATTAGCTCGATCGATCAAAGAATCGTACGTGCGCTTGCGGCAGATTCAAGGTACGCACGATACCGCTCTGCAATAATACCCTCGAATAATAATATAATATAATCGAATAATAATACTGAAATTATAACTTATATTGTGATATTTTGTTAATTTTTTGTTTTTAATTTAAAATTTTTTATGATAAATCATGCGATTGTTCTTTATTAAACAATCCGTAATCTTTTAAAATTAGTAATAATTTCATCATTATAAAAAATAAATATAATATAAACAATTCTATTTGTTGTAAAATTTTTTTTTCCAAAAGAAAAAACAAAAACTATACTTAGGATACAGATTTATAGCATTTCTATACTAATATACATGCAACACATTACAAATAAAATGTACATATATAATAAGTATAATGAGCACATATATGGCAACACCTTTGAGTAATAAATTATTTTTCAATTCTCATATTGATTTATTATCCAAATAGCAAAATAAAGGTTATATAAACGCGAGAGTCTGGGAATCCATCTATGGTACCCGTTCTCCTTATTCTCCCAGGCCACGCGTACTGGTTATACATTTGCAAAATAATAAGAACAAGAAGCCGAATAAGAATAAGAAAAAGATGAGGAGTCAAGCGACATCAACGACGACAGGAAAAAACATCGCGGTGGAGGCAGAGCGGCGGCCGTGACTGATGTGTCTCCCCTTCTTCTTTCAACTCTCTTCCTCTCGTTCTCTTCATTCCTAAATTCGCGCAACACGCGCGAGTAAACATTCTCATCCCCGTGGTTGTCGTCGTCGTCGTCGTAGTGTGGTGAATTGTGCGAACGAAGCCGCAGAAGAAAACGGGACGAAGAAGAAGCCACGAAAAATTGGGCTGGGATACGACCGGTTTCCACTTTATTGGGTCCTGCACGGCTCCTCGAGAGATATCCTCTTTTAACCGTCTTCGTTATTTCGCGTTTTTTCCGTCGCGGGACCTTTGTACGCACTATATACGCTGAGCGAGATTGAGCGAAAGAAGCACTTGCATGGAAGGGAAGAAGGAGAGCGATCTTTATATACACGCGAACGAGCGGAGCTGAGAAAGATCGAGAGGAAAAGGAATAAGAAGTCTGGAAGATATACGAGGTACAGGAAGAATAAGAAGATAAGAGAAAGAGAAAGAGAGAGAGAGAGAGAGAGAGAGAAAGAGAGGAGGAGGAGAGCAGTGCATTTTAAATGCAACTGACAGACAAGCGAGCGCAGAGACAACGAGACGTCCGTCTTCCACGGCTTCTTGCTTTCCTCTACCCTGTATGTCGTCGTCGTTTCCATCCTCTCTCTCTCTCTCTCTCTCTCTCTCTCTCCTTTTTTTCTCGACCCAATCTTCCTCGCGTACGGGCGAGCACGCTCCTATCTTTCTCCATCTCTCTGCTCCGGTTCTCGCCTTCCTTCTTCTCCTCCGCTGGCTACCGTTTGCGCTTCTCGAGGTTCTTGCCTCTTTTCGCTCCTTTTCGTCCTTTTCCATCCCGCGGCCGCCGTCTTTTTTAGTTCTCTTTTTCTCTGCGGCCCTCCGACTCTTTCTCTCGATCTCCTTCTTCGCCTTCTCCTTGGCGGTGAGAGAAATAGCGAGACTTTGCTTCCTTTCAACGGTCGAGTATATACGCTGAGAGCATTGGCTTTCCTTTATATATATATATATACGTCCGAGTTGGCACACTACTATATAGCTACCGAGATCTCGTTCGTTTTCCTTGGGCTCGTACTTTGATTCGTCCGGGTCCGAGCTGCTATTACTCTTTTTCTCTTTCTCTTGAATTCTCGCGCATGTGAAAAAGTAAGAAAAAGAGCGATATCGTAGGAGAGAAGGTAGACCTTTTTTCGTCGTTTTCCTTTTGTTTGAACGATAGTTTCTTTCACTCGTTGACTTCTGCTTTCTTTCGTTGTCTTCCTTCGCTCTCATCTTTTTTTGCCTCTTTTTTTTACCTAATATTCCAAGGAATCAAGCTTCTTCCTACAGCCCCCCAAGCGATTATCTGCAACTCTTTTATTACTTTTTTGCTCGACGTTCATTATACATGTTCCTCATAGAAACCAAGTTTTTACGGAATTGTTACCCAAAATTACAACACTGATTGTATAAATTATAAAAGAAAAAATTTAACAAAACGATTTTATACGAAATGAACGTATGTATATATATATTTTATTATAATAAAACTTTTTTCTTACTTAAGAGACCTTTTATTTATATATAAAATAAATAATTGTTGGTTTACTCGAAATTAAAATTTGATTATGATTAGATAGTGATCTTTGTTGTTTATCAAATGACAGACATAAAAATAAAATGTTTGATATTTAAAGAAAAATGAAATTCGTAACGTGTCAAAAAAAAAAAATCTGACGCGACAAAGAAATCGCTTATCAAAACCTCGACAAGATTGTTATGTCCTGCAGCTCACGAAAGCAAGTCGATGCTTACCAACTTTCTTTCTCCCCCATAAGTAAACTCGATTAAGCATTCCGCGCGTTTCCCGCACCATTACCCGCGATTACGCGGCTCGTCGAGAAACTGGAAAAATCTCATCTCGTGGGAAAGATAAGAGGAAGCGCGAAAAGAAAGAAAGCTCGACGGAGAAAAGGGAGAGAATGGAAAATGCTACGCTAGCGAATGCGAGAGTAGCTGTGGAATTTAAAAAAAAAACGGATGATCGAGCAATGGCGCACGTTGGTTTTTTTATTTAATTTTTTATTTAACTTTTTTTTTTTTTTTATCTACGACACGTTGGAACTGACACTCTTATGCGGTAGCTTATTCTTTCTTTATAATGAGCAGTCTTGGCTTTTCTTTCTTCTTCGACTGGTTGAATGCGAAACGGAATATACGGTACAGAGAAAGGAAAGATATGGTTTTATTTTTTTTATCGCTTTGTTGAACATGTAAATTGTATACAACATACGAAGTAAAACGTTGTACCGTTAGCTATACTTATCGCACAGTGCATAGATGCAATACAAGCTCTTGATAAGTTTTAATGTATATTATCTTATTCCAGTACTTAACTACTTTAATTACTCTAAATTATCGTTGTTATAATTTTCGTGATAGTTTTTAAAATTTTTTCCAGATAAGTATACACTTTACGGAATACTTATGCACATATATATTTATATTTTTTCAACTCTTTACACATGTTAAGAAACTTGAGTAAACTTTGATAATTAAACATAGGATAGTGAGTGCCCGTGCAAATTCTCAATAATTTACAATTCTCGCCTAAAAGAGACTCGACTATATTATTATCAATACTTGAAATCGAGATAAAGAATCAAATCAAAAGTTCGATGATCCGTACAAATGCATACATATATATATATATATATATGTATAGCGAAGAGCCTAACGATAAAATCAAGTTTCTCGTTCCTTGGATCGCACGTACATCACACCGAGCCATTCTCCTGGTTTCTCTTTTTGCGAGCGGTAGCTACTTCTTTTATTACAGAAGCCATCGCGAGTTTGTGCCATCGTAGTCGTCGTCGTGGTTATCCGTCGCGTACGTCATCCGCGATACGCGCGACTCGAGGGCTCATTACCACGGAAAAATGGCGCTCAGCGAGATTCTATGAATTTCTCGGTTCCTGGATTCCATTCTCCTCAATTTGCTCGGTTTTTTTTTTTTTTTTTTTTTTTTAACTTCTTTTCCTCTTCTTCATTTTCCTTTTTTTACTTTTCTTTCTTTCCAAGAGCGTAATGAGCGCGAGCGCAATGCCTCGAGCTCTATACAAACTTCGAAGTTCGGGGGGAGGAAAAGGAAATTACTAATGAGGATGACGGTTATTACAAGACTTCTTTGTTTAGTTGTTCCTTTTTTTGCGTGAGCTTCGACGTATTGTGAAGAGCTTCTTTTTAAGAGTAACGGCAGGTTAATGACTTTTTAATTAACTTTCAAGGGTTAATACGACTAGAGTTTACTTAGAATTTTTCAGCTTTGAATTATTTTCTTTTCGCAATTAATGAGTAGTAAATACAATATATTTTTTTTTTTTTTTTTGATAAAGAAATAATTTTCTCGTTATATTTTGTAAAGTTATATGAATGAAAACTCGAAGCATTAATGACATTTTTTAAGATTTTAATAATCATCTCAACCAAAATAAAAAAAAATTTATGCCCTGCAACTTTGATTTTAATTGCTGATTATAAACCGTAATGATAAAGTTGTTTGAATGTTCACTTTTTGCGTTTTATAATAAAAGGTATAAGATGAAATATTTTTAAAAATATGACGTATATTATTTCATTAAAATTATAATCAAATCCTAACTTCAATTATAGTCAATAATTCTTGCCAAAATAATTACAAAAAAAAAAAAAAAAAAAAAAAAAAAAAAAAACAATCGTACAAAATAAATTTATAGAGATACAAAGGCTCGTAAAAGATATTATCGCTTGCAACATTATTCGAATATGGGTATGAACATCGGTGTGATATATGTATAATTGTGAACGAGCGTTTGGAAAACAACAATGACAAAAAAATCTCTAAAGGACGAGATGTCGAAGAAAAAAACAAAACAGAAGGAAAAAGAAAAGGAAGAGAAAGAGGTGAGGATGAAGAAGGAATCGAGGATGGCTATCGCATCCTTTATTACGTTTTCTCCATGGACGTAATTGCTGTCCTTAACGTTCCACCACATCCGGTCTGAAGACGCGACCTCTTTCTCTCTCGGTTGCACGTCAATTAGACAGTCTCTCTCTCTTTCTCTCTCTCTCTCTCTCTATCTCTTTTTCTATCCATCTTTCTCTTTTCATTCCATCCTCTCCGTCTCTTTATTTCCCACCGAGAACTTTTTAGGGTTTCGGCATATACTCGGCGCGCGGAGAATGCTTCCAGCGTTGTGTTCAGCATTTACCGCGCATACGCGCGTCTCCGTATTTTACCCGGCAGGTGAGACCGGTAGAAATAGAAGAGAACGAAAGAAAATGAGAAGAGACGTAGGCGTTACTGTCAATTATAAGTCCCGTCTATTCCCGGAAGGTTCGAAATTATAGAGTGCGAGAGCGAATATACGCAGGGCCTTGCGCTCACGAGAATTTCGTCGCTCCTTCGTCGGCCTACACTCATACCGAACGTATAAGGCTTCATTTTTTTTTCCCTCGAATCGTTCCTTCTTCGCGTTGCGAAGCTCGCTTTCGAACGAACATATCTAGCATTATTAATGCCTTCATGGGTATGTACATATGTATGTGTGTGTGCACAGTACACGTTATTCTACGAAAGGCTTTTTAGCTGACTCTGTTGTTTCTCGTATCTGCAGGGATGTTGGCGCTACGGTCAGACGCATTAAAATCGTACACAGTGTGCTAAGGGAACTTTAAAGTTGATTGAGTTTGTTCGACTGTGAAATTCCATTTTGCTTTCGCAATCACTGATTTTTATTTTTTGTTCATTTTTTGTTCATTTTTTTTTTTTTTTTTTTTTTTTTTTTTACTTCGTACTATTAACGATTTTCTGCGCTTCGTGTCAAGTCACTCGTTTTAAAGCAAGTTATTTTAAGCGTAATTATAGCTTGTAAGATTAACAAAATTTTAGTTTTACTAATATACTTTTAACTTTTAATAAGATTCAACAATTTTATAATCCAAAGGATAATAAAATAACTACATTCAAATTTTATAAAAAATAAAAAATATATACATATATAGAGTAGAATAAATGAAAAAATATTTTATTACAAAATAAGTATCCATTGGTGTTCACTAGTAACAATAACGCAACTGGGCCGTCAATTTATTAATTAAAATACAACGTGGTTTATGTTCATTGTCAATAAAAATTTGAATTGAATTTAATTGAAAGTTGCAATTACGCAAAATTAGTTTAATGAAAGTAATTTATGAGCAAGTAGCCGACCAGCTGGATATTTATTGAACAAATGGTTTAATCTTACGTATAGAAGGGGATATATTGCTATTGAGTAACTAATTAAAAATTTCGTTGGTAAATAAAGTAAAATATAGAATATAATTTATTTATAGCAAAAGTTTATATTTTTCTTTACCTATATTTTATATTTAAAATAATTATAAATTTGTAAAGCGAGATTTGTGATTTTTTTTTATTCGAAATAAAAACAAAACAATTTAACAAAAGAAAAAAAAAAAAAAAAAAAAAATTAATAATAAGCATTTAGCCAACTTCAAAGCTACGTAGAGAAATGACTCAAACAAAATACTCGAGACTCAAAACATCAGCGTCGAAAGCGCAAAAATAAATCTTCCACGCGCTTTAAAAAGACAAAAATCGAGATCGAAAGAGCTCAAGGGAACTTTTATGTTACCCTTCATCTTCTTGTGTCAAAATAAAATAAAAGCAAGAAAGAAAAAAAATAAAAAAAGTTTAGTCAAAAAGAGTTGAGGCGCACACATTTATTCCCGTAGACGAGAGCATCTTTGCGTAAAATCCGATAATACATAGTCGAAAATTCAAAACAGAAGTAACCGAGAAAGATTTTATCGTTAATCTCATCGACGATGAAAGTTATTAAGTGATTCTTTCGAATGTACGATAAAGTTTTAAATTTAATGGATACTAATTTATCTTTACTATTTATAGTGAATTTTAAAACAATTAAAGCTAATCGTCATTTTATATTTCTAAATGTGATCGATGGATAATTGAATTATTAAATTTCTCTTACTTACACATTGATAATTATGAGTTTCAAATTTGAAAATATAATTTTTTTTTATAACATCGCACATATTAATAGCATCATTTTTCAGCAACGCCATGGAAAATCGTTCTGCTCAATTTGTATCGTCTATGAATCATTTATCTATACCTATATATATGCAAGGCACGAATCACGAACCATCTATTAACGTCGCGCTCTTTATAATATTCGAATTCCTTTAAAAAAGATTGCCGAGCTCACGTTCGTACTGTACCGCAGAGAAACTCGATTTGTCGTGGATCCGTGAAATCCTTCGTACACGTTTATCTATACATAAATACGCATAATCGTCGAACTTTCGGTTCCGTGAATCCTTATATATTAGCGCGGCGAAGCCGCCTGTCTTTTGTGCTCGGTGATTTGGAGATTTTTTTTTCGTCTTTACCTCTGGCATGAAGGAGGATTTATGGCCGATGATTCTACATATGTTTTGGATTGTAGATTTCCGGTTTGATTGAGAACGTGATGAGGCTTTTACGGTTAATGTAAGGCGTTTATGAATTTCCGCGTACTTTTTAACACACATTTCACGACGCGTTGCATAATTAATTCAATAACCGTTACAAAATGACCTATTCAAAATTTATCGAGATTTATAGAATCTTTATAAACTTTGATTTGATTCAACCGCGCGTGTTTAATCGTATGAAATTTTATTATAAAAAGTTGAAGATCTACACAAAAGAGGCACAATGCGAGAGTGATCTTACGCGCGGTCGGTTCGAGCGTAAGGTGCGCGCGAGGCGCAAAGTGCGAAGGGCCTCGACACGCGGGGTCTTCGACCGAGAGCCGTACGTACACGTACGTACATATACAAAGATGCGCACACGTGCGAGAGGCAATTACAGTGAGCAACGTGCCGTCCGTGGCCGTCTTGCGAGCGAATCTCTCTCTCTCTCTCTCTCTCTCTCTCTTCCCCCCTCTCCCTTCCCCTTATAAGAGAGCCGTATATTTGCGGTTCTTCTTCGTCGGGCCGATTGGATATATAAGACGGCAGCTTTCGAACGCCGCTTACGTATCTTCGAAGATCTAGAGCGAGCGAGGCGAGCTGCACCGCTAAACGAGCATCGGGATACTCGAAGAAATAGGTATATCGGTATATGTACGTGTATAAGTGTATGGATAATTACGTATACGACGCTTATACGAGCAACCGGTATACCTACAAGGAGATCTGATAGCCCGCGTGTGATAAGAAAATTTTGCGTAATTAGGGATTCTAACAGAATTGAATGATCGATCGATTGATTTTCGATCGCGTTAATGGTTTAATTTATGTATTTTTTTTTTTGTTTTTTTTTTCATTATTATCGAAACATTTTTATATGCTAACCTTTATTTTATCCGCTTGATTTTAATATAAATTTCGAAGAGTTAAAAATTATTAGTATGATATCGCGCGGCAAAAGAAAAGAAAAAAGAAAAAAGAAAAAAGTAATACACTTAATTCCGAGTAAAAGAAAATAAAAAATGACGGCACAAAGGAATAAGAGGAAGAAAAATAAGAGCAGCGATGAAATGGAGAGAGAAAGAGACGAGACGGCTCAGCTGCGGTGCAGCCGACAAAGCGAAAGACGGTTTTCTTATACACGGCTCGAGAAACATAGCTCTTAGTATATAACGCCGATCTTCTTCTAGCTCTTCGCCGGCGTCGGCGGGCATATAACAGAAGAGAGAAGGGAAAGAGAGAAATAGTGGAGGAAGCTATAAGCGCGAACGCGTTAGGGCTATTCAACTGGCCCCTTCGGACCCACACATACACACACACACACACACACACACACACACACACACACACATGTATATCCTTCCGCCTGGCTGCAAAGCACATATGTGTGCATACGAAACTTATTTTAGACGCGATCGTGCCTTACTTTTCTAGCGGGTGCGACGAGCTTTATCGGCTTTTCGAGGGATGATGACGAAGAGAGGAAAACACGGGTAAAAAAAAGCGCACGCGTTGCGCTTTAAGAAAAGTATTTTATAAGCGGTACGCGGGTGTTTCATTTTTTTCTTTTTTTCTTTTTTTCTTTTTTTCTTTTTTTTTTTTTTTGTTCATTTGGCGTACAAGCATATGCGGCATCTCTTCTAAATTTGAATATGCTTCGGTTGGCAAGTGACGAATAAGTCGATTTTCGAGATGAAACGGAAGAGAGGAGTGTTTTTTTCTTGGAAGATGAGATTTTCTGGTTTAAAATGAAGTGGAAACGGCGAGCTTTTTTTTACTCTTTTTGTAGCGTGGAATTGTAGCGCTTACAGAATGAATTTATGAAGGGTATTGAAGCGTAACTAGGATTTTTTGAAAGTTCTAAAAATAAATAATGCTATTTTAACGGTATAAGCTTACGATAATTAATGTGGATGACTGTCAGTGCAGAATATTAACGGTTACTTAAAAATAAAGCTTGTATATTTAACAAACTTGAATTTCTTTTTCTATAAAAAAAAAAACATTAGGATTGATTTTTATGTTTATTTATATAAATTTACTTAATATGTAAAAACGGTAATATTTGTCCGCACACGATGTCAATAAAATCCACAGCCATTCACAAATAATGCACGAATTAAGACAATCCAGAAAAGCGAGCACCAAGAGACTGAAAAATTTTGATTCTCTGAAATTCAGCGAGCGATCGGTAAGGAAAATATGAGAGAATGCCGAGTGTATACCGTTCTCTCGTTCTGTTTCTTTCTTTCTTTTAAAGCGGGATCTTTTCTCTTCATCGAATGGAGGCTCGTCGGCCGATCGACCACGAGAACAATGGGACTTTAATGAAGGGCCTCCGTCTCCCTTTCTCTCTCGTTCGTTCGCTCTCTTATTCTTGGGGCGCGCATAAACGCGGGCGCATCGGAGAAATAACCCGAGGGGCCAGGTTATACGAGCGTCGAAGAAACCGCCTCGTTGCGTGAACTCGCTCTTTCTGTCTGATGGAAATAAGCTTGCGTTTTTAGTAGAAAATTTTAAAATCATTTACAGTGGAATATCGTAAAAATATTTATTTGGTACTATTGCAATAAAAGTTGTAAAATAATTTATTTTTAATTGCGAAAATTTTGTAAAAATAAAATAATTATATTTTAACATCTGACTAACAATGAAAAGACGTGTAAAAATTTCTACGTTATGTACGAATATATAATGATCGAATTTTGCAATATTATAACTCTTCTAGATTCTTGCCTACAATCATTAATCTTTTATTTCCACCTATATCCTTTGCCCTCTTTTCATTTATTTCCTCGTATTATGTATATGAGCGCGGTGTTTTCTCTTTCTCGCCTTCCATTCGCGATCGGCTTCCGCCTCGAGGCTTTCGTACTCACAAGCTGCAAATCTACATAAACGTTTTTTTTTTTTTTTTTTTTTTTTTTTTTTTTCTGATGCGCGCTTAAATGCTTACCTTGTCTATTAAATCAAAGCAGGAAGCTCGTTTTCATCCATTGATGCTGCTAGTAAGTGACTTGATAACCGACAAAGTCATGCCACGCGTCCAGCAAAAGTTTTTCTTTATGATTATATTATTGAGAAAAATGGAAGCAAACGTTATATATACTATTTTTTAATATCTTATGAAATAAATTTAAAATTAATAAAAGAAATAATCTGAAATGGTACAGCGTAAATTTAATTTATACGATAAATAAACTACCAGTAGGATGTTTAACCACAAAATATATTTCACTATTCTTGGAAATCTATTATTTCAAAACTTGAAACCTCGTTAACCAAGTACACGTACGACAAAATGGATCTATACCGGGAGTCAACCGTAACAGAGCACCGGCAACGCGTGTGCGTATATACGAGTATGTATACCTATATGCGCAAATGCCGGAGCCGTGTTTTCTCTTAGAATCCGATCTAAGCGCTTGCTGCTCTTCTTACGTTGCCATTTATAGCAGCAACAGCAACAACCTTCCAAGCGCGCATAGTACGTAACGTGTAGAAAAAGGACGAAGGTGGGACGCAAAACGCGAGCCAAGCACGTGTACGCGGTTGCCACGAAACTATGCGATATGGCGCAAATAATTCCACATGCGTTTGGAAATGTGTGCATGTCTACGGCTTACCGCGTGCCTATTTATAGTTGCGCATTGATAAGGTAATTAGAGTTATAAATTAATATGTGGAAAATTATGCGCTGAGATTCTGGAAACTTCTGTCCTAGGGTCGTTTTAATTATTGTTTTTTGTTAAACATGAACAATAATATATTTCGATAAGATGATTGTTTTTTTTATTTGGATTCCAAGTTAAGTTTTCTTTTTAATACAGATAAAAATTCAATTTTATTAAGAAAATTTTATAATTTTCAATTTATTTATTCATAATCAATTTTTAATCCAATATTTACCCGTTTAAAGAATAAATTTACTTTGTCAAAAAAAAAAAAAAAAAAAAAAAACATTACAGCGCCATTCTCTCTGACAATATCGCTTTATGATCACAATTTCGGAGATCAAACAATCGCGTAGTAGGTACACCGAAACGTGCCGAGCATAAAACTCAAATACGCGAGACGGCGCATTTCGAAAGCGACGCACGAGAGATAAACCGAACACATCATATGTTTTCTTACCTGTCCGCACACGAGTATCGTACGACAATGTGTGATATGGTAAATTTTATTTTGTACTAAATATATATATATATATATCGTACATATGAAACGTTTACCCGACGACGTTTATATTGACTTTTTCCAGCTTTCGCGACAAACCGAAAGATCCATAAAATCTTATGGTTCCACGTCTCCCGAATGATGACGGTTTTCTGTTTACACAGGGAATCTCTAAGGCGGAACGAGTCAAAGTTCGCTCTTGGAAATCCGATACTTTTCTTCGCTATATACTGACCCATTCTTGTCTCTCTCTCTCTCTCTCTCTCTCTCTCTCTCTCTCTCTCTCTCTTGTATACGACAATCTTTTTTAGTGACGCTTTCTTTTAGGGGAAAAAGTTTGCTTTTGTAAGTCACGACAACGAAGACTTTATTTTTGCCTTTATACATATACATATTTTTTCTTTATCGTTTGCGGAATATCCTGCGACGACGACAATGATGACTTTAAAGAGACGAGAGAAAATAATGGAACTTTATTAGGGTTCGATGGACTTCAGTTTTTCCCTCGATTTTTCCTCGTTTACTTTTAGTTCTGATATAAATGTTATTAATATCATTGAACTTTAACGCGCGGTTGAACGTTAAAAGAGACATTTTATAATAATTGGAAATTGCGCGAATGTGCAAGCTTAACTGCAATTAATGATAGCAAGTAATCAAAATTACTTGTTAAATGTCAAAAGGAAAAAAAAATGAATGGAAAACCAAGTAAAGCCGAAAAAAGTAAAACGTGTCTTATCTCCCACTCGTACACAAGTACACACGGACGATGCGTAGCGCGAGCAATAATAAAAAAAAAAAAAATTCAAGTTCCGGCGTCTAGTGTTGCTGTATCTCCCGACTATCTCTGCTCTCTACACTACAAATTGCCATTGCCATTAAGCGACCGGACGATAACCCTAATAGCGCTACCCGATAAAACTAAATAAAAGCTCGCACTGGCGCGAAATCCCCCCTTCGATTATCTTTCCCTTTCGGGTCCTCGATTTCTCGGAAGACGTGAGCGAAGAAAGAAATCCGAAAGGAAAGAGAAGGGCAAAGTAAAAGGAGAAAAAAGAAGGAAAGAAAGACGTTAAAAAAAGAGGAAGAAAAGAAGAAGGAGGAGAAAGAGTCGGTCCTCTCGGCTGCTGCATCGCCGACGCTCTCTCATTCATATACGAGACCCCGATGCTGCAAAAAAAAAAAAAAAAATAAAAAGAAATAAAAAAAAAAAATAAAGGAGCGACCGACAAAACGACGTGTTAACGTGTATGAGTATGCATATATACGTAGGAGAATGTATAGAAGAGAGAGCAAAGTACCGAAACTGTCAATAAAGGATCGCTCAGGAGACGTAACAAACTAAGCCAAGTTAAGCATTTTTCGAGGATGTATATTGATTTTTCAAGTACGTTGTTTGTTGACTTTTCGACGACAATGTTGATTCATTGATTTTCTTATCTTTTTCATTTATCAAAAGGTTTGTCTTTTACCATATTATAAATTCGTTGCGTAATTTAAAAAAATTCAATAAAGAATAATATGTATATAGGTATATATATATTTAATGAAGCTAAGCAATTATATAAAACTTACGTAACCGCGTTATTTAACAATAATGCAACGATCATTTACCTGAAACAAATAAAAACAATTTGTTAATAGTATAATAAATTATAAAATTTCATAACAATAAAAAATTTAGCGTTATACTAAAGATAACCTTTCATTGCTGCATTAATTTTAAAAATTACCTACTAAAAGCTACTTGAATAAATAATGTAATAAATATTTACGAAATGACAAATTTTTTTTTTCTTAATGCAACAAAAAAATACTACTTTATTTCAAGTAAGCCCAATTAAAATTTAATTTTGTATACTGCATACTTCCAAGTTAATCGAAAGTAAAAATAAATTAATACAATAATTAAAAGTAAAAATGTAAGCAAATATAGATAAAGAAGCGGTAAAGAAAGAAGTATAAAGAAAGAGAAAAAGGTGAAGGGGGGGGGGAGGCAGTGAAGGAAATCGAGATAACGTCAAGTCCAGGGGGGAGGGAAGTATACTCTGTCGAATTTTTATGCCGACAGACTTCTAAGAAAACGTCCGAGTAGTCAATGAATATATGTGCGCGGATGTCGGCCGATTGTGTGTTGGTGTGTTTGTGCACGAGCACATGGTAAGTTAAGAAAGAGGGAGAAAGGAAGGGACAATGCACGAGAAGAGACGGGAGAGAAAGCCGATGCGTGTGTATGCAAAAAAATGACGGACGTGGGTCAGTTGACGACGCGGGGACGCCGAAAGACGCGGCCTGCTTACAAAGATTAAAGCGGCTTAAAAAATAATTATATGCCATTTAACGATACATCTTTAGCGCATGTAATTTTGTTTTAAATGGCTTAACTTAATGGAACTTGCGACGGTCTTTTTTCCCTTTTTAATTTATCCAAATCAATTAGCATTATGCTGTTCATATTAAAGATAAGCGGCAATTATTTAATTTTGTTCCTTTTTTTTTTATTCTTAAATAATAAACATTGACACGTATATGCAAATTTTTCACTGTGCGATACATTTATGCGCTAAAATTTCATTACCACTTCAACTTTATCAGTGAACTATCATTAAAGAAAGAAAAAAAAAAAAAAAAAAAGGAAAAATAAAAAAACAGTATCGCACTTAGATAGCCGATGTTACCGATTCTAATCGTTTTAATCTCAACGATAATAACACTATATAATGGATTACAATTATATTTAAATTACTAGGCAATATTCTCTTAATGAACATTACCTAACGGAATTTCTTCGTCATTAAATCCGATAATAAAAATCATCTGCACGTAAATAGCAAATGGATAGAAACCGACGTTAGAAAGGCACACGCGAGCTACGGCTTACAACCGCTGGAATAGAATCTCAAGATGCAGCTGAGCGATCTAACAAAATAATATATTACGATAGTCGACAGTTTTAAAAAAAAATTTAAAGACGCGTACATGGAGGCAACTGTAATGGGTAATAGAAAGGGGTTGCAAGGAGTGAGGGAAAAACCGAGTTAATATACACGTATGTCCACATGCATATGTGTGTATATATATATGTATAAAAGTGAGGAAACGAAAGCAAGGAACAAGTGCGCGTGCACGTATCGCGCGGCCTCTTTCAAAGGCGAGCGCGTGTGCGCGCAGATAATTTGCGACGGACGCTCCGTACGATAACAATAAGCGTTTATCGGCGTTTCCTCTACGCGCAACGTCGCCGTCCCCTTTCGCCGTAAAATAAAGAGAGAGAGAGAGAGAGAAAAAAGAGAGAGAGAGAGAAAGAGAGACAGGCGGCGGTAACGCTGGTTCCCGTGCAAGCGAACGTTCGCTCGTTATCGGGAAAACGCGCCGGCAATGTACACACCACGTTTCGCGGTAGCCCATTTGCGAGAGACGCTCTTCCTCTCCTGTATATGTACATATGTGTATGCGAGTATACATACATATATATATTGGCTCATCTATAGTGCTTCTCTTTTATCGCTCTTGGGATTTTGCTTCGTTTGCATGAGAGTGTACTTCCGTGCTTTTATACATAAACATACATGTGGATACGTATATCACTAAGAGACGTATTTTGTTTCTTTTAACATGCGGGTCTTCGCGTAGTCGATTGTCTTCGTTCATTCTCGCTTCCGATGATCGAGAACGTTTTTTTTTTTTTTTTTTTTTTTTTTTAACCCCTGGCTCGTTGAGACGACACGCGATTATACTCCTACGTGGTTTTATATAAGCTTTATAAGCACGTATGCAGCTACATTGAAAAAGTACAAGTGCAAGTTTTTATAAGCATTATTATAGTTTCATAATGTTTACTTTATCGAAATTACAACTGCCGTAATAAAAAATTACCAGCTACTACCATTTCTTTTATAAAAATACGTCGAAAGCCAATTCGAATTGTAAATTAACTTTCAAAGATGTTTAAAATTTTAACTTTTTCGCTTTAAATTCTATAGACATTTTCAAACTTGTAAGTAAAGCTTATCATCAACGCGCGCGTGCATTTGATATCCAAAAGTAGCTCGCTAAATATGCGTAATAAGATATCCGCTCTCGATTTTTCTCTCTCCCGTAAACGAACTCAACCGTATAGCTGCAAAACCGGTGCTCGAGAAAAATAAGAGCCTTTGCATATAGGCATATGCGTCCTTGTATGTATATCTGCGAAAGCCGCGAGCGAAGCTAGATTTTCATTCGCTTATTGTTATCGGACGCGAGCGCGCTCAAGAATCTCGAGCGATAACGCGAAAACGAGCGAGCGAGAAACGCTTCTTCTCTATTATAGGGAATCGTCGGCAGTTCGTAAGGCTACGACAAGGAAATCGCATTAAGAACGCGCCGTTTGATGATTGCCGCCGCTTGCCGCAATCTCTCTCTCTCTCTCTCTTTTTCTCTCTCTCGCTTTTAAAAAGAAGAAGCAAAAGCTAACTTTCGAGCTTCCGATGATGCCCGAATTCGATCGTGTGCGATCGAACTACCGTTAGTGTACGCATACGTATACATCTTTGTATACGTACGAGCATTATATATATACGTACAGGTAAAAGCATCGCTATCGGTTGAGCTCACGAACGATTGCGCGTGTAAGGTTGACGCGAACTGTCGTGTGCGCGTGTGTGCGAACGCACGTGCGCTTTGTAAAGTACAGGTCGCGCGCGCGCGCGCGGCAACGCGTTTTGCGTTTAATGTAATCCTTTTGCGAACATTAATTTTGTTTTCTGCATACACGTCGCGAAGGACAAACTTCCCTTACGTACATTTTAAATGCTTGATGTGTTTATTATCGGAGCGCTCGGTTTGAAAGCCGATGACTTCTTTATCTCTTTCGATGCGCTCTCTTGTTGAAATATGGTTAACTTATAAATGTTTATATAAAATTTAATGTAAATATTTATATCGTATTTTTATCGTTATAAATATTATCCACATTTTTGTTTTTATCGCAAAGATAATTTAATTGAAAATTCAAATATCCAGACAGTTAGAAAGACGATGAGAATGTTTTTTAATAGGAACATAAAGATAAAAGTAAACATTTGTATCATTGTATTCTTATACATGAAAATGTTAAAATGTTTATTATCCGTATACCCTGATGGTATTTGCTTTTTGTATCTTTCAACCGTCACTTTAATACTTTTTTTATGCGACCATCTTCGAAAGATCCGAGTCTCGATCGTAGGTTAATTAATTGGAGCCGCACGGGTGCTTAATTTTAGTCAAATTAGCGGATTATCGAGCGATTTTGTCTTTTGACATGGAGTCGAAATTTAAGAGAATCTGATAAATTTATGGATGCGCTAAATCTTCGGATGTTATCTAACGTATTACATGAAAATACTTTTTCCTTACTAAAGATTTTTTAAGTGTGCAATTTCAATGGGTGGTTTTAGATTTAATGTTCATAATAAAAATGATAATGTGTGTGAATAAAATACTTTCATTCAAATAATACACCATTATCATCGGATTATAGTACTATAAGTCGCATATGTATTCAATTTAACGTTATTAAATTATAATAAATTTAAAAATATACTTACGCCGCTAATATAAACTAAAAATGAAATAAAAATCATGGCAATTATAAATTTTTACATTTTTTTTATTAATATTATTGCTAATATTACGATTGTTTCTTAATTAAATATAAATCGAACCAAGTAACGAGACGGTATAAAACACGATAAATTAATAAACAAGTTTTTATAATTTAATAGCATAAATTAAATTCAAGATTTAAATTTCAATTACGAAAACAATTTTGCAAGATCAACATCTCAATCGATGAATGCCATATCTACAAATAACGCGTAAAAACTTCCTCCGCTTGAAGGAAAAAAAGAAAGAAAAAAAAAAAAAAAAAAAAAAAAAAGGCGAGCAAAAGTTCGTCGGACGCCAGCCGTCGTCGCGGCTCTCAATTATTAGCGCAAAGCCGGTTCCACCGACGAGTGACGCTCTCGCTTGGTTTGATCTCTCTCTCTCTCTCTCTCTCTCTCTCTCTCTCTCTCTCTCTTTCTCTTCCTTTCCCGCGCTCTCCTACTCTACTCTCCTAACTCCTACACTAATATTTTCCTCCGACACACACGACGAAGGACAAGTTCGAAAGGGAAGACAAGTGCGTTGCTATGTATACGCGTCTTCGAAGGTACACACATAAGTATAAGCGAAAAAAGGTCATTTGCAGCGAGCTCTACCTCAATGTCTCTTGACTCGCTCGACTCGCGCTCGGTTTTATTATCGTAATAATATTAAGGCGGATGTCTTTGAAGCTTCTCTCTCTCTCTTTCTCTCTCTCTGTGACTGTCTGTACCGAGGAGAGGAGAATGAAAGAGGGAAAGACAAGTTGACGACGAACGAAACGACGTATATGATGATTCTTTTTTTTCTTTTTTTTTTTTTTTTTTTTTTGATTCTTTTCGACTCGGTGTCCCATACAGATTGTCATGATAGTATTTACCGCGACCTGTTGCACTTTCTCTCGGGCTTATAGGCTTGTGAAATTGTAACAAATACATTTTATTGGTTTATTTGCAATCGGATGTAATATCTTTTATATAGTTTTATTTTGACGTTAAGTATTCGATAAAGTTTCTTTCGTAATGATTGCTTATACCAGATACGAGGAATCTTCACAACGTTTTATTTTATTTGACAATGAGGTGACTATAATATTATTATTTGACGGAGGATTAATACAGCGGTATGATTTATAATAGTACTATAAAGATTACTCTACAAAGTTTATGAAATTCCTTGATAAATGTTACAACGTTTTGACATATAACTGATATAAATTAAAAACTCATAGTGTCTATTTTATTTTATAAACATTTTTCGAAAAATTCTTTACTAAATGAAAGAAAAAAAATTATTAATTAGTAGAGTAAGCAATTGTTTCATTCTCCGTTTCTCCATAGGCTGTAATCATCCAAGTTCCAAACTAATTAACTACAGAAAATCTAATATCAAAAAGCGAAATCAAAACTTTCTCTGAAACTTTCTATTTGTTCACTTTTAAATATAATAGCGCATAAAAAATAAAGCAACCATTCTCTCATACTCCGCTAATTCCCTAAACCTTTCATTTTTTTTCAGCTTCCTATGCGTGTATACAACAACACGTGTGCACCACTGGACGAGACTAGCGACGGCATCGGTATGTGAACTCGCTTGAAAAGCCGGGCTGGTGCACGTGGGGTATATTTCGTTTTTATTACACGAATGCGCCGGTTTTCTTATACTCTCGAAACGAGCTTGTGTACGAGGATACGATACACGCGATGCGCGTCACGAAGGAGAACTGTAGCGTTTCTTCGAGAAATGTCCAGAAGAGATGCCGAAAGAAAGAAGTAAGAAGGAGAAAAGAAAGAGAGATGAAAAGATAATGTAGAGCGAGAGAAACGGAGATAAAACAGCTGGACGAGGTAGAGAAAGAGAGAGTGAAAAAGAGGAAGAGAAAGAGTATATGTAAGCACTAAAGAGAACGGCGAAGGCTGACTTGATTACGAAAGAAGTCGTTTTAGGGCCGAGTCTTAAAACTCTTTAACGACTTTAGCGAGCTATCCGAGAGCGAGAGAGGCAAGGATAAGAGAGACGCGAAAAAAGTGCGAGATCGCCTGAATGAACGGTCGAGTAACCATGAACTATGGATACGCGCGTTAAAAATTATATCCTGTAAATGATTTATTTTACAAGATAAAAAAAATTGACAAACGAGTAAGAATAAAGCGTAAAATTTTTTTGTACATTATCGATTCTTTAATTTTGATAATTTAAAAAATATGTAACGAATTGTTCAATTGGTCAATAATTTTTGTTGTACAAAATGATTTACAATAAATATTTTTAAACATTACTTTAAAAAAGATTAATTAAATATTTATAAGCAGATAATGTTTCTTGAGCATTGAAGTTACGCATAACGCGACAAAAAATCGATTTTAAAAATCGATCGCTGTCGATTCGTACGTGTAATGGTTTGATAAAAAAAAAAAAAAAAAAAAAAAAAAAAAAATTTTATAATTAGAAGTAAACGTTAATGCTTGTAAAATGCAAAGAATTTTTATCTAATCATTTTTCCTTTATAAGGTTTTGTTAGATATCTTACAAAAACTAATTAAAATACTTCGTGTGCTTTTGAAGCTGCAAAAAAAAAAAAGCAAAAGTAAGGAATGATATAATTTTAACACCTGACATTGATTGATTATAACACGAAGAATGTTAAGATTTTTTTAATAGCTCGTTTAAAAAATTTTTATAGGCATTATATACATTTATTGCTGATGCCAATTTGTACATTTTAATCGTTAAATAGGCCAATAAAATTTTTTACCCTTACATTTCGTAAGCTATACCAAAAACTCTCAAACTTCGTTTTTATATATTATGCACATAAGAAATTTCGTCGAACGTTATTGGTCGGATAGAAAAAAAAAAAAAAAAAAAAAAAAAAAAGAAGTATTACATTGAAATAATTATCTTCGAACGCATAAAAAAAAATTGCCAGCCGATTATATTTCCCAACGACACACATGCATCATAAAATTCCAACGGTCAACGACGTTTAAAGCGGATAATGCACGCACACGGACACGCTACAATCTCTCGTTAATACCGTCGCGACTCTTCGCGGCGTTAATTGATCACCGGAAGATGAAACGGACCGCGAGTAGTTATTTTCCCTCGCCACGGCCACATACACAGCCCGATGAGAACGTGCGCGTGCAATGCACGACTAATTACGCTTTCTTAAACATTATCATTATTGTATTTCACGTACGAGTGAACGGCGCTCGCGCACGCGAACCCCTTTCTTTCTTATATCTTGTGCTATTTACTGTGTATTTTTTTTTTTTTTTTTTTCATTTTTTTTTTTTTTTCATTTTTTTTCAACCATCCGACCCTCTTATCTCGATTAACACGAAGACAACGATGACGAAGACGAAACGTGCCCCAGTTGTATATCTTTGCGGTCTGCGGCTTTTAAATTTGCGATCTCGAGGGCAGGTGACGATTATTTACTGCCTCTTGGAAATGAGAAGAAGCTTTGTAAATATTCATGATATTAAAAATGTTGAAAAGATACTTATCGATGCACGTTATATCAGTTATAAGTTTCATGCATATAGAATAGATACATCAGTTTCTCCTTTAAACAAACTCGTCGTAATACATTCAAATAGCATCGAGTAAAATAAATAAGGCAAATAGGTGTTTAAAAGAATATTCTATATTCAGTGGAACTATATCAAATACGATAATTGTTACAGTGTATATATGAAAAAAAAAATAGTTCTTTTAAATAAAAGTCAGCTCTGCGAATTTTTCAAAAAACGAATTAGAAATTTAATTTTACGTGAACATGATAATCCTAATTAAAGTATAAAAAACGTATTTAGTTCAGTTATTCGAGAAAATAATAACAATGAATGAGTTTATTAATTGAAAGTATTATATTTGTACAATATCTCACAAACTCAATATGATTAAAAGCTCGAAAAACAACAATGGTCACAACAATAACAAACAAATGCACAAGTATAACGTACGAAGAGCGCACTTGTAATATAGGAATAATTGCTCAACGCCGTATTTATGTCAGCATTAATTTGCTCGGTAAATCAAACGAAATGGGTAAACTTTACAAGATGCTCGACGCGTCGTGACTTCTCATCAACCGTTAAAAATCATTGTCTATTTGAGTACTCAACGAAAAAGCCAACAACCCCGACGCTGCAAACTTGGCTTAGCCAGTCCTTTGCGCTCGCGCGCTCCTTATATATTTCAAGAGGTGCAAAATGAAACCGTAAAAAACGCGCGATCGCGTATAAGCGACAAAGCGAACGAACTCGACGGTATACGCTGCATACGCGTAACAACTGCGTTATACGTGCGTTAAATATGACGAGGATACGTGCGTGTGTACATACCTCTCTCTTTCTCTTTCTCTTTCTCTTTCTCTTTCTCTTTCTCTTTCCTGTACGTGCATGGGAAAAAGGAAGCGAGCAAAGCCAACGGTGCTGTACGCCGACGGTGTTTTAACGTTCGTATACGACTCACGCACACGGATGTAGAAGTATAGACAGCTGGACAGCTGCAAGCCGCGACGACTCTGTGTCTTTCTCGCACTTGGCGCTTCTCGTTATGTTCGCGTTTCGTCGAGTCCGACGGATATATGTATATACATACATGCATACATATATTTATATATATATATATAAGAGCGGCTGTAGTTTTGGAGTCATTATTTTGAAAGCTCGCGAAGCGAGAATGTTTGTGATACGCGAGAGCTTGTAAATGGGAGCCGTTTTCTTGGTTTACTTGCACCGTGGAATGCTTATGTATTTACGGAGCGGATAATGAATGAGATTTAAGTGCGTTCCTTTTTCAGTCGATAACTTTTTTAAATTTTGCTTTGGGCTCTTCTTAATTTAATGGGATTGTTAAATGACAGCGAGAAAATTTATATTTATTATCAAATAATACATTATTTGTACTTTTTATTTATATTAAAAACTAATGAGTTCTCATCATAAACTTATAAATGCGATTCATTTTTACAAAGGTCTTACACTATTAAAGCATTTAAATTTGTTATAAATTAAAAAATTTGTTTTTATAACTAAAAATAAATTATTAAGCTTTTAAAATATCATTGTAATTATTAACAAAAAAAAAAGCCGCTATCTATAAATGGATATACATTACGAGCTGAAAATAAAAAGGGAAAAAAAGCGGCTAATAATCACATCAAAGCAAAACTTAATACACTTGTCTAACCTCAGGCTCATGTAACTCCAACGAGAAAAAAAAACATACACACACACACACACGCACACACGCGCGCGCGCGCGCACAGATATACGCATAAGAAAAGAAAAAAGGAAGCCGCCGACTTAAACTCGCTCACGCGGCGTAACAAAAACCCATCGGTTCAAGTGCTAGGTTTAAAGCGCGATGGGGCTTTAAAAAAGTGTCCAATAAATCATCGAACGACGTAAACTGCCGCTGTCCAGGCACAAACTTCGCTCGCGCTCGTAGCTTATGCGCGCGTCGTTCCGCGAAGGCTAATTTTCGACCGCGCCGTTCTTGTACGCTTTCGGGGATTTAAGCTTGACGCGAGAGGACCATCAAAGAGCTTCTTGCAATTTACCGCGCTCTCGCTTTGTGTTAATAGTAAAATTTCTTAGAATGTGTGGTATAAAAAAATTTTTTTTATTTATTATAATTACACTCGATTATTGAATAATTAATCTAAAAACTGTTTTGTTGTTAAGAATAAAATTTTGTATATTTTAATGGTTAGAAATAGTTTTTTATTAATAATTAACTAATTTCCGGAAAAAATAGCCTATTAAATATTGTTGGCAACTGTATGTAACAATGAAAAATAATTGCAATTTTTAAATAATTTGAAAATGATTACATATGTGACGCTTTTGAAAAATTATTGAAAGTAAAAAATAGAAGAAAATTATGATGCAAGATTTGACTCGGTCTAGCTCAAGCAGGATATAATAAAATAGAGCAACTCTGAACAAAAATAACCAAGATAGTCGATCTCTCGCAGCTTCTAGATTATACTATAAGGAGTCGCGTTTTTCCTTTGACGCGGCGCCATAACACTTGCGGACCGCAGCTGAGTCCACACACACATACACACACACACACACATACATGCATCGCTGTCAGCAACAGCGGTTTATTATACGTAAGTGGTGGCATAGTTGGATTTCGAATCACGACGCAGGAGCTCCATTTGCATGACAAAAGCTCGCTCGCTCGCTCGCTCGTTCTCGAAGGTCGCCGGAATTTTAAAGGGTACATGCATGAACGTATAAACGAGCATATATAGCATTGAGGATGCGACGGCGTGAGGTGAGCGCGTGCGCGAGCGCCTTTTTCATAATGGTACATTGAGTTGTCAGAAAGTTAAGAGAAATGACGATGGCTTGCCGTGGTTCGCTAGCCTCGCTGAGAAATGTATATTTTCGGGTTTAATGTGACGCTTCCTTTTGCAAATTGTCATTGCATAACTTTCCACGAAAGGATTAACGCGATTTTATAAGAGATTTCTTTTTTTTTTTTATTTCTCAAAAACTTGGCGTTATTCGCTGAATTTATTGCTTTTACACGCGCGCTTTAATATTTCGATGATTTGCATAGTTATGAATTTTCGGTAGCAGTTGTCCTGTCATAAATTCAGCTACAAGCCGGATATACTTGTAAAATACTTATTTCTAATTAAAGACGGATATTATGAATTTATTTAAATATCGTTTATTTTAATAACTATTACAAATGTATTTTTTATATTAATTTTTTTTTTTTTTAATGCTAATGATTTAATGACAAGATAAAATAAGTAAGAATCCTATATATATATAAAAAAAAAAACTTATTTCAGATGAAATCTTTACAATTTAACAGCTAATTCGTTATCACTTTATAAAGAGCTGAGAATCACCTGAAATTTTCTCTTTAAAAGAAAAAAAAAGAGAAAAGAACCGCACTTGAAAAAAAAAAAAAGGAATAGCGCTAAGTGGCACGGAAACCAACGCGCCAACGAAATAAACGATCCAAGCGGCGATTAATGTCAAAAGCATCCCGTCGCGTACTCTCGACGCGCACAGGAAAGGGGAAGCTGAAGAAGCTTTTGACTCGAATGCAGCTTGAGCTTCAACGCGCACGCGAGGGTTTTGTAGATTCTCCTTGGTGGAAAAAGAGTTCTCGCTCTCGCGCGCGCTCGGGCTCGCGCACACAAATCACCAAAGGAAAAAGATCAAAGCTTCTCTTTCTTCTCTTTCTTTCGGCGCTGAGCAAACAAGCCACTCTTCGGCTCTTTAAATAATACCGAGTCCACGCGCGTGTATGCACATATGTATACGAGCTAGTATAATATGCACGCGGGCGTGCGAGCGCGTTAAAGCGCGCTTGAGAAAATTGAGCAATCTCTTCCGCGCAGCTTTTTAAACGTTTTACCACTTATTTGAAAATCCTCTTCTCGTTGCGCTCTGTATTTGAAATGCAAACTCGTGCCGCGCGCGACAGAGCTCGTGTATAAATATTGAGGACTTTTTCGTTCCTTGTATTTTTCGTATTGTGTATATGTGTGGTTTAGAGCGTTAATTTTTCGTGCGGCTATAAGATTTGTATAACCATTTGAAAATGAATTATCAAACGATATTTTACAATTTCGATACGTCAACACTTTATTACGGCACGATATCTTATTTTCATATAAACTAAAAGGTAAAAAATTAAAAAAAAAAAAATAAATAAATAAATAAAACTCGACTCCGAAATGTACTAAAAATTTATCGGAACGTCCCAACTTTAAAACAACTTTTTTAATTATAAAATTAAGTTAAGCTGTATTTAACAGCTATCAAATAAATTTCATAAATAGACGATATTTTTATGTCTAATCGTTAAAAAAAATATCCCGCGCTATGTATGTATATCTTCAAAAATAATCCAAGCACGTATAAGTAATAAATCCATCATCCGTAATCATAACTAAATAGAGACGAAAAATAAATAATGAAAAGTAAAACAAGTATAGTGCACGATAGTTATGGGAACGCAAAAAAAAAAAACAATTACACTCTCAAGGCGGCACACACGTATACATATACCTATACATATGTATAAGAGCAGAGTGTCAATAAAGAAATATCTTTCTGGTCACGCTTTATCTTTCTCGCTCGTTCCTCGTCCGTATCTACTTTCCGTCGAGTATACACGGCTCATAGGTATAATAAGAAGTCATTGTCGCAGAATAAGCCCGCGTACGTATCGGATCCGCGTTATCGCCGCGGCAGATGATTTACAACGGAACAAGTCGCACGCAACAGTTGCTGCGCAAATGAGCGGTGCTTTTGATCGTTTATCGACGTTACACGCTCTACACTCATTTGTAGGTGTGTGTGTGTGTGTGTATATGTAATAAACGTTTTTTTCCAATTCTTGATATAGGCGCTCGGGAGTGTACCACGCGGTTTATTATATACAATGTATGTGTGTATGCAAACATATATAAGAAATATATGTATATGCTATCGCCGTTCTAGTCTTTTAAAAAGCAGTTAGGCATTTGTATCTTTCAACAGAAAGTAACGTTCGAATTGTACTTTATTATCGCTTAAAAAATTTAATTAGGAGCCGTATCCGATATACGAAGCGTGTAATTTTTTAAAAGGACCACCCGTGATACACAAGAAATTTATTGAATCGAAAAAGGTGTAACGAGCATTCAAATTTATTTTATTGTATATTTTTCAAATGTTTTAGTTTTATGAGCAAATTTTTTTTTAATTCTGTTAATTAAATTGAAAAACGTATCAAATTTTGAGCGTATTAGTTTTTTTTTTTTTTATTAAATTTATTCGAGCCATGAATTTATTTTGGTCAAAAATAAAATAAAATTTTAAAATAAATTATTCTGTAAACGAGTAAATAAATCAAAATTCTAAACTTTTTACAAATTATTTATATACACACTTTCAACTTTTATTTTTAAAGTTATTATATTATTACATACTTAAAATTTAGTTATGACTGAATAATAATTTGTTTTTTTAAATTTACACATTACGTTACACAATAATTTCATAATATAATATATTTATACATTTGCTTCGCTTAACTTTTCTGCAATCAAAATGAATACTTATATTCAAGCAAATTTTAAATCGCCGATTTTAAAAACGTTCTCACAAAAATGACAACTTTTTATCGATTTGATCGATCTCTATATGAGCAAAAATGTAGTGCTGTTCTCGTTTTCTTTTCTTTATTCTCAAGTGTATATCCTTTTCTTTTTCTCTCTCATTTCATCATTTTCTTAGCAAAACTATTACTACATGTATTACTCAATTTTTATTTTCTGATAGGTAAGTGAAAATTTATGCATCATTCAAGCTAATTTTTTCTAAAATTCCCTTTGCAAATTTTTTTCTCTACAGCAAAATAATGAGTGGAAAAATTTTATTTTCCTTTAAATAACAACGGCTTCGATCTAAAAAATTTAAGTATATTCTAAGAAGATATGCTAGATATTGTTTAAAATTTATTTCGTCAGATTTTTTCTCAATTGTATTTTGTTAAAAATACGATTAATAAAATTTCAATAAAATATCACATTTAATAATTAATCACCTTTAAATAAAATGAACATTTAAGTTGCAAGAGGTAATTAAAGAAAGCGCACTCAGTTAATCGAGAAGATTTAAAAGAAACACATAGCTGCTGACGTACATCGGAACCTTTGGTTTACGATCTCGTAATCATATAGGCGGTTGCGAGTACTTCCGATCGAGGTCACTAACTTTGTTTCCGCGTCGCAAAACGAAATAATGTGAGTGTTTAAAAAGTCGCCACGCTAAAATGATTTTGTCATCCCAATAGTACCTATTAATAAATCCACCATGATTCTATCTCCACGGTAAGGACAGCCGTATTTGTAGATTAATATATTGATAAAACATAGTTGCGCTACATTTTGCATATTATGACTTTTTTAATTTAATTTGTTTTCTTTTAAATTATTAATGTTTTATAGATGTCTTTAAAAAAATGAATAATATAAATTTTGGATTTTCCAAAATGTTGTTTATTTTAAATGTAATAACTAATGTGTTAATTAATTTTTCTATTAAAATCATATTTGAATAAAATTAAATAATAAAGAGTTCAATTTTTTTATAATAATACAATTGTAATACTCTCATTGTAGCCATTAATAAATTCGCCATGATTGTATCCCCCGCCGTAGCGGTAGCCATATTTAAATTAATATACGTATATGACTGTTACACTATACTTCACACTTTGCGGCTTTTTTAATTAAATTTGTTTTAATTTTCTATCTATTCGTTTTCATTTAAATCATTAATATTTTATCCACGTTTTCAATTAAATTTTATTGATAAAAAGAATATTAAAATTACAATTATTATGATACTAATTTCGCTTATGTAAGACTCCATTTTGTTAAATAGTCCCTATTTAGTACCCCACCCCCCGCGGCGGCCATGTTGATTCACCGAAGTTCTAATTCAACGACGACCATTTTTGTATGCAAAAATTGTATGCAGAGTGTAGCAGTATCGTTGTGATTTCCGTATTAAAAGGTATTTCAATTAAAATCTTTTCTATTATTTTTGTTATTTATTTTAGAGTTAAATATTACTATACATAAGATTGACTAACAATATAATAAATTATATTATCATAATAATAATTTACCTGAAAGTAATTATTTAAAATTTTTTTTAAATTCTATCATTAATACTTCTATCTTAGAAACTTTTCATTATAATATTAAAATAAGAAATATATTTATCGAATAATAAATACATAATACTAAATAAATATGTCTTTATATCGTTTTAAAAGTAATTTGAATTTACTAAATTTTTTTTTCAACCTAAATTGAAATAAAAAATTTTGTTTGATATTTATTGTACGATAAAGTAGAAATAAATAACATATCATACTGCTTACAAAATTTTCAACATACATATATGAAGTGTTAAAATAATACATATACGAGATTTTTTATTCGACCATTTATCGACATAGATAAATAACGAATCGCTCAAATGGAACTTCCTATATTTATACGTACTGCTTATCCGTGGAAAGCCATGCATACATATCTTTTGATTATCGTTGTAACACCCTGTATCACCTAATAGTATACAGCTGGCACGTGCTCGAAATAATTTGTCATGAACATTTGTTTGAAAACAATCGTTATAAACATCTGCACTTTATAGGTTTAACGAACATTTACCCTCTTATGTATAGGGCCTAAATCCAACATAACCTCTTAATATTCAAATGCATGCACGCGTTTATCTTGGTCAATGTTTCGCCTCAAATGAGGGTTAATTTTCGAATATAGAAAAGTAGCGCCGATATACAACTGGCCCGTATGGCTTCTTTCCCTCTCTTCTCTCTCTCTCTCATTCGGTTAAACAACATTTAAAATGCCGCGTGCTCTTTCAAAGTGCAGGCTGCAAGAGGAGAAAAAAAAAGCTTTACGAGGCGTTTCTCGTTTTCGTTTTCACTGCACGTAAACAGGCGAGCGAGTCGCCGTACGGTCGGGCATAAATCACAAATTAATATCAAAGTGTATATGCGGCCCGAGCCGGCCCCGACTTATTATTACTCGTGAGCGTTTGTAAAATGTTTTCTTATATGTGTGCAAGCGCTTTTTTCCTGACTCTGTTGTTAAGTTTTTTTTTTTTTTTTTTTTCTCATTCTTTGTGTATAGTTTAACATTAATTTTCTGTTCACGTTGTGAAATTTCATACAGCGATTGCACTCTTTTGTTATCGTTGTTATTATCTAAGAATAAAGTAAATGATTTTTTTTAAATTATGCGTAAAAGAATTGCGTATTTGATTTGCTTATGTAATTTAATGTTTAATATTTATATAATTTCATATGAAATTCTATCTTATATTTTTAATTATGCAAATAAATAAAGAAAATATTTCTTTAATTGTTATACATTTTTTAATAAAGATATATTTATAAGATTTTCATAATTTTAAATTACTTCTACTTGAAATTTAAGAGATTAAATATTCATATATTTTAAAAAATTTTCTATTTATGAATCTTATAACTAATGCATAATTCAATGTATTTGATTAAATCAATAATTAGATTTTAATGAATTTAAATAAATGCTTTGTTTAACACTATTATAATAGATAGATGTATTTATAATTTTTTGCGCAATTTTATTATTTAAAAAAAAAAAAAAAAAAAATAATATTAATAACATTTAACAAATTATAGGCTTCGTTGCTTGGTATATTACATACTTATTTCAAGTTCTTTGTTAATTTTTTCATCTTGTAAACATATTTAATTGATTATTTAAATGTTTAGCATTTTTTTAATTTAGCATTTTTCCATTTGAAAATGAAATTCAATCAGCGTGTAATCCATCAAAAATGAACACTAATAAATTCTCAAATAAAATTAATCAAATAAATCTTTATCAAATATGTACATCCCACGGGAAGAAAAAATCGCTTACCCGCCGTCGATTGAAAATTAAAAGCGTCTCTCGTTCGTTGCCACAAAACCGCAAACTAACGAATTCCCGCTAGCGACTTAACGATTCGACAGAGGCAATAAATCAAGGAAAATCTAAAACGAACGGTTTTCCGCTTAGAGAGGGAAAGAGAAAGAGAGAGAGAGAGACGCATTTCGGAAGATTTCATTGTACCTGAGTAACGACTTCGACGTCACGAGTTCTCCTTTTACCTGCTGTTCTTTCGTTTTCTTTCACGATTTTTCTCGCCTTCTCTTCGGTATAAGACTCACACACACGCAAACTTACCTATGTGTTACAAGGAAAGACGCCGCGTTCACCTTATGCACGTGTTATACTATAGTGAAAATATGCGGCGAAGAACTTAGTCGAGCGTTAATAACCGATCCGAGATCAAAGCTAGTCGAGACCGTCCCGACTCTCATTAGCGTCGATGAAACGAATCGAATCATTCGAGCGTGTACAACGCGATGCGAAAAAGATATCAAAGAAAGATATAGTTATATGTGTTTTTATGCGAATGGCTTACTGCATTTACACTTTATGAATAATTTTTTCGATTTTAAGAAAAATGAAGCGTAGTCGATCGTTTTCTGAATTGAATGATAGACAATTTTTCAACTTATTTTATTTTAAAATGTTAATATTTTTTTTTTAAATAAAATATTCTTTGTAAAAAAAAAACATTCAGATAAAGTTGTTCAATATCCTTAAGGTAGTAAAGGATAAAACTAAAGTATGAAAAATGGTCAGGGTTAGCTCTATTGTATTGTATAAAATGTATCGATATACATATAATATAACAGAAGCTAAATAATTTAATTATCGATTAAAAAAACATAAAAGGAGCAGATATCTCACCCATAGGTAAATTTTTAATTTATAAGTATTCCATTCAAGCTCATCTCCATCCATCTCCCTTGGGCACATTTTTATTCACCTCTGTGTGTACACGAATATAACAGCATTGAGAGGATCAAACACTGCGGGAGGCTCAATTAGAGGCCATTTTCATACGTTAAATCGCGGTATTGCGCGCTTTTACCGACTAGTTGCCTCCTATCTCGCTTTATTTTTTCTCTTTTTTCGTGATTTCCTTTCGCGAAGCGTTCATTAATCTTTTGAGAAGCGACCCTATGTACTCGTCGATATTTCATTTGTGTATGTACGTGGTTCGTGTTTTATCGATCTGTCTTTTTTCAAAACTACACATTGCCGCGATCTTTTGTTTTTCTTTAGTTTCTTTTTTTTTTGTCATCTTGGTATTTGGATGAAACATGTAATTTTCATTGCTAGAGATCACTCTTAAGCACATAACAACTATCTTATATATGCGTGAATTTAAAATTTTCGGGATTGCTTAACGGAGATTTTAATATCCAAGAATATTTGTTATATTCATTGCAGGAACGGTTGAATAATTTTATAGAAAGTGGAAAAATTTAAATACATAATTTTTTTTTTGCTTTACCCTCTTGCACTAGATCTAATGATTATAATAAACGAATCACAAGGTTTAGTAATTATTAATATTTAAAATAATTTTATATAAATTTCAAATTCTATCGGACTCTTAAGATATTAATTCGATTTTTTTTTTCTTAACATAAATTATGTTTAGTCATTTGGAAGCGGAAATGATAATAAAATATCTCAAATCCGGGGGTTATTGAAGAGAAAAAAAATCTTATAAGGTCTCATCTTATCCCAACCAATAAAATTTCAGTTTTCATTTTTATTTTACGATTTCACGCGTTAGCGCACTAAAACTCTGGATCACCGCATATAACAACTTCTATTAGGACGCGCGAACAAAAGGTCTCAAGAGTTGATAGAGACTTCCTGGAGTCCCGCATCAGCCGAGATGTGACTCGTAGACAATATTTTATGCGCGACATTACGCGCGTTACATTACGTCACCCACGCTCGATTCGCCATTATTTTCTCTCCGTTTCATTATTAGCATTATTCTCCCTTTTCTTCTCCACGCGGATTCTTTATTCGCTCGCAAACTTTTATCAAGGAGGCGAGTGAACTCGAGCGTGCCACCGCCGGCTTTTATAGAATATGTTTACTTTATATATACATATGAAAAGCGGCAAGATACCGTATATCCGATTAGAGAAGCGTTTCTTTTTCTTTTATTATTTTATATCATCTTCGACATCGTTTCTCCCTTTCTCTTTGTTATTCGTTAAGTAACCCATTATTGTCCTTGCGACGACGATCAAGATCTCAAAGAGACGAGCAAACTGCTCGACAAAAGAAAAGGAGCTAAGGAAGGTAGAGGATAAATAGAACGACGCGTATAATGCATTTACACCGATGTAAGTGAGAGAGCAAGATCTAAAGTGCCGATAGAGAAAATAAAAAGGGAAAAAGTCTCGCGGTCTTTCGATAATACCAATAAGTTATCCTAGAAACGTTTCTAACCTCTATTTTTTTTTTACTCTTTTATTCTATACCTCTGTTAACTTTACCGCTTAAAATTATGCTAATTATAAAAATATAAAAATTGTATAATTATAGATTAAAATATTAATTTTAACATTCATAATTAATAAACAAATTATTTGAAAAGTTGCGTTGGTAAATGATTTACTATCTATGCATAAAAAATATTGATGTCAAATTGGTTTAAAATTTTATTACAAAATACCGAAAAGCAAAAGATTAAAAAAGAAAAGAATCCTTCACCCGTTTCCTTTTCACGCAAGCGAAGTAAGCGAGAGCAAAACGACCGGTAAGGATGCGCGTCTTCGAGATCAAAGCTTTCTCCGTCTTTTTCCTCCGTCTCTGTCTCTCTCTCTCTCTCTCTCTCTATCTCTATCTCTTTCATTCTCTTGCCTGGAGATTCTGAAAGATCGAAGCCGAGCTGAGCGCGCGATACCTTTGATTCTCTTCTCTTTCCAATCTTCGTGCTCCAGAAAGAAATAAAGAAACAAGAGAGCAAACGAGAGAGAGAGAGAGAGAGAGAGAGAGAGATAGAGCGGAACGGCAAGATTTTGAAGGACGAGCAAGCGCGCGATTTTAATGCGGACTGACCGCGTGTACGATCGGCTCTCGTGTACATATAAAGCCATTCCTCTCTATCTCGCATGCGCGTACGTAAGGGCTTCGTAATTTTTGTAAACGCTTGACACGCGCCGAACAGCGCGAGAGATCGAGAATTCACGACTTCTTTTTCGTTCTTCTTTTTCTTGGCCGATGTGTATAAAAGAGAGTCTGTACCAGCGTCAGCGAACACCCATCGAACGGTATATGTGTATACGTGTATCGAAGGGAGAGCTTGCTTTTCGGTATTTAATTTGCGATACGTCGAATTCTATTGCCGTAGCGTGCCGTTGACGTTGTAATCTGATTGCGCGCGGCTTTTCCGTGCCTCTCCGCGTATATTGGTATAGCTTGCGATGCCACCGCGTGTCCGCGAACGATTTTAATTTCACTCGTGAATGACGTAGACTATACATATTGCATATATGAGTTTTTTTTTTCTTTTTTCAAAAGGTAAAGAATTTTATAACTATTTATATTTATATTACTTTTCTTTATTTTATATCAAGATTAATTGTTTTATACGTATAATTAGATTGAAAAATAATTAAAAAATTAGCCTTATAAAGAAAAGAAAAAAAAAAAAAAGAAAAATTTAACGCTTGATTGCAATTTTAAAAATACCTTGATGATGTCGAATCATAATGACGTAATTAGGATCGTATTTAAATATAGTTATAGATATAGGGATCGAAATCTATTTGCATTAAATATTCAAGATATTAATTTCTCCATCAGAATTTTAATAGCGGCTATGGGTCACCATGCTAATAGAATAACTTAAACGATTATCCGAATATAAATTTCGATTTTTACGAACAGGTATTGACCTGCTTGTATTTAAATTTTATTGTGAATCTTGAGATTCTAAACTTAATTGCAAAGACAACCATAAGATTTTTTGTTACAATTTCATGTTTAAATGCTATTCAATATTTTTAGAACAAGTTTTTTGTAAATACAAAGTGAATTTAATATTTTAAATAAATATATAACTAAACATAGTGTACATATACGCAAACATGTAATTAAATTCTTAATTATTAAATTATATTTTATTTATCAAGTGAAATTAATGAATAAATTTTTAGTGTAATTCATTTAAATGTATATTACGAAAATAAAGTTTAACAAACTATATGATTTATTAAAAAATTATCAACCATTGGAATAAGCTAATTTAATTTTTTTATGTCATTAAAATTTTTTGAACGATAAATCGTTATTTTTCGTCGACATTAAACTCTACTAAAAAAATTATTAAAGAATATGCAAGTAGATAAAATAACAGACTATAAATATAAACAAAAACATATACGTGTATATGAAAATTACATGAATTCAAGTATACCAACGATTCACAATAACAATTAACAATCGCTATACAACAGTCAGTTCGGTAACCGTTTAAAAAAAAACATCATACCTCATCACAAAGTTATCTAACAATCGAAATCGCGAGCGAACAAGAATTTCCATTCACTTCCCTCCCGCATCAAGCACAATAACGCAACGCAACAACGAGAGAAAAAAAAGGACCCAAGAGGGACCGAGAAAAAGACCCTTTCAAATCGAACGAAGGAGAAAGAAGGAAAAAGAAAAAAAAAATGGAAGAGAGAGAGAGAGAGAGAGAGAGAGACTCACCTCGTGCTCGGCTTGCAGCTGATCCTCGTGTCCCATGAAGTTGGGCATGGCGGTAAGATTATACCTCAAACCCCGACAAAACGAAACGCCGAGTTTTTCGCATTTAGCGCTCGCGCCTTGATGGCTTACGCCCCAGGATTGTGCGCCGAGGAACGACAACATCGCAACCAAGAATAATTGCCTTAGAAGGAGGATCCACCACTGCGACTTTAATGCTGACATCGCGAATAACTGGCGAACTTTATAACTCAGCCGACTATAAAATTCGTTTCTAATTTCGAGATTTTCCGATTTTTGATTTCATTGATTCGATCATTGCTCATCGATAGACTCCTTTTATTCTTTTGCGTTTACTTCGTTTTCAAAATACATTGCTGAATCCTTATTTTTTTATCCAATGATGTGTTATTGTCTATCGTTTTATTCATCAAATTTGCGTACAACGTGTTTGATAAAAAAATTCGCGGAATACAGTCAAATTCTAATGCACTTTTTGTTTTTAGTTTAACATCGATCAAAGCCAATAATTCCAATAAATCGGTAATCGTCGATCAAACGTCCTTGCTTCAATATTACTATTATTGAATTTCTGCATTCGATAAAAACAAGCCGTTAAAATAAATCAATTCACCGCTTAACTGTACTCAACGTCACCCGTAATAGTTCAACATTGTTCTCCGCTCGTTTATACTACATTAACCAATATGCAGTATGCAACGATTTTAATCTAGGCGCAAGAATAATAATCGTCTTCGCGCTTAGCACACGCAACACGTCGTCGCGGCAACGCGCGCGCGTAGTGAAGCCGGGCGGCTTTGCCGGAGTAGCAGCAACAGACCGAGCCACTCGGCTCGACGGTCGGTTATGTACTGACTATGGCATGGATTATGTCTGCCGAGCGGCTCGGTGTTCTTTCGAAGGCGCGTGGAGAATCGGCGCTGCCTCTCGTACGCTCTCGTGCCGTCGAGAGACTGTTTCGAACGGAACGGAGCGAGAGAGGGAGAAAAGAAGGACTGATCCGAGAGTAAGAGAAGATGAAGATGAAGATGATGATGATGATGATGATGATGATGATGATGATGATGATGACGACGACGACGACGACGACGATGATGATGACGAAGATTAAAAAGAATAAGGAGAAGGGGTACGGGAAACGCGTATTTTGATTGAGGTTTGTTTATGCGATTTTGATTTGGATTTAGGTTCATTAACGCGATATGTCCCGTTGTTGTGTGAGAGTGTGAGGTGTTGGTGCCGTTAAAATTTATTGGGTGAACGATTTTTTCATAAAAAATTACTTATACTACTTAAAGTTAGGTAGGACGGGATGTCTAATATTAGATTAAAATAGCTGCGACTGTTCATTATTTGGTAAATAAAATTAATTAAATTTCATTTATTTTAAAGTGAAATTTCAAATAATTTTTATAAATGTTCGTTAAATTGATTTAGTAAAATTTTTTTAATCATTTTTTTATTGTTTACCATCTTTATTGCTATAATGTAAAATATAAATTTAGAAAATTTGATTTTATCGACAATCATTGACTAAATGACGATAAAGATAAAATTTTTACAAGTGTTTACTTTTAAAAGCTTGTCGACAGCACATCAATTTTTATTACACAAATAATCATATTACGCGAAATGAAATTGACATTGAACAATAAATAATCATAAATGAAAGAGAGAACCAAATAAATAGAGATAAAGAATAGTTTAATGTAGAAATAAAACGAAGGAAGAATAAGAAAGCGATTCAGGTAAGGACATATTCCTGAAGCTTGAGCTCCTATTCACACATTTCGAGATCGTTTTTTTCTTTACGCAGTCCTTTATTGGCCCCCTTTGCTCCAACTCTTCTCGCGCGATTCCTCTTTCCTTACTCCTTCATTTCTTGAGCCGCGCTCTTGTTTTTTTTCTTCTTCTTTTTCTGCTATATACATATACATTTATACCTGCCCGTGCGTTTACTCCTCCTCCTCATCCTCCTTCTCTTTTTTTCTCCTCTTCCTCTTAACTCGGTTTTATCCACGAAGAGGACCTATTATTTTCAAAGAGCGAGGGAGATGGTGAATTTCGCTGCTCTCTCTCTCTCTCTCTCTCTCTCTTTAGCTTATATGGGATAATAATTAGGGGGAAAGAGTTTCGATGTAAATCGCTTTGGCGAGTCACGTATCTTGATTTCAAAATTGCGTGACGGTTGTCGATCAGAGCTGTGGGCTTTAGGCGTTTTGTGTTTAAAAATTTTTCGGAAGAGCTTTAATGACTTATTGCACATTTTTCGTTCGCAATCGTCAAAAGAAACTAAAAAATAATATTATGTAAAAAATGAACGATAAACTTAATGATTAAAAAAATTATTAAGTGTAAAATTAATTAATTATAATTAAAAATATTAAAAATTATCTATTTATATAAATGAAAATTAAAAAATGAATAATTTTTGTTTAAAAAATACCGTTTTTTTTTTTTTTTTAGTAAACCATCGATACACGATTGTTTGTCTTTATTTAATTTATTTTAATAATTTCTCAACAATTAATATGAATTAAAAATAAATATTACAAAGTTCGTATTCAAAATTTACATTATTCAATCATAACTCATATTTTCAAACATTAAAAAAGTATTATGCTTCTTCTATTCACATGTTGCATAAGTAATACCAAGTGCTAAATAATAATTTTCATACATAAATTAAATGAAATTTTTAATTAATTAGACGCCGATTATACTTATTGCGGCATTAACAGACGCAATATTTGATTTCTTTTAATTAAATTAAAATCACCTCCTGCATTTAAACGTTATTTTTTTTTTTTTTTTTTTACTTCTTTACGTACCGCGATATGTTTCCCATACGTGAATCCAACTTTGTATACGCGCTCTTCTATATGTATACATAACGCGCGCGCTCGCGTTATTATCATTCATCGTGCACGTCGACTTTATGTCACAAAAGTCGGGTCGGTAATTTCTCATACGCGAATAATAAGGCTCTTACTCGAGCATAGTACAATTTCGTAACTCATTAGTTCGTATGCGTATAATATAAGCCGATATAAAAAGTTCTAATGCGCATGGTAATAACAAACGAAGAAAATAAAAAAAAAAAAAAAAAAAAAAATATCGAGAAAAATAAGCTTTAGCGACATCGCTTGTAGTAATGAAACCTACCCGTATATGGTAGAAAATTCAATTTATAAGTATGTACTTATATGTGCGTACAAAGAAGCCGATAATGTTCGAAATAAATGACTTTAAACACTTTTACAAGTGATAAATAAAATAAACGACCTTTTAATGTTTCTCGGCAGCAGCGTGTTATTGCAATATATCATTACGCATTTTTTATTCTTTTTTTTTTTAAATATGCTTACATTGTAATACTTAATTAAAAATTTTCATTAAATCATGAAATTTTTATTATAAACAGGTTTAATTAACCGAGGAGAGAGTATCTACTGAAATCGGATAAAAATGATAAAAATATAATTATTCGTTGAAGCTAATTTTCATGCTCGATTCTTTATCACATTACCGTACCAATAAATTAATATAATGAAAATAAACTTATTTTAAATGAAACAAAATTCAGCGTATACATATTTATTGAATGCCTTACAAATTTGCTACACTTATTCATCATAATCACACCGTAAAAAATAATAAAAGTGTTAAAGAAGATATAGATTCTCTATTTTCTTCAATAAAATATTATTGCATAGATTTTTGTAATCCGTACTATTTTTTTTTAAATTTATTTTACTTCTTTTCAATATCATGTAATTCGATAAAATTTTCTTATTTTCAATAAAGTAATTAAAATTTTATTCAAAAATTTAAATTAAATCGTTGATAGGATAATCAACAAATGAAAAAAGAAAAATTCATCGAATTACAGTAAATAATGATAAAAAGTAAAAAATGAAACATTTTTAAATATGATCGGCGTTATTAATACAAACTTGTGGATAACATAGAATCGCGAGGTTACAATTAACCCTGAGTATTTGGGTAAGTACGGGCGATCCGAAAAATTTGTCCGATTACCCATCTGGTGCACATTGGGATCGGGTTGCTCTTACATTTTGTACAGACTAACGTGGCGCACAGCCCTTTTATATACGAATTTTATTATTCGAGGTCACAATGGGCAAGCCGTCCTCTCTCTCTCTCTCTCTCTCTCTCTCTCTCTTTCTCTCTCTATTGTTCGCGTTAGCTCTCTCTTCTTACGAGAGCTCGGCGAATGAATAATAATGGAGACGCAATAGCCAAGTGGGTTCTAATAAATTTTATTATTTCGTTTCGTATACTTCTACATTTCGTATACTTATTTTCTTTTTTGCTTTTTTTTTATTCTTGATCTCCTACTCTTACTTCTCTCCCCCCCTCTCTCTCTCTCTCTCTCTCTTTCCTCTTTAAAAGTAAAGAAGCTTGGATTTTCGAGCGTTCGAGAGCTACTAGGTATATTTTACTCTTGAGTTTTCGTCGAATACTCGATACAACTCGTAACAAATAGAAACACTTATCTGTATAGTAGCATGTAGCTGGTCAACGTATACGTATAGTTCAACGTTCTTCTTTCGTTCGTTCACCGTTCCAAGTTGGCTTCTTCTTTTCTTCATCATTCGCTCTCTGACGGACCAGTAGCTCGAGAGTCTGATTACTATAAAACCTCAAAGAAAAAGAGAGAAGTTTGTGTAGAGGAAGTTGTCGTATGTGTATATGTGCGTGTATGCGGATGCGATGGATTTTTTTTCTCCATGAATCACTTGCGAATGAAAAGCTTTGGAAGCAAACCTCCGTATATGAAAAAGTACTATGCATGCGGACGAGATTTTTATAATCATGGATGTGTCTGTTGAACTTACGTAAAAACAGGTTTTTTTTTTTAACGAAGTTCATTCGATAGAAATTTATTTAATTTTCCAAAGAATCGACGATGTGTCTATAATAAATAAACCAAAGGGTTTTTAAAAATAATTAAAGAGAACTCGTTTTTGCAGCAGACTATACCGACTACAAGAGCTTTGTTATATATTAATTTTTTTTATGACAGATTAAAAAAAATTTTACAATTAATTGATTAATTATTAATATTGACATCAAATTAAATAATTTTTATTAATTAAAAGTATAAATAATAATTAAAAAGAAAAAGTGGGTTGAATAGAAAGTAAAAAGTGTCTTTCTCAATTCGTAGAAAATCAAGGATCACACGACAATCAAAAACTCGCGGGCATCTCGCGACGTCTCATTCTCCTTCTCGAACAATGCACAAAAGAAGAACAAGAGGAAGAGACAGTGGCGTAGAAAGGGACCGAACACAAGAACAAGAATCTTCGGCATTGAGCAAAAGAGGAAAAGAAAAAGACAGAGAAAGAGAGAGAGAGAGAGAGAGAGAGAGAGAGAGACTTTTTTCGAGGAAGACGCATAATGGGCTACGAATCTCGCGAAACCTCGCGACGTATACGACGGCAGCAGCATCGAATGCATCAACGGCAGCGGCATCGCGAACTTAAAAAAAATCCACATTCGAGAATTGGCAGCTTCATAACGGTACAAAGCGCGTAATTAGCACTTTTACGTCCTATCATATACCGGGGGAGAAGAGAGAGAAAGAGAGAAAGAGAGAAAGAGAGAAAGAGAGAGAGAGAAAAGGAAAATAAGTCGCGCTGAAGCCGGTGGGATCAAAGAGCCAAAGGGAGTTCTGCGCTACCAACCTGTCATACCAGTTTCTCTTTCTTTACCTTTTTTTCGTCCTTTTTCGTCTCCCTTTTTCTCTATCTTTCTACCTTGTACTTCATTTACTTTTTCTATAAGCTTGCTGTCTCGTACCGATATATATATATATACACACACACGCATACACACATTATTGTCTTTTTTTTTTTTGGTGCACAAAGTATAAAGTGCGTTTCGTGTTTTTTCGATCCATGTCTCTACTTTAACTTTAGTAAAATAATCTACCTTATATCATACGTGAATACATGTAGACCCAAGGGTATATTGCAATTATTACTTGCAGAGTGTACAAACAATAATAAACAAAAAAGTTCAATCTTCAATTTCATTCAAAAGATATGCGCTAGATAAAATGCATTTTCAACGACAACAACAAGTATCTAATAACTTTGAAATTCGATAAAATTCATAAATTTTTTAATAAAACGTCATTTTGGTAAAATTAATTTTCATCAAAATATACATAAATTTATAATTCTATATAAAAATAATCGTTATAAACAATGTGAAATTTTTAATACATTTAAAAATTCGTTCGCAAACAATGAGTTGATAAAAAAGTAAGCAATACAAAAATTCGTCCGCAAGACTGTTAGGTTCGTCGTTTTCGTGGCCGTTCTTTTATCCACCTTTCAACAAAAACTCCGGCAAGCATTGCTGAGATCAACAGCGGCGGCAGCGACAGCTCCCAATCCTTATACATATATATGTACTATAAGTGGCCCTCTCACAAGGGTTCTAGTGTGTACATAATACACACTCATGCGGGTATATATAAACAGAACAGGGAGATATATAGAAAACTGAACCGCGGCGCACAATATCGCCACCTATATATGTATATTTTCAGCCTACTAACCCGTACGGCGACTCTTACCTACGGAGCATCGTCAGCGTGTAAATGGTTTCCATACGCGCAAGCGCCTTCTCGATCGTATTAACATTTTTCTATACGTCCTCCTAGGCTGTATGTCATTCTATACGTCCTTCTAGGCTGTATACGTGCCAGGAGAAAAAAAAGTTAACAGCGCCACTGCTATGTATTTGTCGCTTCATATAGCCTAGCATGTGAGTCTTCATCGAAACTTATATTTTCGAAACGCGTAATAAGACTTATGTATGTTGAGCGAAGGAGAGAGAACGAGATAGCGATAAGAGCGCGCGCACCATTGCTCCCACGTGACCACCCTATCTCTGTCTCGCTCTCTCCTTCGCTCAGTATGTACATTCAAGCGACCACGGGGCTCTGCTTTTCTTTGGTTTTCTTTCAGTATAGTGTATCGTGTGTCGGTAATATTCGTTCTTAATATGTGAGAAGAAGAATAAAAATGGACAATTTATTAAATAATAAAAAAAAAAAACGAGTGATAGTGACAGTGATGAAGAATGCAAACGTGAATTAAATAAATAATAGAAAAAGCAAAATCTAATATAATCTCGCAAAATTAAAAAATTTAATAATAAGTGATTTTAAAGTGATAATTTTTTAGTTTATAATTTTGTTTGTGATTTAGATAAATGATTTAAAAGTTTTTTGTGTGAAGAAATTAAATTTAAAATATTTAAAAAAGTTACTGTTTTTTCATGTTAAATAAGAGACTAAAATTCATTGATTATACAAAAAATGTGTTAAACAAATATAGTATTGTTATAATAAAAATAACATAAGAAAGTATTTATATTAATTATAATAGTATTAATATTATTAATAAGCCTTCAAATCTTATAAAAAAAACTTTTGTTAAAAATATTATTCTGTATAAATATTTAATAAATATACTCAAGAAATTTATATTTTTTAATAAATAATAATTGTTCAAGAATTAATTTTATTTTTAAATATTAATCCATTTACTATTTTTTTTCATTTCATAATTTATATTTATATTTACATTATGTTGTCTGTCACTTTTTGACACACATGTACATGTACGCGTGTGTGTACAAAATGCGCATGCGTTAGCAGACGATATCTGTAGTTTACGAACTGTCAGTATGGGTTCGAAATTGCATTTAATTGATATGCAACAAAATAAAATTAATTATTCTGTTAACTAAGTAAGAGTCTTCGTACGGGTTACAAGGCTGAAAAATTTTTTAAGCACCATGAGTGAACCTCGCGTCATTAAAGCTTTCGGCTCATATTTTGTGGATGGATAGAGGCGCCTTAGTCGCTCGCTGCGCTCGCGACTGCGGCCCTACTATCCATCCACAACATATTTTGCCTCAAGCTGTAATGACGCGAGGCTCGCACAAGGTACATAAATAACTAATAAGTAAAAACTCTCTTTCTATAATGCGCAAGCGAACGACGGCGTCGACGAACGAATCGCCTCGCAGGCGATCAACGACTTTGACGAACCGTGCCAATGAAGTCCGTCCTTCTCTCTTCTCCGTTCATTTCTTTCAGTTTGTCGGAGCCCAATGGGCGTAACGAATCCGCGTTGATATTTTGTCAGCGCGCCGGGATACCGCGCCGAAAAAGAAAAATCTCGGTGGAAAATAAAAAGTGCCGGAATCGCTTGGATAATGGAAAAACGCTCGGCGCGTTGAAAGGTAAGAGAGAGAGAGAGAGAGAAAGAGAAAAGAGAAAAAGGAAGCTGGTTCGTTTGGCCTTTGGCGTATAATGCGTTGGTATACAATAGAAAAGAGGCACACGAAATGAAAATAGATCTTCGCTTAGATAGACCGTATACTTCATTTTCCATTAAATCGGAAATTTCGAAAGGCACACATTAAGATTCAAAGAGAAAAATAAGAGACGAATTCCTCATCTTTTATTGTTCCTTTTTTTTTTTTTTTTTTTTTTTTTTTTTGAGAAAAAACGAACGTATACGGTATTATGATGTTTAAAGGATATTTGATTGACTTGAACGGATTGGAGTTTTAAGGCCGATGACGGGTACCTTTTTTTTTATCTAGAATTGTATTGTATAACGACCGAGTCGAAATATTTTATAGTCAAGCAAATTTCCTGTGGGGCGTTGTGGTAGGTCGTCTTCCTGATCTATGATGTGCTTATTGTTTTCTTCAGACGGTTGACTAATGTGAACTTTTCATGAAGCTTTGAGAATCTAATTTTAAATAACTATTCGCAGAATTAAAATTTCAAAGAAAGTTCATTATTTGTTCCAATAACTTTAACAGTAATATTAAAGGATTTATCAATGTAGTCTTAAAACTATTATTGATTGATAATAGACAGTTTTTATTCACGTCATGACAGTTAGAAACATTTATCTTTGACAAAGTTCATGGTAATTCGAAAATAAAAAACAATTTTTCAACAATAGTTTAGTTAACGAAATTATGAATAGAATTGTTTGAGTTTTAAAAATTTAATACATAACGTAACTACTTTGCAGTATCTACAACAACTTTACAGTACAATGATTATCATTAGTTAACTTAATTTAATACACAAGTTTTACAACAATTTACGCGTTCAACTATAAAAATTGTAAAAATAAATGAGATCATTTTACATAAGGTTGAAAAAATCGTAATAACCATTTATTACGGAACTGAATAATATCAAAAAAAAAAAAAAAAAAAAATTGACTGAAAAACAATTCATCAGCGCAAGAGCCAGCATCCGCTTGTCTCGCACGAACAAAGCAAATAATATTAAGCGAGGTTGCATCTTTTCCATAACTATATATATATGGCCAACGTCGGCAACGGCAATAACGTCGCGTCGATCCGATAAAAATTCTCTCGCTTCAGAAAGCGCGGAGACAATTAAATTAGCCATTGTTGCGAGGAGAAACTCGTCGCAGATACGAAGCGTGTCGCGAGTTTCTCGAGCAAAAACTCCGAGCGATTCTTCGGACGACTTGCGTCTGCATGGAAAAGAGAACCTTAGAAGTATACGTAACGCGAGGCCGCATGAAGAAACGAGAAGAACGAACGGGAGAGAAAGGAATGAAAGAGAATGGAAAGGGAGATTGATAGCTCCGGGGTCTTGGGAGCGACGTATCAAAAACTCGTCCATTGCCTTATTCGCGCGCCGCGAATTTAGAATTCAAGAGAGAGAGAGAGAGAGATAGAGAGAGAGAGAGAGAGAGTGAAAACTTTGCGGAGAAAAAACGAAGGAAGCGCGTTTCATGCGCGATCGCTGCTCTCTTTCTTTCTCGTCCGTATGCCGAATTTTTTTTTTTTTTTTTTTTTTTTACCTTCTGCACCGACATGCTTATACGCGAATTCGTCGTCCTCAGTGGCGTCCTTGCCGAAAAGAGAGTGCTACTCGTTATTTTGGCAGGGTTTCAACTTTCTGCTTCTTTTTGGCGGTGTTTTGTTTTATCGGAGCCTTACTTTTTCATCGGTCGGTCCCCTATCCGTGTCTGCGGCTGTGTATGCGTTTCGCGTGTCTGTGTTCGCAATTTCACCGGTTTTATAAAGAAAGCGATTTTGGAGTTTCTTTGTTTATCGTGTAATGACGATCTGCTACTCCTTGGAGCACGTTCACAGGGGGAGAGAGAGAGAGAGAGAGAGAGGAGATTTCAAAGTTTTTGTTGTTGCATCGGGTAACGGAAGGTAAGGATACTTTTTATATCGACGGCTGGATGCGGCGTATAATTGTAAACGATTTTGTAATTCCAATGCTTTAAATTATGTTGACTCGTTTTTTCTTTTTTTAAATTAGTGCATTGTCTAGTGGCTGCACGGATTTGTTATACATTACAAGTAATGCGAAAAATTTTTTTTTATTTCTCACGGTTACTATTATATAATTGTTTATTTATCAATGTGACATTGAACTCGAAAATAATTTTACAAATTTTTTTTCTTAGTTATTTTTGCTTTAAAAAGAAAAAAAATAAAATCATAAATATTGAATTTTTAAATAAACAAATAAGAATCAATAAGTATTATTTTAGATTTATAAAAATATACATCGTGCATATAAATGAGCAAATTATAAATGTAATTATATTTTTTTAAAATAATTATTTAATTTAAAAATTACTTGGAATCTACCACATAATAACTCTATAATTTAACTTCAATTCAAATTACAACTTCCTGCAAGGTTGCGGCACCTTTTGTAATAGAACTTTAGATGGTTTAAGTATTAATTTCTGAATAATGAAGGTTAAAGATCTTTAACTTAAAATAAGTTAAAATTTTAATAGAATGAATAGCGCTTACACTAGATTATGATAATTCAATTTAAGCAAATTTGCAATGTGCACAAATATACCATAATAATTGTAATATTAGTCAATAAAATGATTTTTTGCTTTAAACTCATTAAACTTCATAGTCGAACATTGAGCGTATAGAAAGGAATAAAAAGTTAAAAAAAAAAAAGAAAAATTGTATTTGCAAATGCGCGTCGAGCAAGAATACTATACGATCTAACAACTGCAATGTTATACGGTATAGTAATTGCCATGGCAATTAGTTCCGGATTCCGACTGGACTTGTTTCGTTCGGAATTTCTTTCGATTCGCTTTTCAAACATAAGCAAAAAGCCGACACAATAAGTTCAAAAAAAAAAAAAACCGATCTAAAGAAATTTCAAAGTCTCGCACAAGTACTTGCAATCGTCGGTGTGCGTAAAGCTTTTTCTAAAGATCGTGGCACTCACAGAGTCAATTTGGAATTTATATACCTGCGAGCTCGAAGGAGCATCGAAGATTTTCGTTTTCAAAAGTGAGACCACCCTCTTATGGATTACCAGCTTTTCGGCTCCTTTATATACATAATCTCGGGCTTTTTTTTGAAAATCAAACATCCAGTTTTAATAAGTCTTAATCCCATGCTTTCGATTTATGATATAGTCCGTATTTAACGATGAAAATGTGGAGGTGAAAACAATACGTGCTAATTTGTTCAAGTGCTACAAAATTTTTGTACTAAAAGAGCTGACAATATATGTATGAATTTTTATAAGAGAAACAAATAGTATAAAAAGTTTAAAAATTTTTGATCATTTGAACTGAAAATCTTAATAAATGAATATTAATTTTTTGCCTTATATTCTTTGTATTCAAGTTTTCTCAAAAGTTCTATAAAAATACATATGCTTTTTGTCGCGTGAAAAAATTGATATTTAAAAGAAAAACAATTCAGAGATTTAGCATATTAGCATGCGTATACCATAATATCTAATGTAAAATAAAATAAGAAAACAAAATAAATCGCAGCTGTGCGCGCGAAATAAAAATAAAAGATCGATATATTTATCAAGCGTTCCCGTTTATCCTTCATAAGCTCGTAAATCTTCCAACCCGCGCGCCAAAAATTATAAAATTCGAAGACAATATCCATAATCATTTTATAGTAATTTTCCTCCGTGGTTCATTTACATCCCTAATAATCGCGCGAATCGCGCCGCTCGGCGTCGCCCCTTTCACAAAGTCGAAAGCCGCTCTACCACATATATACATACACATATCGTTCGACAGTGTTCTCCAGTGCTTAATAGAAAATAAAGCAAAAACGAGAACATAGCGTTCACCTTTGGCCGAAGAGCGAAGGAGAGTAGAGAAGGAACTTCGCGTCACGCTAAATTATTTCCTCCAATAACAAAAAGGACATCATCATCAAGGGATCGCACGAGCGCCTTGAGGATAATTCAGAATGAAAACCTGAGATTAAACTTTTGCCGTTCCTTTTTTTTTTTTTTTTTACGTCTCTTTATCTCTTTTTCGCTTCGCGAAGATAAACACCAGGATCGTGAAGAACACTTCCACCGAGTGAGTTAAATCTATCGAGGCAGTTTTCATTATATACGGAGAGAGAAGGAAGCGAAGAAAGATGGAAGGAAATAAAAATAGATGAGAGAAAAATCACAGACGCAGCTGTACGATGATCGAACGAAATTGCGAGAGACGGTGGGTGGTTAAGTATGTTGTGTATATGTACTCGTATATATATATATATATATATATATAGGATTACGAACAAAGGGAGTTTAACGAGTTGCTTTACTTTTTGTCGTTGTTCGACTAACATACCTATTACTTGTCGATCTGCGTGTTTTATTTACAAGACAGTTTGATTTTTAAATCGAGCATGGATTATTTATGCTAAATTTTATTTTTCAGGATCTTTTATATCGGATACTTTTGAAAAACTTAAACCACTGATTACGGTAAAAGTTTCGTAATCGTATTACATAATTTAACGTTTAATGAATGAATGTGCAATCATTTAAAAGAATAATATCGATAGTTATATATAAGTATGAATTAAATACACATTGTAATTATTTTCATATTTAAAATAAATATATTAATATTTTTTACTTATTTATTTATGCAAAAGTATTTAAATATTCTTTTTAATTAATATGTACTTCATGTTTGCATTATTTCTTAAAAATTTGTCGTTTAAAAAATCATAATAACTGACTGAATTTTACATTTGCATACTACTTATCTCCACTTACCTCCACTTACATTAATATTCACTGTTACAGAGTAATAAAGTAATTTTGTAAAAAAAAAAAAGTAAGGGAACAACAATATGATTGACTTGATTCTTATGAACGAATAGGCTGCAGAAAGTTATTAAATTTCATCTCAATTTTCAAGTACCTGCGGGCTAAGGTATTAAACTACAAGAATCTGCAAGTGAGAAGAATTGAGAGTAAGCAGGAAGGAAAATGCAATACTTATGCGAGCGAACTCACGTAACGATTGATATTTAACGGACAGAATGACGTCGTATCCTTTTTCCACTGCTGACGTTATAAGTGAAAGCTGTTTTAATACTTAGTATCAATAGTAAGTGTATTTAAATAACTAGAAATAAAAAGAAACGATTATTTGAAATTAAGTTGTTTCTGTGAGTTTAATTTTATAAATTTTAATTATATTAATAGAAAAATTGAAGACAAGAAAATTTTTTACTTTGAACGTTAAATATAATAAGCATAAACATTTTATTTAACTAATTTTTTCTTTTAAATCAAAAAAAAAAGAAAAAAAAAAAAAAATTTTAAAGTAAAAAGACAAATTTCTTTGCAGCAACGTTACGCGACTTATAATTTTCTTCAATTTGTCCCTACAATTTGAGAAAAATTGTCGTTTTAATTGTTCTTAAATCTTACGCTCGCGTATAACTGCAAATGGAACCTAAAGTTTTTAACTTTAAATGCAGTCCCACATTACCTCTAATAGCAGTCTTAAAATCAAGTGTCAATCATAGCCGCAGAAGGTGCATCGGTTGCTCCAAGCTATTCCGACAAAGATCTTCATGCGCAACTCCTTTCTCTCTTTTTCTTTTTTACCCTTTCTCTTTCTTACCATCAGACTCGGCGAAAAATGACGAACAGGACCGTGAAGAACGAAGAGAGAAGCCAAAAGAAAGAAAAGATTCTGCACGCCGAGAGGGAAAGAATGAGAGAGAGAGAGAGAGAGAAGCAGGAGAAGCAGAAGAAGCGGAGAAAGAAGAGAGGGCAAGAAGCGCCGGGGCGGCGAGCGCGCGGCTCATCAAAGAGGATTGTAATTAGCCGCGCATGTGCCGCTCCCTGAGTCGCGCCGACACCACCGTCGCCGCGCGTCATGCCATACCGGAGACCGCCGTGCGACGAAAAACGAGAAAAAAAAAGAAAGTATATATATATATATAAGAGAGAGAGAGAGACCGCGCTCGGTAAACTTCTCATCATCTCTTTTTCTTTTCGCAAGGGCGAAAAGGGAAGAAGGGAGAGGATTCGGTCGTGAGTTTTTTGCTCATGGATTTCGCTGCAGTGTACTTTTTTTACGACGTTGGCAGCAACGACGACAACGAGTAGCAGCGCGCATTGCGATTTTTTCTAAAGTTTTTACGAGCGCGTAAGAAGTAAGAAAAAGAGAAAGAAAGAGAGAAAGAGAGAGAGAGAGATATATAGAGCTTGATGATCATTTTGCGAGGCCCCATGACTTGTCGTTGAGGAATTTCGCGATAATATTCTTTCCCGTTTTTCGAGAGATTTTTATACATCGGACTCGTTTGCTCTTCTCTCTATGAGAGGAAATGTGCCGCCGCCGCGCTCTTGATTCGTTCGAGTCTTCGAGATCTGTGATGGAGATGACGATCGCAATGTATGAACGGAATGAGTGCTTCGTTCTCTGGGGCCTTGATGACGATTATTTTAAAAATTTCGTGACTTTGTCGGTACTGATCAAATAAAACAGTGAATTACTTTTTTTTATTTATTTATTTATTTATTTTTTTTATATTTTTTTTTTACTTAATGCGCATCGTACATTCAATTAGTGATTTTTATACAAAAATATTTTTGTATTTTATTTTAGTTTGACTTTATAAAATACCTTACTTAATTATTATTTTTTAAAATAATATTCATTATAAAACTAATTTAAAATTAACTTAAAAGCATTTAAATAACAATAACTATTTTAAGTTTTAACTATTTTAGAATAATTTTTCTTTTTTTTGTAACATTTCTTTAAAAGCTTTAAAATTAAATAAGTTGATTTATTGGTTTTACGTAACTAAATTTATTAATTTTGATAATCAACGTAAAATGCTTTGCAATATTTTAAAAGCTCCAATATAATATAGTATCCATAAAGATTAATGAAAAGCAATGAAGTTCAAAAAAAATTGAATTTTGAATATCTTAATTTTATGGCTATTAAATTAAATCGAGATTCTTTCTAATAATCATTATTAATAATTAGATTTTCGTTTAATAACATTATTTTAATATACAACAACAAATTGCCAATTTTACCATAAAAATGAATTTTATTAAAATTTCATCTTTTTTTAAAAGTTTTCAATTACAGAGTCAATTTCCGCTGTATTTAATAAAGCACTTTTAACGCTTTTGTGGTTTTTATATTGTTTTTTTTTTTTTTTTTTTTTTTTTTTTTTTTTTTTTGTTTTTTTTGTTTTTTTTTTTTTTTGTTCAGCGTATGCTATTACGAATAACAGAGAAATTAATGTCTATTTTTATTCACGAACATTGCATGCACAGTTTAATTCCTTTTTAATTATCCTTCCTATAAGTGCAAAATTGATTTGTTTCCTTTATCGCTTATCTTCGTTTAAAAATGTTTCAGAAGTATTCTTTTCGCAAATTACGTTTTAAAATGTAGTGTAGCGACATAAACTTACGTTTTCTCTCGGAATTGTAAAATCGAAAAAAATAAAAGAAAAACTTGAGCGTTTATACAATAATCTTATTCAATTCCCTTAATTTGCATAGACCCATCCTTTAAATACTTTTTCCAATCGAAAAGCATCGACGTCCGACTGTAATAACCCACTGCCGAAATTCAATTTGTAAACACAAAACGAAAAATAAAATATTGTCGGCGATCGAAAAGATCTCGAAAACAGAAAAAACAAAGAGCGTTTAAAGCAAAGAGAGAACGAGCGTATACGTTGTACATATATACATATATATTTGAACGCTCGACGCGCGGAACTCAAATATTCATTACGTTTTCATAAATTAATCGCTGCTGCCACCGCAACGCCATTGCTTTTGCCGTTACGGCCACCAAAAGCATTCAAGGGCAGGTGTGCCTTCTTTTCTCTCTCTCTCTTTCTCTCTCTTTCTCTTACCTCTATTAAAATCGAATATTCGACACGCAAGATAAAAAGCGCGCGATCTCTCTCTCTCTCTCGCTCTATCCCTTGGATGAAAATAATAAAGGTGGAAAGAGGAAAGGTAAAAGAGAGATAGAGAGAGAGAGAGAGAGAGAGAGGCAACGGTCCGATCCGCAATTCATTAAAAGCGCCGAAGGCAAGAAAAAGAAACGATTGCTTGTATACATATATACACACTTACGTATTATACACGTCTCTCTTCCTTTTTCTTCCTTTACTCTTTCTCTCTTTGTCTCTCTCGCTTGGTACTCCAGGGCGAGCATTAAATTCACGTTATTACGGGTTATTACCGGGTAATGAGAGAGAAAGATAGAGTGCCCCTCCCGCACCGTTTATACACGTAATCTCTCTTTCTCTCTCTTTCCCTCTCAACCCTTATCCTTTTATTTTTCTCTTTTGTATATATGTTATAAGTACATATATATATAAAGTCGCTGACTCAGCTTCGTGAGCTACATGCGCGCGTGCGTATCTTTTCTCTTCTGCTCTCGATCATACACCTCTCTGTGTGTACATTATACTTATATATACATACAAATACGAGAATAAATTTTGAAATATCGTTTTTCCCTGTTACTTATTCGTGCGCTATGGACCACCGAGTAATTGCCGAAGGTGTATAATAAATAAGGATTAAAAAATATATGTAAGAAGGTCGAAATGTAGCAGTCGTTTTGTTCAAGAATAAAGATGACTGGGAAGGTAAATCCGTATGATGTTATAATTAAAATCATTTTTTAATATCGTCGTTGTATAATCCAACGATTGGCTCTTTCCTTATTATTTCGCGTTGGTGTTTCATTAACTTTACGCGTGCACTTTTGAATTATATTTCTCAAAAGGTAAATCGTTAAACTAATGCTTGCAATTTTATAAGAACTTTAAATGTATAATTAATAAATTATGTATTAAAATTTTGTGAAGAGAAAGATTACATATTGATTGCCTTACTCTTTAAATTATTATAGATCCAATAAATTGAAACAGCAATTTCTGTACAAAATAAATGAAAAAAAAAAAAAAAGTTTTAGTTTTGCTATTAAAAATAATTTTATAGATATCTAACATTAGAAATTATTGAAAAATTTTAAATTACAACTCCGATCGGAAGAAAATTTCGTTCGAATCATGTCAAAAATCAAAATTACATAACGTTAATTCAACCGACGTTCGGCTATCGAAAAATACTTTCGTCAGCGCAATAATCCTATCATTCGTAGAAATTCAAAAAAGGTATATATCTACACATAAGAATGCATTAAAGATCGTTTTGGATAAGAGGGAGCGCATCGGTATGTACGTGCACGTTGTAAGAAAATTTCCGTACCGCACGCGCGAAAGCACTTAACGGAAAGGAAGAGATTCGAGCATTCGCGCGTTATATCCCGCCCCCGCGCGCATTGCCGGAAAATATATTTCATTAGATTCTTCGTCTTTTATACCTTCGAGCGCTCAAAAATCACCGTACACGTAATATTCCTTTATGTACACACGCACACATACAAACACACACACACACACACACACACACACACACACACACACACACACACACACACACACACACAGACAGACACATATACGTACGTATAAATATAAGCGCGTGCGCGCGAATAAAAGTAGTCTGTATCGTATACGTGCATACACACGTAGGTGTGTTTGTGTGCACCAAGACACGGATATAGGCGCATAATAAAAGACCGGCGAGAGCAATATTCTCTTTCATTCTCTTTGTACAGCGAGCGCAGCTAAGAATCTTCGCCCGTGGTTTTTATTACGGCATAGCGTCTTGCCCGCGTGCGCGCGCGCGCGCGCGAATAGTCGCCGCCGACGTCGCCGCGTAATGATGGGTCTTGGCCGGCACGTATCCACCGCCGGTGTGACCCTACAGGGCTTTTAGAGTCTCGAGCTCTACATCTATTACATATATATATATATATATATGTATACGCATTTGTAACGCCAGCCTACATCCGAGTCATTTTATTTTTTTTGCGTTTGAGCTTGCTCCGATCTCCTCCGACATTTCTCCTTTTATTTCCTTCTTCCCTTCTATCTATGTGGTGCGACTATTTTGTTGTCGGTTCGTATCGCTTTCATGATGTATCCTTTATTGGGTGCATGCGCTTTGATATTGTTTTTCTCCAGAGGTGTGTCCGATTATTATATTATAATATTGATTATTATTAAGTGAAATAGAGAGGATTTCGAATGATATCTTTATTTTTTTTTTTTTTTTTTTTTTTTTGAAACATTAATTATTGAAGCGTTTATAATTTGAAAGGATAATATTAATGAAGAAAGAGGTTGGATAGAATAGCAATAAAGCAAGTGTAATGAAATATTTATAAAAACTGGGTTGGAATATAATCGCTCTATTTTTATCTATTGTTTTTATTTAAATGTACCATTAACGTTAGCAATATAAAATTAGAATGACATTATTTACGTATATATTTTTCCATAAAAAATTGTAATTAATTTCATACTGAGTAATAATGTTTTCAATATTATATTAAATAGTATAACAAATTTATTGTCACAAACTTTGCTATATAGTTAAAGACTATATTTTCAAAACTATCTTTATGAATATTTTATTTTTGTATATTTCAAAAGATTTAGTCTAACGATAATCAAAAAAGTATTTAAACTTCCATGTAAACAAATTTCTTTCTTCTCCTTCTCTATCAAAATAAAAAAAAAATAAAATAAAATAAAATAAAAGAAAAAAATATGCAGACTCGATATAGTAAGACGAGCAAGACTGTGACATTTCACGTAGCGCCGGATGAAAAACTAGTTGGCAATACCGCAAGTCGCGCGCTTTTGGAAAGTCAATCGGCAACTATTTGTCAATTATCCAGGGATGTGCTAATTGACAAGAAGCTCAATTAAATCGGCCACTGAATTTTAAAGTAAAAGCTCGCGTATTCTGGTCTGGCTAGATTCCTTATAAATGCATACATATGAACTTCTATCTACAGCTCGCTAACTTGACGTGTGCGTGTATCGAGAATTAAAGATGTATCGAGCGTGTTTGTATAAATACGACGAAGCCGGCAGCAAAGACACACGTCGATCTATTATACGGATAAGGTAAAACTTGTATATATACTTGAGTTCTTTCAGGAGAAATATAAGGGGAACGTCGAGGGGAGTCCCCGAGCCGAGCGTTAATATAATCATACGAGGTCAATGCAATTTCTACTTATTTTAATTTATTTTTTCTGCGAAATTTGTGTAACTGTAAATTCACTGTATATGTATGTGTCGGTTATTTAAATCGTTTATAGAGGTTTTTTTTTCTTTAAATAATTGATAACGAATAATTGATTAAAAATATTTATGAATATTACAATGTCGTACAATTCTGTTATACATGTATAGTTTTTTGTTTAATTAATATACCTATTATATCAACGATAAAGCAATAATACAGCTCATACTTTTTTTAATCTGCTCTTTTTTTTTTTTAGATTATGGAGAAAACAATAGATATCGTACTTGCACAAGTGTAACAATGAACTGCAACGGCGCCGTTTTAAGGACTCACCGTATCTTTCATCAATTTTAATTTCGATTCAACCTGAACGATTTTGATTCGACTCGCGCCAAGGGTAAAGAAGAAGAAGAAGAAGAAGAAGGAGAAGGAGAAGAACATTCACCGAAAGAACCACTTATGCGTTTCCTCTCATCTGCACCTCCCGGCAAAACTCGAGGAAAAACGAATAGAAAAACAAAAAGAGAAAGAGAAGAAAGCGATAGAGGGCGAGATAGGAGTACGAAAGGCAAAAAGGAGAAAGGCCGTTAAGGTAAAGGAATATTGTGCGGTGATCTTACTCGCTCTCGGGACTATGACCTTTTTTAACCGTGAAGGGGAAATTCGGTCCGGTTGTCGGCTGACGTTGCTGCCGACGCTACTCTTGCTACCCCCGTAGATCGGCCTTATATACATTCGTCTCTCTCTCTCTTTCTTTCTCTCTTTCTCTCTCTCTCTCTCTCTCTCTCACACGCTCTTTAGCGAGCTCCATCACATAATGATCGGAGTCGGTGCTCAACTTCTCGAGTCATCGGATCGCCGACCGCGAGCCGTTCTCAACCCGATCGTACAATGTTTATATATTTTTATGGCCGCTGCAGCGATGCCGGAGATGTGCCAATACACAGAGCGAGCGCTTTTTCATTTTTTTTTCGCGCCGCGTGCTTTTATTTATTTTTTGTGCTATGTTCGTGTGTGTATTTCAATCGATAGTGTTTAAAGTTGTGGCGTTAAGGGTTATATTGGGGATGTAAACACACGGATACCGCGGCGTTGATAAAATGTACCGTTGTTTTTATTGAATCATCGTCGCGAAATAAAAGCATCGTTGTATAATAAATGATTAATAAAAAGAAGATACCGTAATCTATAAAAAAAAATTCTAAACTCCACAAAAATAATCTTCAAATAAAACATTGAATATCTGTAAAAAGTCAATAATCGTAATATCATACCGAGTCATTGGTTAAGCTACACTGCGAGTGTAACTTAGCTGCGCTAAGCGAAACTAATTAGCAAAAACGAAACCCACGTCTTGCGCTTCATTCAGGCCCACGTAACTATTGTTCGAGCCACTCTCCGGCTCTACGGTACGTTATGCAAATGACACGCTCTCTTTTTCTTTTCATGCTTCTCTTTTACTTTCTCCTCTTTACTTTTATGTTTCTTTTTTTTTTTTTCGTTTCTTTTTTGTCCGCGCGATTCATCCTTTTCTTTTGCTCTTCTTACATTTACTCTTTGTTCTTGAGATAATAATTAAGGCCATTTGAAAGTAAATGAAAAATTGATTTCAAGATATGATCTCGAATAACATTAGACTTTTAAATGTTAATAAGTTATTATTTTAGTATTACGATAATTATAACCTTTTCAAATAAGTCATTACAAAAAAGTTTTATCGGTTCACTTGCTATAAATGAATGACTTTTTTTTATAAAGTTTAAATTGTATATTTCAAAGCTACAAAAGAAACGCATTTTTTAATTTCTACGCGACAACAATATTTCTGAATCTTGTTTCATTGAAACATTTGATTAGAAATTGTTTTGAACACTATACAGTGCATTCGGAATAGATAATAATATGTAAGCGGAAAGTGAAAAAGAAAGATACGAAGAAAAGAGAATTAAAGAAGAGCGAAAAGAGTATTAAAGAGAATTAGCTTTCGAACTTGAAATTATGCATTCATAAAACGCATCTCTATATAATATGCTCGGTCACATTTTTTTATCCACCTCATTTGAATAACTGATTATAGTGGGTGGAATACCTATAGTAGAAATGAGAACTTTATCTTTGCGATGAAGTCGTACTTATATACAAAATTTGCATTTATTTTTTAATAAAACTATTATATTTGCAAATAAATCTTGCCGACGTTACAACAGTTATCTCAACAACTTTTAATATCTTTATCAAAAAGCACGCTTCTATCATTAATATTCGTCGAAATATCTTTATAATGCCATAAAATTTTATTTAAAGCGTTTGCCATTATTTTATAAAACGTTATAAAACATGTGAAATTTCAATAAAGCCTTGGAACATCTTAACACTATCGTGCTAACATACTTTAAACGTACGGATATTTTTACGATTTTTTATTACATGGATTAATTATATATTTTTTTTTACTTTTATAACATAAATTGAAAATTTTACAAAAATCTGTCATATTTAAAATAACCTATAATATAAAATCTTTATTATGTCTCTTAGAAAATATATTAAATTCATTGTTGAAATTTTTATAATTTCCAAATAAAAAATTATTGAATTACTTTTATTCAAAAAAAAAAAAAATCGGCATAAAATTTCAAAGGCGAAACAAATTTTAGATTTATACATGGAGAAAGATTACGGTTAATACCATGTAATTTATTCGTGTACTTTTTTTAGCGTTGCCAGATCGCTTGCACGTATATCTGTTCCCTTCCATGGCTCAGGCGAGTTTCAACTCCTTCCGTTAAGTACGTGATTTTTGCGACTGCTATTAGTGAAGTTGTGTTTTGGTTGTGCGTCACACAAAATGGAACACTCATGACAACGCCCCATGTCACACTGCCCTCTCCGTCACAGAACCTTTGACCTCAAAAGGCATTCCTGTGGTTCTTCAGCCCCCCCCCCCCCCCCTATTCACCTGACCTCAGTCCCTGTGACTTTTTCCTTTTTCCTAAATTGAAAAATGTCCTCAAAGGACGACATTTCGGGACTTTAGAAAATATCCAAAAGAGTGTAACGGTTGAAGACTTCCAGCGCTGCTACCAAAAGTGGGAACAACGTCTCTCCATCGGTGTGTAGCTGCCCAAGGGAACTACTTTAAAGGGGATAACATTGATGTTTGAATAAAAATAAAAACTTTGGTAAATAAAAAATCAGTCTCATTACTTTTCTGCCACACCTCGTAGATTACTTATAAGTGTACATGCTTAAAAATTTTAAAGTAATTATATCACAAAATATATTTACACAATAAAAATTTTTCAAAAATTTTCTAATAATAATTGCATGCACAAAAATAATGCAAATAATTTTCATTTCATCATATAAATTATGTGATTAAAGGATAACCGATATTTTTTTAATTTATTTCCGTTATATGCCGTTAAAAATTATTTATAAAAACTCTTTGAACACGTTTTAAGCAATATACAAAATTTTTTATACAATTAAACTTTCAGATTTAGAAATTTTCAAACTTTAAGACTACATATACACCTTTTGTCATGATACAATCATAATTGTTCATTTGGAAAGTAACTCTTTTGGGTGAAATCAGCAACATAATTGGTCTAATTTATTCGGTTCAAAATAGTAAATCAGAAACGCCTGGATTAGTCATAACTCTAGAGGTCGGTGTGAAATATGTCTTAACAAACGTCCGAGCGCATGGATAGGTGGAACGAATTAACGAAATTTTCGTTAAAAAAAATTTCACAAGACCGTGTGTGCCTCTTCTCGACGCGCGGCAAAAATCGACAGGTGCCAGCTCGACCGGACAGCGGCTTCGTTCGCACCGGTAAAGATCAAAGGAGAGTAGAACGAAACCCCACTAATAACGTAGTAGTAAAACTTCTCTTTCCCTTTTCTCGTGCGCGTATTATATGCAATTATTACGCGTCCTCGAAATTCGGAAGTGTGGAATTATGTGTGCTGTGTCTATATGTGCACAACTTATGATTGTATGCGAATTTTGAAACATAAAATACAGCGCTAAACCTGAACGCAAATTACGTATAATGTATCCCAAAATTACTATGTCGAGGCCACGCTCGCGGTTACTTCTTTTGTATTATATTAAGATCATTCAATTTTGTTCCTGGTCACGCATTGTCCGGCTATTTTATATACATATGTATATCTTTTTTGAATAATTGCACATACATAATTTTATTCATTAAAGCAGTAATGTTATTGCTTATAAGTGTACTTCTAAAATTATTTAAAATTATATTTATAATTAATTGTAAAAACTATTAACATTGCCACGCATACGTTTCTGTACGCGCGAGTGCCTTTATGTTTATATATAATTAAAAATTAATAACAAATTTTTATTACTGCGTAATAAAAATAATATTCAATGATAAATAAATTAAATTTTCTTAATTGTAAAAGATTTTATCATTAATTATTTAAAAATTATTTATTACAAGCATATTATAAAAAATATAATGTTCGAAAAATCAAAAAAGCTTTAAAAATAATTAGTTTTTTAAATTTAAAATTAAAATTATTTAATATTTATTGTTTAAAATTTAGTAATTTAAATAAATCTCTTTATGTAAATGAAAAACATAGTAAAACGTAAGTTAACACGTAGGTTTGTGTTAAATTAAAAGATTTTTTGTTCTATAAAAAATAGAAAACACAAGAATTAATTAATTTAATTTATGAAAATATGCACGTATTTCATGTAAGTAATTATATATACAAATGAAAGAATATGCAAAAAGAGCATAAATAATTTTCATTACAACGTATTATATATGCTCTCAATATATTCTCGATTACAACAGAAAAACTACTTTATTTTTCAAAATCTATTTTTATGTTGTATTATGTTTTTAATTACGCTTTAAATTATTAATTATTATGTATCATAAACAGTTTTAAAGGAAATATTGATAATATTTTATTGTAACAAATGGTGTCATACAAAAAGCAACTAATAAATTAAAAAAATACTGAAACTAAATAAATACTAAAACTTAATTAAAATTGGATTAATTTATTGATAATAATTTTGAATTGACGATAAAATAAAACTCGTAAATGATAAATTTTTTTTGTCGAATTTGTTTCATTTTTATCAATGCGTCTAATTAATTTTTTATTTATTTTTGTGTATTGCAAGATGAAATAATTAATTAATCAGTAACTATAATAATTATTTTAATCCATGAAATTAGAACTCTTATTCTTAATTCTTTTAATTTATAATTTTAATATATTTTAAATATACATCATTTTAATAATGAATAAATAATAAATAATTTTTTTAAATATCTATATCGAGAAATCGGAAACACGACAGGAAACGATAATTTTATACCTAACTCATCTGACCCGATGTTCGTTCGCCGCGCATGCGTAATTGTGCACTTGCTTTTCTGCTGGCCATTCTACGATTCTTACAACTATCATAAAATTCCGTAAGTACAAGCAATTTAGAAAGTTCATTATTTATATTTTAATGTAAAATAATCTTAAATAATATCTAATCATATTTTATATAAAATAAAGAAATATGTTTTATTTTGTTAAATCAATTTTTTGTTAAAATTTTATATTTATTAGGGTTAACCAATGCATAGCAACTTGTGATGTAACATTCTTTCGATATTATAAATGTGATAAATTAGTAATTGTGTAAAATTAAAAATTTTAGAAAAATGGCCACTATTATACGTACACTACGACCCGTTTTAAGGTGCACTCGTGTTCAAAAAAGGTTTTATGCAGATGCTGCCGATGAAATGAAATTTACGTTTGCTGGTGCCAACCAGGTACGTTTAAAATCATTTTTAATATTTTGTAGTACAAATAATGTTAATATAATCTATAATATATTTATGTAAAATATATATGTGCAGGTATTTTATGATCAAGCTGTTGTCAAGCAAATTGATGTGCCATCATTTTCAGGATCATTCGGTATCCTACCAAAACATGTACCTACTTTAGCTGTTTTGAAACCTGGAGTTGTGACAGTTCATGAGCAAAGTGGTGATACCAAAAGAATTTTTGTATCTTCTGGTACAGTTACAATTAATGAAGATTCCAGTGTACAAGTAAGGAAATTTTTAATTACAAGAAAAAAAATGGTTTTTATTAGCAGCCAATTTCTAAGTTTATATTGTAAAAAAATAATATTTCATTATTATAAATTTATAAAATTTTAATTAAGATTTTTTTATCCATAAAAATATTTAAATAAATTTTGAATCTTTCTATAAATTAATTTTTTGTTTTGCTTCAAAGAAAATATGATATTTTTATAATTAATTTACAAAATTTAATTATGGTATATTAATGGTAATATTTTAAATTAATTTTATGAAGATATAAGAATCGCATAAATATATAAATTTATTTATAATACATTTTTTAAATTCAGGTAATTTTATAAAGAAAACAATAATTCGACATATAAAATTATTTTCAGGTGCTTGCAGAAGAAGCTCATCCTGTTGAATCATTAGATGGGTCAGCAGCAAAAGATATTCTTAGTAAGGCTCAACAACAATTAAATTCAGCGTCATCAGAAAAAGATAAAGCGGAAGCTACTATAGCTATAGAAGTTGCAGAAGCTTTAGTTCAAGCAGCGCAATAAATTTATTGTATTATAAAATTTGTTATCATAAAAATAAAAGAAGATAATTGTATTTCATATTTAGCCATATCAATATCTATAATAGAAGTTATTCATACTGTCATAAAATAAAATTGTTTTGCAATAAATATGCCAATTAAAATAAAAATAGTGCTTATTTCAATCATGAAATAAATGAGGAAGTGTAGTTTTGGAAAATATATTAAAACACAGTTTATTGCACTTTCATTATTGAGTCAATTTTCATAATATTATTTATTTGTTAATCAAAAACGTGTTTTTCAAACTTATTTTTTATTACAAAAGTGGTATTTTTATTACAGAGTTTTTTTTTTAAACAGCCATAAAAATCACTCTTATTATTAAAACTCACAAGTGAAAATTAATTATTATATTTTGTAAGTGTATAACAACGCTTTGTACAAGAATTAAAAACTTATCAAATGATAATGAAATGTTTTAATTCTATTCAAGAATATATAGAGCACAATAGTGCGTTTATAACAAGTGAAAAATATTATAAACTATATTTGTCAAAATAAAGAATAAATTCTCTCATAAACTTTGGCACATCACCAAAAAAAAAAAAAAAAAAAAAAAAAAAAAAAAAAAAAAAAAAAAAAAAAAAAAAAAAAAAATAAGTAACAGTTTTTGCAGTCAATATTATTAAAACTAAACATATTTGGCAATATATCATACAATTTAATTACCTACTATAACAAGATAATATTACAGCATAAAACAAATGAATAATTATTTCTTACAAGCAATCTTTTATATGATTGAATTCATAATTATATGTATAATTTTTTTATTTTAGAATTGAAAATAGAAAAATTTAATATAAAATTAATATATTATTTTGCAAACTTGAAAAATTATTGCAAAAACATTTCCATAAAAATAATAAAAAATATTCTAGACTCAGAAATAATTTTGTATATTATTTTATAAAATTGCATACTTGTTTGCTGTAAATAAAAATTATTAAAGTTAATAAAATATAATGTATTTAACGATATTCCTTGTTATATATATATATATATATATATATATATATATATATATACACATACACACACACATATGCATCTAATCATTATTATAACAAAATGTTAAAATAGTAATTTTAGACTAGTTCATTTATTCTTCATTGGTTTCCTGCCAATTGACTTTTTAATGAAGTCATTGGTAACGATATACCCTGATTACTTAGAGAATTACTTTTACAGCATCCTGCACTGCTTGTACTTTTACAACAGGTATTAAATACTTCCTTTAATTCTTGCAACGTTTTTATGCAAATCACTACGCAACATGAACCACAACTATTTTGATTATTGCAACAACATGTATTCTGTAAAGAAGATACTATATCTGCTATGTTCATTGCTTTATTAGTTTTTGCCATTTCCTTTTTTTCTTGATTTTCTTGAATCCTATGAGAACAATTTTGACAATTACTTTCATCACTATCACATTTGCAACTGGAACATTTACAAATTCCCGCATCAGCAGTAATTTCTTGTAATATATTTCTAGAAACTTCTTTTTTATTTGTTTCTATTTTTGAAATATTATTATTCTCGTGTTCTGTATAATTAATAACAATTTCTGTATCTTCATTAATATGATTTTCAGTATCAATCAAATTAACTGTTTCTGCTACAGGTGCCCTTTGAAGTTGATTTTTTATTTCTAAAGGATACGGTTCTGGGCCAAGTAAATTTACAAGAGAATGAACAGCTGTTGGAAGAGCATTAGATTCTGACCAGGTTGATTCAGTTTTAACAGTAGGTATAGCTGCAGAAGCATTTATTTTGTCAGAAAGTTCACTTGTTAAAGAATTTATATCAATCCATGAAGATTGTCTTTCTTCTTCAGATGCTAAGGCTAATTCAAGAGCACGTGATTCATTACCGTTAACAGAATCTGCTATTGCGTTTGCAATTTGGTTCTGCATTGAAGTATCGCTGCCAAACGTGGTACCATTTTCAAATGATAACTGATTAATTTCATCTGTTATTAAGTGATTATTGTCTGACATATGTAGAACATTTGGTAATTGACTAGATAAAGAACCGTATAAGTCAGTATTATTTTCACAGTTGTTTAAATTTCTATCCATTAAATCTATTATGGGTTTGTCTAAATAATTATTAATTTTAGTGATGGGAACCGATTGATTTATTAAATTACTAGTAATATTAGTTTGCGTTATCTGAGAATTGTTTAAGTTAGTATCTAAAATAATGCTTTGTGTTTGTAAAATTGAATCACTATTGCTACTTTCCATGTTAGCATTGTGATTTTGTATAGTATTATATAATTTTAACTGATTGTAGTTATCATCAGAACTAAAATTATTCATTGAAATTTCATTGTTGTTTTCATTAATTTTTATTTTTTCATTTTCGTTACTATAAACATTAGTACTAATTGATTCCTGATTGTGTAAAATATTAATCATTGAATTATGATTGCTATTGATAATTTTTTGCATTTCATTAGAAACATTTTCAGCTATCTGCACTGTTTTAGTTTGCTCATATGCTTCAATTGGAGAATAAAGCACAATTGCAACAGGAACTTCATTAAATGACTGTTCTTGATTATCTGTTCTATTGACTTGTGAAGTAATATCCACATTTTCAGTATTATTAATATCTTCTACAAAATTTGTAATTTCTTTACTCTATAATGTGCAAGCAAATAAAATAATAATTTAGGTATAAATAAAAGTTTTATTTATAAAAATTTTAATTGAAAAGATACATACTGTATCGTCAAATTGTGAAAACTTTTTATGCGTTTTAAGATGACTTTTTAAACTATGTGGTGTAGTGAATGACCTTTTGCAATGACTATGTGTGCAAATGTATGGGCGTTCACCAGTGTGGGTGCGTCTGTGCGTTTTTAAATGGTGAGAAGCTGTGAATGCCTTTCCACAACCTTTTTCTCTGCACCTTAAAATAAGTATTTTAATTTAGTTTAAAAAGCATTTAAGTTTTAAAAATAATTAAACGAAAAATTCGTAATTAATAAATTTAATAATAAATATGTCTATAAAATATCAATTATTTTATAATTGCATAAATATTAATAAAAGTATTAAAAATGAGATTTTAATCATTATGATAAGATTAATTTGAATATTAACATTTTATTTCTTGCATGCAAAATTTCATACATATTAATATGTAAATTAAACAACTTCAATTTTGCAAGTGCTAATTAATGATTTTTTATGTATAATGTTATTAAAATTATAATTGTTAAAAAAAAAATTTTCAGGAAACATACTTGTAAGGTCGTTCTTGAGTATGAGTACGAATATGTTTCTTGAGATCACTAAGTGTTGTAAAAAACTTTACACATCCTGTCTCTTCACAATTGAATGTATTGCCGCTGTGAAGTCTTTGATGTGCTCTTAGTCTGTAAAGGGTGTTAAATGCTTTCTCACACCCATTATGATTGCATTCAAATGGCTTGACTTTTGTGTGTACTCTAATATGGATTTTTAAACTGTATGAAGTTAAAAATGCTTTACCACAACTTGGTTCCGAGCATTTGAACCGATATTCGCCTGAAAGTTGTGAGAATTCCGTTTTTGCTTACAAAACATGTTATTATTGACTAAATAAATTTTTAAACATGTTAAAAATTACATTTCTCTAAATTTATCATTTTGTATTTATAATTCACTACTACTATAAAAGCATGCAGTAAATTTTCATGCCAATTTTAATAACAAAACATGAATATAAACTACTCACTTACCAACAGATTTAATCCTTAAGTTGCGTAAATAAAATAGGATATATTAATAATTAATAGGATTTAAAAACATTAATGATTGGTATATTAAGTTAGTCAAAAGAAAAATTATAATTGTTAATTTTAATTATTTAAAAAATTTATATTTAAATTGACTTAGAAAAGTTAATACAATTTTTAAGATTAAAACTAAGTTGATAAAGTTTTATAATAAAAACCAACCTTTATGAGTTTTCATATGGGTTCGTAAATTGCCAACAGTACTATAGGTTCTTGAACAGCCATCATATTCACAAGTATATCGGCTAATACGCTTTTGATTTGTATCAGGATCTGTAGATTCAATTGTTATAACTGCATGTGATGGATCTTCAGGCATAGAATTATTGTTTCCTGGATGTATTCGCATATAAATTTCATCTGAACTAATGGTATGGTGAATGTACCTATAAATACAAAAATATTAATAAGAATAAAAATCTAACTATTATTTCAAATTTAATTTTTTTTATACAAACAATAAAATATAATATCTACTTTAAATTTATTAGAATTCATTTTTTTTAAAATATTTTATTGTTTAAGAATATAAATATTTTTTTCAATTGATTGTAATTTTGTGTATATCGAATTAAGAAAGCTTTGGAAAAATAAAAACAATATTAAATTACTAATAGTATTCAAATAAAATAATTGCTTAAAATTTATATAAAATATTTTTAAACTTTTTAAAAACAGTGAACTAATAGTGATAGGTCCAATTTCAAAACTTGTAATGCCCTTATAAGGAAAGGCTAAAAAAACGTAGAGTATATCTGTGAAACATCAAACTCATTTATACATACATGTATGATAAAAATTAATTTATAATGAAAATCTACGCTAATAAAAATATGTAAATATTAATAATGAGTGTCAAAACGGTGATATTAATAAAAAACTTAAATTTTCAAGCCGCAAAAATAGTTATAATCATCTTGTATATACCCTGTGTTGTCATCATGCAGACTCTCGTTGTAGGGGGGATCATCGTCCGAATATTTTCCGTAATCAAAATCACCAGGTTGACCATAAATCTTAACAAAACTGGGCAGGTCAAGACTGTCGTCGAGACAATCTTGTAGGTCATGAGTCACAAGTATGCTATTGAAGTTCTCTTCGATTTCATCGGCATTTCCATGGTTTTCGAAATTTTCGTCTCCCCACGTCGCCATACTCTTTTTACTACCTCTCTCTCACGCTCCTGTACTCTCGTCTGCTTCTGAAAAATTATCATTTACCAATATTCAGAAAATAAAATACTACATAATTGTGGAAACTGCGGAAAATTTTCTTACGTTTTTAGAGGCAACACTGCTTTAAATATATATATCTATTATCTATAAAGAAAACATTATTGAGCGAACCTAACCTAAATTATTATCATTGTCAAGGCGCATTTTCAATCGGTAAAAATACTTTTCATTTAACAATTTTTATATATATTTTCTATCGCTATTTTATATAAAAACATTGGATATTGAGCGTTACAATTATTTTTACAAAAAAATTAAAAATAATTAAATACAGCAAATGTGAAAAATTAAATATTTGTTTTAAAGGAGCCATTACATTACTTTGGCGCTAGCGAAAAATTTAGTGATTTCTTTTTACATCGTGGCTACTAAATACATGCTGTAAGGTCTTAACCGGAATCGTAAAAGCTTTGACGTGGTAAAGATATCTTTGCATTTATTAATTACAATAACTCTGCACAAATACAATATGTCTTCAAAGAAAGATGTATCCACACAAAAGGATAATGAACCTGTTGTAAGTATTAGGGAGTAAAATTTTGTATATCTAAAAAGATCATAAATATATGCAAAATATAAAATATGTTTATGTTTAATGAATTTTATTAATGTACTGTTAAGTCTTAGGTTAAATAATAAATTAATTTTATATTCATAAAATATGTTTTATTTAATGTTGTAAATATTTTAATTTTTTTAATTAATAAAAATTTATAAAAAATTAATATTATTTTAATATGATTTCACAGCCAATTAAAATAAACAAATGGGATGGCTCAGCAGTCAAAAATGCATTAGACGATGTTGTTAAAAATATATTGATTAAAAAATACAATTATATAGAAAATTTTGCATTGTTGGATGGACGACTAATATTATGTGGAATTGCAGTTACTTTTGCTATTATAGCTTTAATTTGGGATTCTTTATATCCTTATCCTGCATCTAAGCCAGTCTTAATGTTTTGTGTAACAATGTATTTTATTTTAATGTCTATTTTAACATTGTACACAACATACAAAGAAAAAGGAATTTTTATAGTTGCTATTCAAAGGTAATATATTTTATTATTTACATGCTTAATAACTATAAAATAATGTTTAAAACGTTTTTGATGTTTCTTGCAATCTAATAAAGTAATATAGTTATTGCAATATAGTTATATTAAATGCAACAATTAATTTGATGTACATCTAAAGTTAAACTAAAATATTTTCAGTAAAAATAAAATGCTAAAAATTAAAATTTTTCTAATAAGTAATTTTTTTCAGGGATCCAGCAGGATTTGATCCAGATTTAATTTGGGAAGCGAGTTCTTATTTAAAAAAATATGATGATAAATATACTTTAGTTCTATCATTGAAAAATGAGGCTACAGGTGTTGTGAATGAAACATCTGATACAAAATCAGTGGCTAATTTTATAGATGTTAATGGAGTTGTAATACCAGAATTAGTTGAAGCAGTTGTTTCAAAAATGCTTGACAGCTTGTCCAGTCAACGAAAGGATAAATAGAAAATTAACATTTTTATACACAAATATTTTGATATGTGCTAATATTCCGAATTCTTTGTTACGTTATATAAAATTCCATATTTTTAAAATAAAAACAAATAAAAAATCAGTATTAGGATAATTATAAATTAAATTCTTACATTCATATTTATTTTTCATTAATTAAAAAATTTAACAAATAAAGAATGATATTTTTTATAAAATAATAAAAAAATTATTGTAATTTATATTATTACTTCATTATTACTTTTTATGATAAATCAATACAATTTTATTTCTAACTTTTTTTAATAAAAAGTTTTAAAAAGTTTAATGAGTTTAAATTAACCACTGATTTTACAATGGCGCATGCGTATATTTAAATATATATATATGTTATTTACAAATTATGTTGTATACGCAATATGATTGGCTAAAAGAAAATGCATTTTCAAATGCTTAACCTATAAGAATCTTTTACTAGTGTTCCTTAGCACTATACTAAAGCTTTGATATCATTTGACGATTTGAAAATTTTGATGTAACGATTTTATATGCAGGAAACGTAACCTTAGCAAATAAGTTGCCGGTTTTAATAAAAATATAGAAATTGTGTTTTTAAGTTATTTTTGAAGTTTATATAATTATCATTATGACAGAGCAGCAACAAAAAACTAAATCTATCACACTTAAAGGTTCTGCAGAATTGGTAAAACAATACCTTTGTAAGTTTTTTCAATGCTATTATAGTTAATTAATTATTAATCATTTATTAACTTTCGAATTATTATTTCTTAATATTAGTATATGGGATTAACAACATTTTATATCAACGAGGTATTTATCCTCCAGAAACATTCGAAACAGCTGAACATTTTGGATTATGTATTTTAATGTCTACTGACCCAAAGATAGTAAATTTCTTTACTATTGTACTTGGTCAAATTCAAGAATGGCTTTTGCAAAAAAAAGTTCAAAAAGTCACTTTAGTTATTTCAAATGTAAATACAAAAGAGATTTTAGAGAAGTGGGATTTTAAAGTAGACTATGAGATTGAAACAAATAATAAAGCTGATGGAAGTTTACCAGAAGTAGGAACTAAAGATCTAAAAACAATTCAAAAAGAAATACGTGAAGTCATACGTCAAATTACAGGTACATTTATATATCTATTATTATATTGTTTTAAATCTATTGTTAATTGTAATTAATGGTAATAATAATTATAAACATACTGAATACATTTTTTTTTAAGGAACTGTCAGTTTTTTACCTCTTCTTGATTGTATATGCAGTTTTGATATTTTAACATACACAATACCAGAATGTGATATTCCAAAAGAATGGGATGAGACAAGCCCGGTATTTATAGCTAATAGTCAAGAAGTACAATTGAGATCATTTTCCACATCCATTCATAAGATGGAAACTATAGTTAGCTACAAAAGTACTTAAGGAAATTTAAATATTGTTATTTTTCTTAAATGAAAGATTATATATGAATGTATTTTTTGTAAAATCATATATAATCATTTTTTCTTGGAGTTATTTTCTCTATGAGAAAATTTTTTTTAGCTTAATAAGTTAGACCAAAGTATTTTTATATTCAACTAATTATTTTATATCCATTAAGCATTTGTAAAGTTAACAAAAAAGTTTGTATTTTGAAAATTACATTGTAGTATTCTAACTGATTAATAAAACACTAATTTTTTATATTTGCAGATGAATTTATTTAATTAACTATTGATAGATTTTCTAAGCATTTCATCAATATAGTATCTTATAAGTACTTTTTTAAATTTCATTAGTGTCTAAAAAATTTGAATAATGACTAACACATTTTTATTCTATTACTCAATTGAAATTTGAGTAAAATTTAGAATTTATTATACAATAAAAAATATAAAATGCTTTATGAATATATTTATTTTTGCAATTTTAATATACATTCATAAAATTTATTTATAATTATAATACTTCTTTCAAAACTTTTTATAAGATAGTTTCATAATAATTATGTTTGCAAAATGAATCTAATATTTAAAATAAGTTTAATAAAAGATAATTTCCTTATTTTTTATTTTTATTTTTTATTTTACATATGTTTAAGAATATACACATTTTTCAAAAATATTACATATACATTATAAACTTGGTGATTATACAAAATGTCATGTACTTTATAAAAAAAAAAGATAAAATTTAATTATTTTATTTGTGCATTTGATTAATCATAAATTGTTTATGTTATATAAAAGATAAGTCTTAGTTTAATATTTATTGCAATTATAAGAAGCTTAGGCTGTGTAGCATACAAAACGCCTTTAATATCACAACATACTTTGCTTGTCAAATCACTCAAAGGCAACTATTGTTGAGATTTAAAATTATAAACTGGATATCTCGGAGCAAAACGTTCTTTGGCTCCAATCATATATTCAGATTCTTCACGATCTCTGAGACTTCTAGCACCATATGCAGATTCTTCATAAGAAGGTGGAGCTAAAATCAAATTTCAAATATAAAGAAAAGAAAAGTATTGTACTTATAAAAGTATTTTACTATGTCTTAATATTTTCTAGAAAATAAATTATAAATTATTCTTAAATATTTTTTTCAATATTATAATTTAAACTATTAATTTACTTGGTTTGAAAATGTCAAATTAAAATTTACATATTATATTTCTAATATATATTAAATTCTATATTTACCAAGATTAGGATATAAATTCGAATTCAGTAAATTAGAATTAGGAGACTCTTCAGGTGCAGAAGGAGCAGGAATTTGAGGATACATTCCTTGATCTGCTTCTATTGGTTTAGTTAGGTAATCATCGTTTCCGTTACTAACGTTTTGTACAGGTGGTTGTGGCATTTGATAAGTAGATAAAGGCACACTTCCTATATAAATCGTAATTTCGTCTCTTAAATTTCTATGATAACTATAATAAAACAAATAATTTTAATTTTTAAATTGTATCTCTATCAACTTTTTTGAAATATTAAAAATAACACAGAAAAAGTATTGGCTATTCTAATAAAAATTTAATATGTATGTAATTCTGTCAAGTGACAATGTATCAAAAATTAAGTAATTATAAAAAAAATTTTAATTAATTATTTTTAATTTAATTAATAATATCTATTTTTTCAATTTATAAAATAATTAAAATTAATTTTATTATTTACATAATGAATATAAAATAAATATGATATAATTTATATTAATTAAGCAACAAATGCTACTATTTTAGCAAATACATATTTTGTGTTAACGTTATTTATAAAAATATACTAACAATCCTGTCACACAAGCTTCTACTTTTAATTTGTATTCAAGATCTATAATGCCACAGTTTTTAAGACTCGATGGAGGCAGAGGCGGAACTTCTAAACTCTGTTCATAGTTTGTAGTTTCATTACCACCCACTGGACCTTTACTAACCTCAGCAACTGTAATTTCTACTACTTTATTTTCTGGACGGGGAGTAGTTGCAGTGTAAGATATAATCTGAAATTATGATTAATTTATGAGGAAACATTTAAAGCACAAATTTTTATAATTTATTTTAGAAGAGATAATCATTATTAAATAATTTTTAAAAACCTTTTGAAGTTTAAGTTTTAATGTTTCAACTGTAATTCCAGATTGATTTTCTACATTGACTTTTACAGGTATTGACTGACCAGGTACATATCCTTGTACAGGCGCTGAAATATTAACAGACAATGGCTGTGAAACACAACACAAACAACAAAATGTTTTATTCATTTCGCGAAATATTGGATCCTGAAAAAAAATAATATAAATTTTAAAGACAAAATATTTTTAAATATCTAATATAATTGTTTGTTTTAATTTTACAGAAGCACTTGGTTGTTGATTTAAATCCAAATGCGAGACAACTGTAAAAGCTATTTTAGTTTCTTGATCAAATTTCCATGGTCGATCTAAAATTGCTTTTGTTGTATATCGAATGCGACCAAAATCTGATTCAAAACTGCTTGGTAAATTAGGAGGAAGTACATAATTAAATGGATACGTATGTGTTCCTGCAGGTAATTCAATTTCTTGTCCTGAAAAAAATTATGATAAATATTGTATTATCAATGCAATATTTCAACAAAATTTAAATATTCACCAGATGATGATCCAAGAAGATAAAATTGTGCCTTAAAGTATTCTTCATGAGCTGTTACAACATCTGTTTCGTTAATATAACGACCATCATTATTTAATTCTTGTCTATCAGTAGACCAGTACGTATCTGCTTCCCCCTTAATACTTAATTTAATACCTAAAAAAATTTATTTTTAAGAAATAAAATTAATTTAAAAGTAATATTTCTTTGTCTTAATTAATTTTAATTTGTTTTAATTTAACATACTGAAATAAAGTTTAAACTTACATGTACAATTATAAATATATAACTAATAAATAAAAATGTGTGTATTTAATGTTAAAAAAATAAAATAATTTAATTATTTACATATTTAACAAGAAATACCAAGGTACAATTAATTTATATTTTTTACTGCAAATAAATGTATAAAATATTTTTTAATATTTTAAATGATCTAATTCAAATATATTGTAAAATATCTATATCTGTTCTAAGAATATCAAGAAAATATGTGTAAACACTAAAAATAGAAAGCTATATATCTTGAACTGTATGAAGATTATTTACAAAAGACAAAACAGACTGCGTTCAATAAAAAAATAAAAAATATATTCAATTGCTTACCTCTTATTTTTTTTGTTGAATCAAGAGTTACGATTACTTTACCGGTAACTGTTTGATCAGGATGATAAGTAGCGTAAGGATTGTCAAAATATATTTTAAATTCCTTTAAACCCATTTTGAGGCCGGTGAATTTTCTGTGTGTCGTTAAATATCGAAGGAGAATGCAGACATACGAGAAGACAAAGACAGAAAAAGAAAAAGAGAACGTTCAAATTAATTACTTTTTTATTACTTACTAGATTTCCTACTTTTATAAATAATCGTTGTGAGTTTCAAATTAAAGCTACCTTGATATTCACTTATTTATTTATCACGCAACCACAAAAACATAAGATGATAAATAAGAAACTTGGTCGCGCCCCTCGTAATATTCTATTGTGTCTGGACGGGTGATGGTAGATGCAGAATAGCTGAGGCTCTTTTCTCTCTTACTTCGCCGAAGATGCAGCAAGAGTGAGAGAGAAAGATAAAACAGTAGAGATCATCTTCACTGTTAAAGAACTTCTCAAAACAGTCATGAACACATTGTACCGGTATTGCATAGTATATTTATTTTCAAGCCTTAAATGTATTTGTAAATATGTATATGTGTGTACTATACCGACGGTTGTATCGTTTCCGGAACTGTATATACGACCTTGGTACCAGAGATGAATATGTACTATACCTGTATGAATTACGGAGATGACAACTTAACCTTAATATACAATTCGCTGGCTGTGTAATCATAATAAGAAATATTTCTTGCATTTTTAATTTTAAATTTTTATTGCAAAAGGAGCAAAATATTAATTTAATTAATAGTCATTGATCAAATTTTAAAGTGGAATTGGAAATTTGAAGCATCAAACAGTAATGTAGATAATAAACTGGTGGAAGCTTACCAACAGTGGGAATGAAAGTTATAAAAAAAATTTTATTTATTTTATTCTTTTTTTTTATTTTCAAAAACTGATAACAAAATTGTCAATTTTTTGATTTTCGATTTTATAAATTTTTGATCATAATTTTTAAAAGTTATTATTTTATATCTTCTAAACATAAGTTTAATTAATTCAAAAATATTTAAAATATTTAATAATAATAATAATAATAATTTAAAATATTTAATAAAACAATTTAATTTCTTCTTTGCTTGGACAAAACAAATTATAGTAGGAAAGAAAAGCATTGTTTAGTATTTGTTTAAATCAATCAATCTTATTTATTACTCACTAGTACAAGTTTTTTCGGATTATATCCGTCATTCATTTAATTTATTTGAAAACAATTACAAATTTTTTTACTAATACTTAAAGTATATAAATATAATATAATAACAAATGATACTTTAAGTTTTGAAACAACATGCTTTATAAAAGGCGGCTTCATTTGGTATCTGCATATCAATAACAATTTTCATAATTAAAGTGAGTAAAATACAAGCTTCTAAATATAACCAAATAAAATTTTTTAAACACTATTTGGTAATTTTAAATATATTTTGTGCGACTAAAATTTGCTTTAATTCATAGTGCATGATTTATCTCTAAATATACTATATATAATTTACGCACTGCATAGTTTCATTCTGTGCAGAATTCATATCATTGAGCATCATTTCGATAAATCAAAATTTTGCATGCACTCGGTGATTTTGGCTGTGATATATACTAAAATTTTATGCAACGGTCGCAGCTTATTACATTTCATCGTTTCACATACACATTGCAAAAGCTTCTCAAGTGCGCTAAAGTTACAAATATGATTATCGTCTAATCCGCGAAGTCATAAAGATTTTTTTGCTCTACATATTTAATTGCGAAGTTTTATCTTATTGGTTTACTTATTCATGAAGCTGCATATATTTTTATATTTGAGCAGTACGACATTGCGGATTAGAATTTATTATTTTTCTATTACATTACGAATTTCAGAATATTATACAATCACGCGCCTTATAAGACACTGAAATATTAAATAAAAGTGCCTTTTCGTTTCTTAAAAAATAAAATTATTTTTGCAAATACAGTTATTGCATATAATTATGCCATGAATTTTTATATCTTTAGCATTTCTATAAATAAATAAATGTAATATTTTTATTACATTATTACAATTAATTCACATAGAATTAAGAAGCAGCGAATGACTTCTTTCTTCAAAATAATACATTCAATAGTGTAATGATAAGTATTAATCATTAGCGAATTGAGAAAATTAATTTTGTTTTTCATAATAAAAGTGATAAAAAATTATTTTTATACGAAAAGACGCTTTTTGTAATCATTAGCAGGTAATAAACGCGTGATACATACAATATTTTACAATATGTGCAGCGTTTTACAATTTATTAATGGGAGTTATTATTGAATGTTAATAATTGCAAATTTGCTCATCATAACATTCGCTATTCTATTTGAAAAAATTCCACGAAAAACATTCAATTTACTGTCGTATTTATTCGTTCAATCTTTCGAGATCAAATGAGCCTTATTTTTAATTTTTGTTTTAATCTTTTTAATTTCCACTCAATAGTTTTGTATCCATAATTTGAAACCTTTATACAACAATCTTAAATTATTTAATTCGACAAATTATTCATAATTTTTATTTTAAAAGCAATCGTACACATTATAAAGTTAAGCATATTATAAATTTAATATTTTAATTATTTTATTTTTAATAAATGTTTAAAATTTTATATTGACCTAATATTAAAATATTTGTATTTATTTGAAATGATATTTTCAAACTTATACATAAATTAAACAATGAATATTTCAATATCCACTAAATTTTGCCTGAATCTATTAATATAGATATATACATGCTTCATCACTTGATAAATAATCATCTACATATCATTTTAGATCAAATTCTATATTTTTTTTGAATTGTAAATTATGCAAATATTGTCAAATAAAGGTTTTTTTACAAGTAAATTAAAATTACTATTAAATTATTATTGTTTGAAATCATTATTTATGTAATTAATATTCAAGTACCATTCAGGAACTATTTTCATGTTTTATTGAAATGTATGTTTAATAAAATTTAGAAATTAATATTAAATGTTGATGAATATCAACATTTAAGGGTACAAAATTGTAAACTTTCATTTGCTGACTCAGTATTACTAAAAACATTAGTTATTTGTTGATGATAATTTCAATTCATAAATATTGTACAATATCAAAATCTTAGAGTATCATAGCGCAAAACAATAAATCGCATACACTTTTTTTTTATTTTAACGATATACTTTTAGACCGAGTTAAAGTTTCTTTTTATTTTTATATTTACTTTTATTTCCTATATATATTTTACATAAAATTCTACTTCTTAAAACTATACTTTGATAATCGCCGTCTCAAGTCTCAAGTCAAATATATTTGCAACACATTGGCTTTATTTTATTTTATTTTATTTTATTTTTTATTTGTTTTTTATTTTTTTGCAAACAGCGCAACGTTTGCGTAGGCATAAAATATCGTAAAATACACTTTGTCGTTATTTTTTTTTTTTTTTTTAATTGGCTATAAGCAGACTTGAGGCTCATTTTAAGTTCTTTTTTTTTACTGACTTTCTTAAATAACACGTAAAAATAACTGAGAGTTGTAGATACCCTATCACTTTCACTATCTCATAAATTTTGTTTACAATAAATTTTTTATTTAAATTAACTATTAAATAAAAATATGACATTTTTAAACAGCTTTATAGTTAAACTTTAATGTTATTAAAACTATAATGATTAATGTTGCTTTTGCCAAAATATGTAGTATATAAATAATAAAAATAAAAAATTAAGATTTTTTTGTCAATCTTTTAATATCAATTAATTATAATTATTCTTTGATTAAATGATACATTCAAAAAGTTTTTCGTTTATATTAATTATTTCGAATTGTATTTATTTCATACAAATAAATACTTTTAAAGTGAATGAAAATTTGAATTTTCTAATAATTTATTTAGAAAAAATTATTGTTAAAAAAACCTTTGGTAAAAGTATTATGATATCTACAAAAAAATATACTCCAGTCGCAATCGTGATCTTTTCAATACTTAAGTACTAGAATTTCATTCAGTACAAACACTATTACGCTGATCACTTAGCAAAGGTTTGTTTTTCTTAAACTCGGTTTGAGGGAAAAGGGTTGACTAGTTTGTTTTCTAACTTCGCTGCTATAGCGATTTAGAATTGGAATATTTAAACTTGCTCTCGAAGAGAGAAGAGTTTTCTTAACTTATCAAAATTTTTAATTATTCACAATAAACTATGCGTTTGTCGATTATTTTTGTTCAACGACTTGCGCACAGACAAAAAAAATCGCTTATTTTTTTCTCTCTTCAAATGTTCTAATACAGAATTTTGCAGTTAATTATTATTTTAGCAACACTTTGATTTAATTATATATATATATATATATATATATATATATATATATATATATATATATATATATATATATATATATTATAGCCAGAGGTGAATGAAAAATACATCAACTTTCAAGTACTCACTAACTTAGAATATAATATTTCAGAAAATTTATGTCAAAGCCGTAAGAAAAATATTTTATAAATTTTTTGTAATTATAAAAGATTAAAAAATTATATAAATTTGTAATTATAAATAAATAAAGAAAAGATATAAATATTAATGGTACTTAAAAGCCTTTTTATTTATTTATTTAATCAATGCAATTGTATTATTATTAATCTAATTAAATTTAATAATTATTCTAAATTAATTAGTAATATTAATTTATAAAATATAATAATTTTATCATGATCTAAACTTACACTTGAAAAATGGTTAAAGTGTACTATTTAAAATATAAAGGCTTACCGGTACCTTTAATATAATTATAATAACGCATAATCAGTTTACAAGAATTTTGATACAATATATGCATATATTAATATATACATAGAACGTTAAGTACTTTTTAATCACTTCTGTATACGTGACACTATATAATAGTGGTCCTCGAATTATATCTCATTGAATTTCTAATTCGACCTTCTCAGATATTAAAAAAAAAAAAAAAAAAAAAAAAAAAAAAAAACTGCAGCACATTGATCAAATAGGTTATTTCTGACGAATAAAAAAATACAGAGATATTTTTCATCTGTTGGATTTAGTTTACGCTGTAATTTAATTAATATAAATATTTATTTGTAAAAAGTAACGATTAATTTCTTCGTTGATTAATTAATTCAATGGGCTGCAGTTTTTAACTTTATTATTATATAATACGAGATAGGCGAAAATAGAAACGAGCGCTTCATCTGAAAAATAAAACGAGTTGACTTTATAGCCTAGAAACTTTGTACAGATCTGTTTGTTGAATTACGTTCAACAAAAAGTATTAGAGTCCATTAAATTTAAGTTCAGCGGCACTAGTAAGCTTGCACGGACATTTATATCGTTATAGCTACATGTTGTGTATATGTGTGATGATGTATTCTTGATAAAGTGAAAATTTCTCTTCACTCGCACCATCGCGTGTTTTTCTCCCCAATCGACGTAATTTTTCTTTCGTTGTTTTTTCAATAGAGTTATCGTTTTCATTGATATAAATAATATTAAATTCTTTATTTCATTTTTGTTCGAATTATTACGAATTAAGTACGTTTGTAATACCGCACTGTTAATAAATGATTAATTAGTAAGCGTATGGCAAATCAATATTTGTTTTCATTAAGCATAGAGTGTATACATATTGTTTGTGATTTTATAAATTACGTTAATTACTACTCTTTAAAAGAGTTTTGAAAAAATTTTTTATGCTTGAATAATATCACAAATTAATTCACGTTTATTTAAATTACAATTTTATATGATTAAAATTAAATGATAAATATTATACACCGCTAAAAATTTATTAAAATGTGTCTACAGTACATTAAATTTTTTAAAAAGATTGAATTATCTTTAATTTAATGAATGCAATCGATTTATAATTATTTATCTTTTCTATGCTTCATGTAAACGTTATAATGTTATTGTTAATAAATAAAACAATATAATTAAAATATTTTTATACAATGGTTTCACAATATAATTAAAATATTTTTCGTTATTAGTATTTAATTTAAATTATATATAATTATGTATTCTCTTTCATTTACTTTGAAATCTCACTCCCACGAATTCACAAGCATTACTTTGAATTTTAATTTAGTACGTTGCATAACACGAATATTCTACGATAGATTTAAAAATTTCCTTAAATATTTGTATCGTGTAATAACTTCTTTATGACACATGGCAGATTAAAAAATTTACTATTTCGATTGATATTTTTATCGCAATAATCTTCTTTTTTAATAAAATGAGCCAACAGAGACTTCTGTTAGAATTTTTTAATGAAATTAATGCAGAATTTTATCTTTTTTCTCTTTTTTTAGATTTCATTATCTTTATGTTATTTTTATTTAGAAAAAATTAATCAACTTATTAATATAATTTACGAAATATTTCTTTGATTGTAAATTCATCAGACAAAATTGTATTTTGTTATTTTATCTAAAGATACTGCTATAAGATTATAAATTGACGTCAGTTTGTTTTTTTTTAGAAACATAATTAAGAAAAAATTATAATTTAAATCTATTTTTAAGCAATAGTATTAAATAAATTTAAGGAGAAATTTTTTTTCTATTTAAGCTCTTGTTTAATAAGAGAACTCAACAGCGCTGTAACAAATTCAAGCGAAAAAAATTTGCAGAGTAACGTAATATGAGTTACATATATCATTTTATCTCATATGAAATATCTTATAATCATGTTTTTAATGAAATTCTCAAACCTTCAAATGAATATTCTTTGTATATTCTAATTAAATTATTATTAAATGTTTTTCAAAAGATTCTAGTATCTCATAATGCTCACTTAAAATAAAATTTAATTAACATTGCGGCATGTATAATATTTATTTTTATTTTTGAAAAATTCATGTGAGAAGCAATCGAAGTTCAAAGAAGTAGGTAAAAAACGAAGAAGGTAAATTACAAAAGATTGAGGTGAGTTGCTTGTTTACGAAAGAGAATCTGCCTGTAAACAGGGGAAGCGACATTCCGAATGCAATTGTCATCCTGTGTACGGGACGACGCTACGACAACGGCGAGTCTCTCCGGCGCAAACACATTTTCCTTTCATCTGCTTTTCATGGCATCGTTCGAGATCGCTTTTCCATGCCAGTAGTCGTTCCAGTAGCGTCGCCTCGAGACCAGCGATTCCTTCTCGTATTTCCTTTCCGTGTTACGGGCGCGTCGAGCGACTTCCTCCGCGGGCTCGTAGCTCCCGTGTCCCCATTCTTCCGGTGCATCGCGGCTGCCCGTGCGAGCGAAAATATCCATCGCGTGCGACGTCGTCCGTACGCCCGCCGAGGCTGTAGGCGGTTGCTGCTGCTGCTGCTGCTGCTCCTCTCTCTCTTGCTCCGCACGCCGGCGCATCGTGTTGCCAAGAGTTTATTTTCGACGGAGTTGCGCACTCTTTATCTTCTTTTTACTTTTCTTCATTTTTCTTTTTTCTTATTTCTGATGACTTTTCTCTTTTCTTTCCACTTTCTTTCTCCGTCTCTTAATGAAAGAAGAAAAAAACGAGTTAGAGAATGAAAAATCGCAAAGTAGAAAATTAACCGATAATATTTTGTTTTTAATAGTTAGGTAAAATTATAATTTTTATTTTTAAAAAGCTTTTTTATAAAGAAATATAACCAAAGCTGAAAAATTGATTATCGCGTTGTTACTATTTTGGATAGCTGAATCTGAAAAAGTAATATTAAATTTTGACAAATATAAAAATTATTTATTCAATAATTTTGACGAAATATATATAAAAAAAAAATTAATTTAAGCAAAGAGAAGTACTTGAAAAGCTTGCAAATTTCAATAAAATTTATTTTTCGTAGCGATGAATAAATTTTATATAGAATTTCAATTTTATGGTTGACATTCAAAATCAGTCGAATTTCAAACACAGGTGTTACGTTTAATTTTGAACAAATCTAATTTTACGCAATAAATATTATAAAAAAAAAAAATAATAAAAAATTATTTTATACGAAAAAATGTTTAATATATTGGATGTAAAACGTAATATTTTTTATTACAATTTATTTGATTTTTTAAAAAAATTCATTGTATTTAATTAATTTTTTTTTTCACCTTCAATTAAATTGAGCGTCTTTAATGATTCAACAAAATTCTATGTCCAAAGCTTGTATTTTAATTTAAAAGTGTCACGACAGGACCGAGTACTTTCTTATTATTTTATTACAAGGATAAAATTTAATTAAAAAATTTTTTTTTAATTTATATTTATATTTATATTTCTCTTACATCCTTTCACTGTATTTTTACAATATAGAAAATAAATTTAAATAAATTATTCCTTTTGAGTAATAAATTTTGTTAGGATTTACGTTAAACGAAATAATATATTTACTTTTAAACATAAAATGCAGAAACGTAGAATCGTAAATATTTTTCATTTCCAAATGTTTAATCTTTTTTAATATAACGCCCAACGAACTTCATAACAATGTTTTATTTTCAAAAAAGCGAAAAAGAGTCGCCTGCATTTCATCGCGCGCAAGAAACGTCCGATCTGTAATTGTTACGTAGAGGGTGGGGAAAGTTTCCAGGCAAAATGTATGTGAAAGCGTGCGCTTATATGTATGTGATACGCGGACGCGCTTTCGTTTGCGGGATAGTTATTATTGTAAAAAAAAAAAAAAAAAGAAGGAAACAAGCGAAAGGAATGACCGCGTGTCTAAATTTCAGGTTTTTCTCACTTTTGCGAACTCTTGGCTCCGTCACGAGCGCTATATGGCGACGTTGTATACCTCATCCCCCTAATTGCTCCAACAATTCGTCGCAGCCGTTTCCAGTTCAACGGCCACCTCCCGCACCCATTATACGTACAACACTGAACAGCGTGTTGTTGGCTATATACGCTTTTCATTCACTTTGTTGACAAAAACAAAAAAAGAAAAATAGATTAAAGAAAACAAAAAAAAAAAAATAAAAAAAATAAAAAAAGAAAACAATAACAAAACGAGCGTACAATAAGTGGAAATAAATGGAAGAGTCGAGTACGCTTTTGTTAACCTATTCATTTTATGATGGCCAAACGAAATCCTCTTTTCAAAAGTGCAAATTTTATTAATTATATTGCCTGTTGAAAAACAGCAGAAATATTTAACAGAAATTTGTGCAAGTAATCCATTAAATTTTCGTGAACCATTTATGACTTTGTTACGTTTATCTGTTAGCAAAAACATACGAATTTCGGCGTTAAAGCTATCGCGTTGTTTTTAAATGTTATTTAATATGCGTTGTGTTTTTTTTTTTTTTTTTTTTTTCGTGTAATTGTATATGGCGAGAAAAATACGACGATAAAAAATAACGAGAAAATATTTAATACCGAGCAATTGGAAAAAACATGTTGTACTTTATTAATATATTAGTGGATTGTAATCTTGTTGTAATGCATTTTTTTTATCTGTAAAAATAATTTTGTAAATATTAGTTAAGTATTAGTGCTTTTTTTAATAAGAAATGATATATTTGTTTTACAAGATCTCATTTTTGTTTCTATTGTAAACCAAGAATAATTATATTAAGTATACTTAGGAGTTAAGATTTTGGTTAGTTTAATTATGTATAAAATAAATAATCAATTAAAAATAATAAGATTATTTTATTATCTCGAAATCAGTCATTTTGATAAAATTAATTATTTTGGTTATTTTTTTATGTATAAATTTTTATTAAAAATAAGTAAAATAAAATAAATCTAAAAAAATATAATTCTATTTATATTCCTTTATATTCCCTCTTACTCTATTTATATGAACAGGATAAAATTCCATTCAAGTAAATTCAATTTAACATTTTAAATTAAAGCTTTTTAAAATAATTTGAACAGATTGTAAGCGCAACAAGACAATTTTTTAGATATAAAGCAACAGGCACACAAGAGTAACAGCAAAAAACGGTGCAATAATGGGCAATTTTCTATCGATGACGAATAGCTTGAAAAATAAAATGTTAGCTGCAAAAGACCATCGGACAATACTTAATCTCTTGCTCTATTTTATTCTCTCTCTCTCTCTCTCTCTTTGGGCAATATTTGGCGTGTTATCTCATAGTTACATTCGAGATAATAGAATATATCTCAAAACTATTCTGCTGAGTTTACCAGTACCGGCTCGCTCTTCTTCATTTATATGGTATCTACCCACCGCTACCTTCTCTTCTCTTTGAAACACCATAACAATCTGTTCTCACGGACCCTATCCACCTCCCCTCACGCTTTTCCTTGAATTTCTCGCTCAAACGTTTCCATCGCTCCGTTGTACACGTATAAGTGTATCACGTTTTCTCTCGGCGACCGACCTCGCGCCCTTTTCCATCCTCTTCCCGTCCACGTTTCGCTTTGTTCCAGCTTCTTTGCGATTTCCCGTCTCTTATACCTGGGAGAGCGCGAAGCACGCCTCGCGTTATACCGTACTGGATATTACGTATACAAGAGCCGCACGGGTCGGAGGTTAATGGAATCGGTCGAATAAGAGAGCTTGCAAAAGAAAGAGAGAGAGAGCGAAACCGAGCTTTTCGTTAACGAGTAGAGAAACCCAGATGGAAATAGCGCCTTAGTGCAAATCGCCGGTATTCTGAAGTAGCGGCACTACGCGCTGGTTATATTCTCGCGCGAGCTCGCCATTGTATATAGATATATATATACACACACACACACACACACACTCATACACACATCCTCTCCTTAACTATCGCGTGTCGAGAAAATAGAAAAAGCTGCACGTTCGCGCTCCTTTATTCTCAGTAGCGCGTGCTGCCCTTTTTCCCGTTGCTATACGCAGTTCGCGAATATATATGTATGTTCTTTTTATTAGGAATATATGTATATCGGACCATATACGCTTCGACACAATGGTTCACCTATTACTCGCTTTCTTTTATCCCGTTGGCCTTACTTTCGTTAAACTCGGTCGCTCGTGCTACCATTCCGTACCCGCTATATTCCGCAATAATTTTACTTACACATCTTTGTACAGTACACGTACATGGATATATATGAACGTAGACGTGGGATAGGACCGCGGAATACGGGACCGCTTGCGAAATTTTTCGTATTTCGCGCACGTGAAACTCCTGTAGTGCGCGATACGAGGGAAAATGCTCGTGATACCGAGGTCAAGATGTGGAATTTCGAGGTGATTTTTTCGAGGTAATTTTGATGCTTTCCGTCGACGTTGGGGCGGGGGGGGGGAGGGATGTTTTTAGCGCGAGTAATCACGACGCCGATAAAGAGAAAGGATTTAAGAAGTTTCATAATAAACGCGGAGAGTAAATTGTCGAGCGGTGTAGCAAGTTGGAATGTTTGGCAAAAGTTGCAAAGTTAATGTTAATGGTATTTGGCTTGAATTCGAAAACTTACTAGTTGCGCGTAATAGGTTCTTGAATAATTTATTATTGCAATTAAAGATTCGCCTAGGTTTTGTTTCAATTGTGCGTACAATATAAATAAATTAATTTTTGATTTTAACAATTTTCTTTTTAAAAATTAAAAAAATTTTAATTGTACGTTTTAACTATGTAAATGTTAATTTTGATTCAACGTTCAAATGTTAATTAATACAACATATCTTTTGTTATACAATGAATGAATTTTAATAATGTTTTAAAGTAATTTCGAAAGCTTTTCAACATTGTATTTATAACGTAAAATATTAAAATAATCTATCAATATGTTATTTCGATAAGCTATAAAGAAAAAAAGACAAAAAGAAAGGCACATTCGCAATCTAACGGTACACTTTCATACCGCAAAAACTCCTTCCGATGTTAATATCGGTGCTCTCTTTCCGAAAGCGTTCGTATCGAAAAGACACACACGAGCACGTACGCGTGCACGCATGGATACACATGCGTACGTAGGCGTGCACACGTGTAGGATTCACGAGAAAAAAGCACTCGACGGAGCGGAGGGATCGAAGGGGTATAGGAGTAAGGTAGAGAAAACGCTTCGTGTGCAATCTTGTATGCGCCGGAGTTCGAGCAAATGTGGCGCGAGAAACCGAAGAGAGAATGCGTCGCTTGCTCGGTTATGAGAAAAGCGTGTATAGCTTTTCCTTTTTTTTTTTTTTGTACTTACTGTCGTACTTACGTTCGTCTTAGTTCACAAAGGACTACAGAAGGGAATAAAGAGTGTAAGAGCAACGAAATTTACCGCTGTATGCACCGAGAGAGCTTCCGATTTTCCCCTTTTGTGCTTGCAGTAATGCACATATTTTTCTTGTTTTCTTCTCGATACGGCTTTTCTTTGGCTATACAACGCTTTTATTTTCCTATAGTATGGTCTTTGAATAAGGATCGTTTAAGTGCAATGAATATCTTGGTTGAAGAAATTGCGAATTAAAAAATGATTTGCTCGGATGCGCATTTATATTGAGCAACAAGTGGAAAAGTTAATTAGTGAATAATTGAATTGCCAAAATAATATGCTTAGCCTTTAATAGCAATTAGATTTGATTTATTTTAATTAAATATGAAAAATTTTATCTATAAGTTTTGTAATTGAATAAGCGCTCGTTAATTCATTACATATGACATGTAATTATATCATTCGTGATTGTATATAGTCTTAGATTTTTTATACTACTTACATTTTTCAGTTATAAATGTAATTTTATTTTTTAATTAATGCAATTATTTTCACGTGAAATAAATGATTAAAAAATCCGTAGAAATTGCATTTTGTTTTAAATATCTATAGGTTTACGATTTTAATGAACAATGAAACTTTAATTTCCTCGACATTATGCATATAATGAATATAAATGAATTGCGCTGATTTTATAATAAAATAAATTTTAATTTAAATACTTATTTTATTTTGCTGACATTATAATAAAAAGTTTGATGCTAAATAATATTGTGTAAATATTAAATACGAAAAAATTGTTTTGTTTGCTTTAATAATTTAGGCAAAACCATTTGATAAAGAATATAAAAAGTTCCTTTATTATTTAAATAAATTAAATAAAGTAAAATGATAAATAAAATATTTAACATATAAAGAATTATAATTTTTGTAATTTAAAAAAATAAATGAGACAAATTTTCTTTTTAAAATAGAAAAATTTATAATTTATGTAGAATATTTAAAAGGTACTTTTAAAAAGTAATGGTCATCCATTTTTTACGATAGAAGAATCATTAAAACGAAAATTGCCAATACGAGAAATTCAAATGACCCGCTGGGGCTTTTAAATAAGAGAACGTATAAAAAAAAGAGAATCTATAAAAAAAAAAAAAAAAAAAAATATTCAGATCGATAAAATTTTTGTTCAAACCCGAACACACGGATCAATAGTGTTATTCGTAAAAAATCACAATTGTTTTTTTTTTCTTCTTTTATAAAAACAAAAAGAAATCCAATCAAAAGTTAAACCTGCGTATCTAAGTACATAAAGAATGTAAAAGCAAGATAGAATTTTTTCTCTCTCTCTTTCTCTCTTATTTTTTAACAAATTGCATCTCGGTGTGCTTCGATGCCTTTCACGGATTTATTCGTATGACATTGTTGTCGTGAGAAAAAATACATACATGTATGTGTAGATAAATATAAACATATACATAAACATCAGCGCATGCGGCAGCCGGAAGTACGTGCCTATTATGTAATCCCCAAGCGTGACGGAAATGAAATATATCGCGTGTGAGTAGAGGCTCTTCTTCTTCCGTCGCGCCTCGTCCTTTTTCCTATCCTCTTTTTCTACATATAGTTCTACACTTATGCATATTTGCTGTAAAGTTGACGTAAATTGTGTTTACACATGTGTGTGTGTGTGTGTGTGTGTGTGTGTGTGTGCGCGTATTTGCGTGAATTTTTTTTTTTTAGACAGAATACGTGCGAGAACGTATTTTTCATCATTGCAAAAAATATTTTTTTAATATTTCAAACAATTTTTTTTTTCAAAATTATGTAAAAACTGATCGTTTTGAATTGTTTTAAATACGAAAAAGCTGCTGAATTTTTTGTTTAAAAAAATTAAAGCAAAGGAGACAAATTTTACGGTCACCTACAAGTTGCGCAATTTTTATTACGAGGTCAGAAGCAACGTAGTGATCGATGGCGTTCGATTAAGCAGGGATATAAACTTTAAACAATTTTTAAAATTTTTGACAAATTCCAACTAGCTAGCCTCTGTACATATAACGTCGACAGGAATAAGTAGATAGAGATTTAGCTTCTCCTCTCTCTCTCTCTCTCTCTCTCCCCTGTACGTTGCCGCGGAAAGCTTTGGATTAGGGCAGCAGGCACTTCCGAAATTCCGAGGCCGGGCTGACTTTTCGGAAAAGTTTGTCCCCCGGGAAGCTAGAGATACGGAGGGAGGACGTGCCAGGAGAGAGAAGAGATCGCGGGATATATCAGGGGCTTCGGCTTAACGGGCTGTGCGCCACTGATGCGGACTTTCTCTCTCTCTCTCTCTCTCTCTCTCCAGAATTTGCCGCTTCACTCTCTGCTACAGTTTTGCGACCCTTGGGGTGAGGAATAAGGAAGAAGGGGCTAAAGAGCAGTTGGAGAAAGCCAAGCTCGCGAAATATGAGGATGATATCTCAATCGTCACTCCCATGGGTTCCCCAGGGAGGATATTAATTTGGAATTCTGTCCAGGTGGAAATCGTGTCCGTGTTACCGATTGCGCCACGGTTACACGAACCGTATTGTTTGGATCTTGGGTCGATTAGAATGCGATTACGCGAATTGCGCGAAAATTTTAAGAATGCGGGAATCATCGTGGTATCATCGTGGGAATTTTCAGGGGAGCCTTTTTTTGTCGTTAAAATTTATGTACTTGTTGGTTATCGGATTTATTTTTACTTGATATACGTCCGCATTAGAATAAGTTGCTTAATTTTTAAGATATGAAATTTTATCGTTATAATTTCCGTCACAGAAAAATAAAGTAGAATTACAATAATAATAAGTTTTTCTTTTTAATGTAATCGAAGTTTTTTTCACCAACGCTAAATGTAATTACAATATAAATATTGACAATACATCTGGCATAATTATTCTCATTCCGAGTATAAAACTTCATGCAAAAGTCAACAATCGATGAGCCACGCAATCCTCTCGACAAGCAAACCACTGATAAGAGATAAAAACCCATAAATTTTTAATAGAGAGAGAGAGAGAGAGAGAGATAGCGTGGGTAACAAGCGTGAACTCGAGTATGCGACTCTACTGGTACAAAGCCGGCTCTGATGAGGTCGCGCGTGTTTAGCGTCATCGTCGCGAAAACTTTTCCTCGGCGACTCTCTCTCTCTCTCTCCCTCTCTCGGTTGGAGAATTAATCCTGTTTGGTTTGAAAGAGGCACGACGAGGATGACCGGCGAGAACGCGACACCCAAAACTCACCAGACTACACGGCCGAATTTCAAAATCCCAAAGTTCCCAGCCGCAACTTTGCTTCGCTAATGCACACCTATATCATTTCGAGCTTATGAGCGAGCAAAATTTACGAGCTTTTATTCGGTTTGCAAAAAAACTATGTTCGCATTTAGCCTTGTATACCCGCGAAGAAAATATCACCTCTAACGCTTTTAAATATATGTAGAGAGAGAGAGAGAGAGAGAGAGAGAGAGAGAGAGAGAGAGAGAGAGAGAGAGAGTATGATTTTATGATACGTTTGAAGTTACCTAATTATATGTTTATTCGACGACATCAAAACATCTTTTTGATATTGACTCTTTAGATCGTTTTAATTCAGTTTTATAAATTAACTTCTCGATATGTATTAAAAAGTATTTACAGTCATTAAGAAAGAGTATTAATAAAAGTAATACATTAATTTCATATAATGCCAGTAGATAAAGGACCGTCATGATCAGCCATCAAAGCTAACCTCAAGTACTTTAACCATAATGTTTTATTTCTTTTAAGTCTCAATTAAGATAATAAATTTTTTAATTTTTTTTTATTGATCGATTGCATGAAATTTATACAACATTAAAGTTAACACGGTATATATAATCATGACCTATAAATACTATTGATTTATGATGAAAAATAAAAAAGAATTTATCTTATCTATCTTATTTTTTTTTTTTTTGTATATTATAGATAAAGAAGTTGAAATTATTTAAAAAGAAATGTTCTATTTATTAATGAAAATTATTATTATTAATACTGTCACGAATTATTAGATTTATTATAAGTAAAGTTATTATAAATAAAGCATAGTTTTGAAATTAATCGTTTTATAAGGTTATTATTAAAAATTTCGAAACACATATATTGCATAATGTTGTATATTATTATTTAAATGATTAACGTTGTAATTTGCAAATTAATGTATACAGTTTTTTTTATTTCACTAAAAATGAAAGTATGTTAGTAAAAAGTGATAAGTAATACAAATACAATGGATAATGCTTTAGAATTATTTTTCAGTATAATTTGAAGTTTCTTTAATGCTAATGAATGTAAATAGTTTTAGTTTGATTATAATTTATACTGAAACTTGTCACAATTTACAGATAGTATTAGCATGTAAATTACAAATGCTTACGTTTAATTACTTACACGAATCACTTAAAATCATCGTCGCAATAAATGTACTCTTTAACAAAGAAAACATCGTTACATTGGGCAAACAATAGGAGAAATTAAAATCGCACGAGTTATTTGAAATTTATCGAATAAAATAAATTAAATTCATTTTGAATTTTATTAAACTCGTATAAAAATATCATACTTGTAATATGAATTATAAAGAAGAAAAAAGCTTTGTACTCGGAAAAACTTTTTTATGGCTTGTGACACGAGACACATAAAAACTTTTAGAGTACAACTTGGAACTATGATGTATGTTGTCATAGATATGATTAATCTTCTCTCAAGAAAATCCAAACTATAACAGCGTTTAAAAGCGAGTAAGTATAAACTCACTTTTTTAAAGATTAAAAAGTTTGCATTTTCTTTTATATATTTACAATATTTATTTACTTTGTTTATAAATTTTTCGAAACTCAAAAAAAAAAAAAAAAAAAAAAGAAAAAAAATAAAGAAAATAAAAGAAAAGAGTAGATAAATTTTCATCCCCTTGAACGATATTACTCGAGATTTTTTTTTCGACAATTCTCTTCATCGCAATTTGTCGCCTTCAGTGCCATTCTCCTAAAAGTGCTAAACGTCCGCGTAGTAAGTAAGAAAAGTCTCATTTCGCGCGCGCTTACATACCACAATTAAAGGTCGCCGGGTGAGTATTAATGCACCTCCTTGCGACGAATGCTACGACGTCCCTCTCTTTCCCTCTCGACGATCAAAGTTACAATGACCAAAAGCAAAGAGATGGCGGCTGAGTAGCGATGGCGGTAACGGTTGCAAGCGGCCGACTCAGTCTCTCTCTCTCTCTCTTTCTCTCCCTTTCTCTCCTTCTCCTGCTCCTGCTCCTTTACCCACTGTGCTTTTCGTTAATAATAATTCAAGTGTAAGTTACGGAAGTTCTTGCCGCACCAGCTGAAATTATTCCCCGACTCCTTCGCGCGCAAGTTTTGTGCAAGCCCGTGAACGCCCAAGTCGACAAGCGTACCCCCCGGGTAGCGCTAGTCGTTTTCTTCCATTATCTCGTCCTCTACTCTTAGACTCTCTCTCTCTCTCTCTCTCTCTCTCTCTTTCTTTCTCTTGGTATATTATATAGATGTATACATGAACGTATATACGCCTATATAACTGCTCGAGCAGCCTCGGGACCTTGTGGCAATTAGGCCGCTAACGAGCTCTCGCGGGGACGGCATTCTTTATAGATCACTCGAAATCCAACCCTATTTTTTTCTTCCCACGCTTTACCCTACCTTTTATTACTTGCTGAAACACTCCTGCCTTCCGGTTATTGACGCTGCGATGTACGTAGATTTCTGTCTTTTGTCTTCTTAAATTATTATGATTTTTACGTAAAGCAAGAATGAACAATTATATTTTATCTACAACGATCGATTTAATATTTTTTGACTTTTGTCGGTGGATAGAAAAATGGTTAATCGCGGTCAAAAAGAAGAGAAATAAAAAAAGATTCACGGTGACTTCAATTTTAAAAAATAATGGTTTTTGTGCAAAATCACGAAATTTTCCTTGTTCTCTTTTGAAAGAGTCGGCTTGTTATGAATTAAAACGCGAATAAAACTCTCACGGATTCTATTGTCTGTTACTTAACCGTACCGTACGAAACGTAAGATTCATAATTTTAAACTTTTAACAAAAGTCTTACAATTATTTATAGTTATTAATAGTTTTCGGAAAGATTAATGCATACGAATATTCATAATATTATTGCAAACGTTAATTAAATATTTTACGCAGTCGAACAATCAAAAATATAATCGAAATAATAAATTTTTATGCATCGCGCATAAAAACTTTATGCGCCTTAACATTTTTCGATTTTCACTGCCACGGGTAAAACTTTTGTTTTATATGTCATTTTGAATATTAAATTTATGAATTTTAAATTTTAAGAAAAAGATGCATTACAAAATGTAAGGATACGTTTAGTGTTCTCTAGCACGTATACCTTGAAAGCTTTACATTTTACCGAGATAGGGTGGGGGGAGGGGGGAAGAGAGAAGGTGGAAACGTAGAAAATCGGAGAAGGTATTGAAATTTTATCATAAAAGCAACGTTCAATAGAATTGTTTATACTTATTGAATTTCGAATTTACAATTCCAATTTCTATTTTTTCTTTTTCTTTTTTTTTTTTTTTTATCTACTTTTTTTTATCTAGCTTTCTGAATGAAATTTATTATTTATATGAATCATTGAATTTTTAAAAAAATTTTACCAAAAAAAAGAATTTTTCATATCGATTTTGGTATTATTATAAGGTTCAAAAATATAATTCTAATTAAATTTCAAAGTGCATGATTACGTTTGTTTTATAAATTCAACAGAAAGCATCCCTCTTGATAATCATTTAATTTAACATAATTCTGCTGTATCGTTCTGTATACGTATTTGTTTTTCATCTACTATGTATTTAAGCGTTATTTAAACCGTACGCGTTATCAAACCGTACATTGGAAAAAGTAATTATCGCAGTTTATCAAAGGGTCCGAAATCGGGCCATCGCAACTAAATGTATAATTATCGAAAGCTGCTGCCTTCGTATATAACCGCAGGAATAACAATTTCTGTAAGCGCACAAAACACATAAACAAATAATGCTCGGGCAAAGCAAAACAATATCATTTCGTTGAAACGCGATCGCGCAGGAGAGGCCGCGCGTCCTATCCATTTAAAATTGAAGAGCGCAGATGCCCGAGCCCACGCGATTGCGCGCTAACTTTCAAAGTAACCAACAATGCAATGGTTGAAACTATTTTCCGAGGTAACAACGAAAGAGGAACACCCGTTTCCTCGCTTCCTTCTTCTCTCCTTCTCTCGCTCTCCTTCTCTCTCTCTCTCTCTCTCTCTCTCTCTCATTCAAACAGCACGTTCCAGCAGCTCGAAGCACTCTCCGGGCCGGTGGTCGACTAGCAAACACGTCGCGCGCGAAGCGCCTCCGTCTCATTCCTTGGGCGCCAATTTAACGATAGCTGCACGTTGCACCGTCGCTCGGTACGTTGCGAGCGTCAGTACGTGTAACGCGCGAAAGAGACAGTGAACGCGAAAGAGAGAGAAATAGAGAGAGACAGAGAGAGAGAGAGAGAGAGAGAGAGAGAAAAAGAGAAAGAGAAAGGGGCAGGAGTGAAGAAGGAGAGAGAGAGAGAGAGAGAGAGACTAGGCTAAGAGGCTTTATTTGAAAATTGCTCGCGTGGTTCGCGCTTGGGATTCCTCTTTTGCTACTCACGCATAGCAAGAGAGAAAGAGAGATGAGAGGCTCCCTTTGATGTGATGCGGCGCGAAAATTTTGCTCAAGTAATTCTCGTCGGTGAATACTTTCTATCCGTTAACGCTTGCTACTTTTGAAATAAAAAAAGGCTCTAGCCTAAGTAGTTCTTATTTTAATTATCTATACGTTTATGTTAGGAAGCGAGACAGTTAATAAAATTATTTATATTAGTTAATAAAATTTAGTTAAATTTTTTGGATCAAAACTATTTAATACTCCCGGTAATTATTAATTTTAGAAATATTGGCAATCGATATACTTATTTTCATTAAAGTAAAAATTTTATTTGCGATAGATTAGTTTGAAATTAATTTAACTTTTTTTAAGTTAAAAATATTTTAAAAAGTGTATCAAATTTTCGTCCGTCTTCGAATCAAATCGAGTAAATGAAAATACAATATTTAGAGTTTAAAACGGTATCAATATTTTTTTCTTAAACATCGATTTATGCTGTGACGCAACGCTCGTGATAAAAATCCCGAAATTAAATTACAAAAAAGATTGTTGAAATAACAAAATTTTTCCTGTTCATCGAGCTTTGACTAATCGACGTAATCACATTGAGGTGTATCTTGTAGATACGAGTTGAAGCAATCTCATGAGTTGTGCAGGTTATTCGAAGTACGAGAAATATAATCAAATGCAAATCGAATTGACGACAATTGTCAGCTTTAATTTAACCTGTCACCGACTTGCGATTTAAAAGACTATATTATACGCTTTCTAGAAATTGTCAGTTTTATCGAATTATACTTGGACGAACTGACAAGTGTTGATCAAGCAAATTTTCTTCAGATTTAGTAATGAAAGGTGACTTGGTTTTCATTATTAATAATTAATTTTCTCCAGAATTCGGATTTTCATAAATTTATTGAGATAATTTCAATCTATCAATTGTTCAATTTTTTTAAAAGAAATATATTAATTTTTAAATATTAACTTTGAAAGTTAAATATAGAATTATTTGGCAAAATAAAAATAAATTAAACATTAAATACTTCTAATTTTTGGACATTTCTTTTTATTACATTAAAAAATGTAATTTAATGAATTCTATAAATTATTTTAAAATCAGTAAAGATTTAAAATTCAGCTTTAAATTTAAAAAAAAAAAAAAAAAAAATAATTCTATTTATTCGAAGCCATTTATTAGAGAACATCTAAAATAAATAAAAAATATAAATAAATAAAACAAAATATGGTAATCCCATTGAATTCAAATTGGAACACACAGTTTGTTGATTTTAAAGAATAAAAGTTACCGCGGGTTTTAGTTTTATTGATTTTAGTGTACCGATACTCCAGCGGAAAATTAAGAATTGATTTTCTGGAAATGTTTGAATGTGGTTTCAGTTTAAAATATTAATTTATGCATCAAAAATGAAGTATAAATATAAAAATTGTATTATTCATTTAAATAAGTATAATTATATTAAAAATGTTAATACCAATGTTATTTAAATGAAAATTATTTATAAAAATAATTACGTTTATATATTTTCTATTTATTTTCAATTCCGATAAACATTTTGAAATTCTTCAAAATGAAAATAAAAAAGGTTAGCACATCTATTGTTGCTTATCGTGTACCTTTTTATTTCCTTTTTTTTTTTTTTTTTTCTATCTCCGACGGCAAATAAAATATCGTGTCTTTTTCAAATACGTTAAATAAAACGAAAAATAGTAAATTTCTCACCTTCAGCGGGATTTCTTTATCGCATTTTGCCGACAAAAGAATGACGATCGGCCACGGCAAATTCGCCGTCGAGGAGGGATTTTGTCGCCCGGCGTCCGCAGCAACGGCGGCAGCAGCAATATCAGCCGAGAAGTAGTAGTAACGGCAACGGTGGCAAACGACTGCCACAGTAGTCAAGATGTACAGCGGTAGTAGCGACAAGGTGACAATCCAACGGAGGTCGTGTCCACCCTCCGTCACATATAAAAAGGATCTTCGAGTGAAAAAGACGCTTTCTCACGCGTCAGGCGGTCGAAAAACGACGTCGGTACAGCGCCGTTGGTTTCACCTCGGCGGCTTATCGAAAATCGAGGATTCACGTGACGATGACACGAGAATGAGAGAAGAGTCTTGTCTGCGTGTGTGTGTGTGTGTGTGTGTGTGTGTATATGTGTGTGTAGGTATATAAATGTGTATACGTATATGTGTAAATAGATGTCAGTATATTCGATCACTGTGGACCGATGGAACACGGTGAGGGTAGGGATGAGCTTTCGGTGTGAAAAGAAAGGTTGGAGCGACAGACGAAGAAGATTCTTTCGTACTTTCTTGCGTCTGCAGGTATGGGAGGAAAGGGAATGGGTCGGGAAACTGGATAAGAACTTGCCGGGGGTTGAGGTTACAATAAAACAAAACACGATGTATGTCCCGGTGTGCAAGCTGCAAGAATACAAGAAGAGCATAAACACAACATGTATAATGGCCTTAGTTTTTAGGTAAAGCTATGCGGCGCGAGAAAGAAAGAGAGACGCACGCTTAGATTTATTTAGGGGCAAGCTTTTTTCTAACTCCTCGCTTAAATAGTACCACGGAAGCGGGTAAGAAACAGCGTCGGCTTGAAAGATAAGGACTCTGACCCAACGGCGCGAAGAAGAGTAAAGGAGAGAGGGTGAGAAAGAAGGAGATAGGATTCCGACGTAATCGCCAAACGACGTGCCTTCGTCATCTTGGTTTTTTCCTAACCGTTGACCCCTTACCGACGCGACAAGAAATTTCCGAGAAAAACCTAACAAATGGTACTGTTAGGGCTACGTGTAATCCTTACGTACGAGCTTTTTCTATTTCAAAGCTTTTTCATGGTATGAGTTACACATTTTTACAGTAATTGGGTTTTATGAGAAAGTTTATGCGTGAAATATAATATTTTATGGTAATGAAACAAATTCGAATCTTTTTTATTTAAAAAGAACTTAAAATTGTATAATAAATTGAGATTTTAAATTTTTGTAATTTGTAAAAAAAAAAAAAAAAAAAAATTATGCATACCGATATGCTTCCATAAAAGTTAAAAATTAAAAAATTCCTTCTGATGGCGTACACGAAACACGTAAATCATAAATTGTTTAAATTTCTGTATTGTTATTTCATTTCAACATAAATATTGAAATGATTTCGTTAATAATTTAAAGAGAATGATGAAATTGCATTTGACAAGCAAATTTTAAATTTAATAAACAATTGAATATGTAAGTTATATAGATTCCTTTATTAATATAAATAAAAATAATCAATGTTTTTTTAATTGTATTTCTGCATAACATTATTATTCTTTACGCAGCATATAAAAATGCTTACAAAATCAAGTATTTAAAATGCAATTTTTTAAAAGCCAGTGGATATGAATGATTTTGTTTTTTTTCTTTTTTTTTTTTGCACTTTAAACTTAATTGAATCGGCACTTTTTGTCTTTAAAATCAAGCGAAAAATAAATAAATTTTTTACAAACAAGGTACAATTATTCCGAGGTAATTTCGAAAATAAATTTTCTTAATAAAGAATCATAGAATAATATTTTATGCACTTCCACAATACGTCAAAAAACTAGTCTGCATATAAATAAATCATACAAAAGCCCCATTGTAACCTTAGTGAATAAAAAAGCAACGAACTCTAACGCGTCCGAACATTGTATCGTTGTATCACGTACGGGATGGAAAACGGTATCTCGTACATGTGCGTATGTATATATATATATATGGTAAATGTACATATATATATATATATATATATATATATATATATATATATATATATATATACGTGCGTTCGGGAAATCGCCATAACAACAAACGAAAATTGAATTCGCGCAGCAGTTACAGGACGCGTATGCGGTACGCTATACCGACAAAAATCGACACGGTACGTAGGAGTATAAAGAAAAACACGGCAACGCATGCACCGATTGCGAACGCGGCTGCGTTGAAATATCAACGCGTATTTGAATAATCATCATAGCGCGTTGCGTTTTCGTTATACTCTCTCTCTCTCTCTCTCTCTCTCTCTCTCTCTCTCTCTCCTCCTCCTCCGTTCTTCATCCCTTATTCGCGACCTTTATGTGCAGGTTCGACAATGCGGTCGCGTGTCACGTATCCTTTCTCTTCTCATCGGCCGTTGTTTGTTGGCCGGCTCGACGCGCGCGCCCATACACGAGAATATCGACGGGGGTAAACAATAACCCGCGCTCTCCCCTTTTTCCGATACATCGATCGCGCGTATTGCTCTTTACTCTCCTCCTCCTTTTCCTTCTCTCCATTCCATCCTCCGTTTACTCTTCGTCTCTCTTTCTCTCAAGGCGCGCCGAGAACAAATTGATTGCGCGTGAATTTACCTTGACAGTGCCGCTAGATGCGCTAGAAACGGGCCAGCTCCAGATCCTCGGTGAACGAAGAGAATTTGTCCATGTCTTGAAACAGAAATAGAATGCCGGATTAAATGGATATCGTGTAAGTACGTGGAAAGTTTCTTGGAATTTTATCGTTTATTATAACGTCGATTGATGCTCTCTTGAATCAAACGGATTATTTCGATTCGGGGTGAATTTTTTTATACAAATTAACGTCAACATTTTTTATTGACTATATATATAATTTTTTATGTATAAAATGTTTAATTTCATTGAACATTGAATTGTCTATAGAATTGTGTTTTTTAATACCAAATCGAATGTATCTTTCAAGAAATTTTACAATAGATGAGTTTGTGCATGAGTTTTTGCATGCGTTAATGTAACATGGCTCTTGTGTATTTTTCGCGAAGATGAAGTAAAAATTTTCCATTAGAAAAATATTTGTCTTGTGCAAAGGTTGACTGTTTGTTTACGTTTATAATTTACCTTTTGAAGTTGTAATTTTTTTATTATTATATTGATTACAAACTAAATTTTATTTATATTTTTGTCAGAATAAATTTTATTTATTTATTTATTGAATGGATAATCATAGGTGATTGCAATATTTATAAAATGTACTCGATTATGCTAATTAAAAGTTGAAATTCAATCAATTTATGTTTAATAAAATATAAATTTTTTTCAAAAGTATTTTACTCTATGCATTAAAAGGTACTTTTTAATTGGATGCCGTTATAAAATATAAATTTAATAATGATTTGATTTATAATTACAATCTTATTGAATAATAAAATTTGAATAAAAAATTATTAAAGTATTTGTAAATATTACAATTTTCATATCAAAGATTAATTTTTATTCAGGCAATATTTATGATTTATCGCATTCGTTTTATGACAAAGAGCGCTTTTCTCTAAAAATGTGTAAAATTTTTCAATGATAAAATAGTTCAGGTAACTGATATGTTTTCTTCATAGTGAATGGCGAAAGAAATAAAAATGCGACATCGTTACACCATATATCACGTTTGAAAATATTTAATTTTCCATCATAAATCATAAAAAAGCATCGATGTGTCCATAGATAAATAAAATTTTTAAAAAACAAAGTACCAATACGCGCATTTTAATATTCGCTAAAGTGAATTAATATAGCGCTACGACAACAATAATTAATAAACCGGGACTTTTAAAACATCGGAAGTATATTATAAAAAAAGAAAGTTCTCAAAGTACGAATTGAAAATGTTCACGAATATTAAAATAATTCATCTCACATATTTATAATTAAACATTTACGCGAAAGTTTGCGTGTGTACTTTTTTTTTTTTTTTTTTTTTTTTTTTACGTTTTATTCGCAATTGTGCAAGTGTCCGTTGTCTCGAATCGTGCGACTCTGTTATCGTTTACAATAATTTATGTTATTTGATATACAATAGTTAACGAAAAGCCATCGATTTCGTAAAAAAAAAAAAAAAACAAAATAAATAAATAAAACGGCATGAAGAATGCAAATAACCGTAAAGACGCAAACGCAGATAATTAAAGCAGCAACTCGGGTGACTTATAAACAAAATCGCTTCCCTTTAACGACGGGTAATCGTCGGCGCGCGAGTATCTCGCACGAATTAGCAATTTAAGCCTCGACAAACGGACTCTTTCAACTATTAGCTTCGAGAAAGTTCTTCGCGTCGTCCCTGGCCCTATCCCTCTTTTTCCCTTACTTTCTCACGGCTCGCGTATCTGTCGATATTGGACAAGCTCAAATTTCTCACCCTCGATAGAACAACGTGCCACTCACTCACACACACACACACACACACACGCGGTTTCAGGTTGCTCTCGAAGCTATTGCTATAAGTGCCGGAGACGCTCGAACTCGATTTTACCGAGTTAGATAGAGAGAAAGAGTTAGAGAGTGAAAGAGCAAGATAGAGATAGATAGAGAGAGAGAGAGAGAGAGAGAGAGAGAGAGAGGGAGAGTAAGCGAAAAGAGGAGAAGGTACATAGACGGAAAGTAAGCGGGAGAGATGAGGGAGAGAAAGAGAGGGTAGAGAGAAGAGAGGTACCGGTTCTATTTCCGTCGCTCGTGAATCATTCTCCGCTCTCTCTCTCTCTCTCTCTCTCTCTCTCTCTCTCTCTCTCTCGGGTTGGCTATCTGCTGCTAACCACGACGACGGTGACCGTTCTATATGTCGACGCAAACAAACCAACGACACGACGCGACGTACTTTCGAGTCTCACAAGCTCGCGTATATGTCTACGTAACGGATATTCGCTTTTGCGACGACTAACAAGGAAAACTTTCCACGTTACACCGAGCCTCCCATCAGCGAATAAAATGACGATTCTCTTCTTTGTTCTACTTCTTTTTCTTCTTTTTTTTTCATTTTTTATTTTATTTTATTTATTTATTTATTTTTTGTTTGTTTATAATGACGTGGTTGGGTGCGAAGCATCGCATTTATAACCGTGGATAATTATTTTCTTGTTTTCCGGGTTCGCTCGTAAAGATACATTTGCGCGCATTCATAAAATGATGCGGGAAACTTTATTATTATTCCAATTCTCGAAGGTCTGGTTCGTTTAAAGGCTGCTTGTTGACTAAAAGTGATGAATAACGGTTGTTCGCGAAGTTCGCGTTTTGAAAAATTATCGGTAAACAAAGTAATATTTTGCATTTAGAATGTAAATATTGATGTTAATTAATGAATGATTTATCGTTCTATTGTTATAAATTCAAATAATTGTTTATGCAAGGTTTAAAGTTTTGCCCGAATTGAAAATTTATTTTTTCTTCTTGAAAATTAAATATTTTTAGGGATATTTATAATATATTCTTAAAATACTTGCAGCTTATTATGATTATAAAATTCGTAAAGGTGAAAAAAATTTAAAAATTAAATTGAAAATTACCTTATACATTCGTCTTATGTATAAGATAATCTTGTAAATTATATTGTGTCTATGTAAAGGAAACCGATTAATTTAGCCGTTGACTTTGTAAGTGTTACAAGATTTAACTCTTACAGATTCTACTAAACTCAAAGTTGCCTAAATACTTTGTAAATCTAATAACAAACTTTGATAACTAAGTTTAATATTTTTTACGTGCAAGCATCTTCCGTTAAATAATTATTTGATAAAATGTATATCATTATAATTATTTATGTTTAATATCGGATTATTAAATTAACATAATCATTCCATAGGCCCGCAATAAAAAGTGGTTTGTTCATTCAAAATAAGGGTTTCAGCGACTCTTTGGAGAGATAAACGCAAAAAACCCCGATTTCTGGGTTTTTTTAATGGTTTTTCGAGATAAAAAAAAAAAAAAAAAAAAAAAAAAAACAAATAGTGGAACGGCAAATTTGACTTCATATTTGAATTCTACAGATTAAAATACCATATCATAAATCGAAAACCATATTTTAAACATTTTTTTTTTTTTAAATGTCAACCCCTGGTACTGCTTTGAAAAGTCCAATACTCGCTCAAAAGCTGTAAATCGGCGCAAACGTTGTAAAATAAGATCGTAACTTTATTTATAAAACGTTTAAACAAATTATGTATACTAAAAATACTACTCCAGGGATTTTTGAGGTTGCTGAAGATGAATCCGAGGTCAAATTTATTTGGTGCCTCTAGGAGGCTAAAAATGGGTCAAATTTATCGGTTTTTTTAAAAATTGCTTAGAAATGGCTACTTCTGAATAACAATACATTCTGACTAAATAATACAGTAAATGATTTATTTAACTTCAGCTTTGAATTATAACTCAAACCTATAACCCTCAAGCCTACAACCTCAAACCCATAACTCAAAAATCTGCAACCTTAGACGTTTGGAATTGGTGAGTTTTAAACGATGTTGAAATGTGGCTTTGAGTTTTATAGATTTGGTATTTTAAAGTAGACTTCGAGTTTTTAGAGTCATAGTTCGTCTGCTTAAGAGGGTTGTAAAGAGTTTTTTTTTTTTTAAATCTTAGATATTAGGGATTTTTAAGTTTGGGATTTAAGCATTTTACGTTTAATATTTAAGGTTTAAGCGTTTAGAACTGGCAAGTCTTAAACTTACAGGCATCTATATCTACTTACATTGAACCCACCAACACCAAAGCTACCTCGAACTTAAGTCTAGATATCGAGATTATTTATAAAGGCTGCCTTAATTGCATAGTTTATTATGCAAGAGATAAAGTTAAACTATCTATTTTATGGCACAAAATAAAATTTCATACATAAAATTTTACAATCAAAGGTACGAATGTTTATCTTACGATATAAAATCTTTTTAATAAGTTTCTAACTTTAATGAGAAATGTAAAAGAATAATTTATGACTTGATCTCAGATCTTCTTTGATAATTTCAGTTTGAAATTTTTACAAACCTTTTAAATAAAAGTAAATGAACAATTTTTTGGAAAACTATTATTATGTTATTTACATCATGAGTATTGACAAATAGATAATTTGAAATTGAAATATTATATACAGCCTCGTCTTCTACTCTCAAGTAAATTATAATGCATGTAAATTAAATGAATTCAAAGTTCAAAATATCCATCGTATAATTTAGATTCAGCCATTTATCGAGAATCGTATGAAAAAATTCATTGAATACATTCAAGTACTTGAATTAACCTTTTGACGCGACCTAACTCAATCTATTCACGCGTCCTAAATTTATCGCCGCTGCCATTAAGCTAATTTAACAATCGATGGATTAATTTTTTATTTAATTTTAAATTAAACGCATAAATAAGTAACGGCGCCTACAAAAGCTCAGGTGGTCCACAGGGGTCGTTTAGATCGTTTCTATAGAACGACGCTCGCCATAAACCGATCCTCATTTCATTATGCTCGCGGCACAACGACAGTTTCGAAGTCGATTTGCATGTGTATATATATATGTATAAAGAGCTGTATTATTGTTTTTAAGGAGCATCAGAGACGCGTTTAATCCCAGTAACGGCACGAGGCCTCCGCGCTTACGCGCGCGCGCGCGCGACCGGAATTCTGAAGTAAGTAGCGAAAGTTGTTTCTGGTGCGTCGCCAAGTCCCGCTCACCCGCTGCCTTAGTACACATACACTTTATGCATATATACACGTAGGCCTTATAGTGGCGGGCAGTTTACGACTATTTGAGAGAGGAGCGAGAGCTTCGATAATGACTCGCTTAAGCGTTTAAAGAGTAAGAGGGAGAGAGAGAGAGAGAGAGAGAGAGAGAGAGAGAGAGAGAGAGAGAGAGCGAGGGTGGGAAATAGATGAAAGTCAAGTGTATATACAGTAGGACTGTTAAAACGAATCGCTAAGATGTTTTGTGTGCGTAAGCGGGTGTCTTCGTTTGTATGTGTGTACGTGTGTGCGAATTTCGATTTTCTCTGAAATTTCCCAGATTTCCAGTATTTTGTTGAGCGCGCCAAATGTATGGTTTGTTGAATATGCGATAATTATTCAATTTATTCCGGTGAATTAACGTACTTTAATTATTTTTACTTCGCTAGTTATATTAGCTTCAAACGAACGTTAACATTTGTTATCGTTATTCCTTTGGCATAAATTGTTATAAAATTTAGCCTTCAATAATTCACATCGAATCTAGAGTAAATACAGCTTTTTTTATTTTCATTAATTTTATTTTTACGAACAAAAGGAAAACAAAATAATAACAATTGGATTACTGGTTAATAAATTTGTTTAATAAATACGATTATTTATTTATGTTTAACAACTAAACATTTTGCATTTTATTTATGTTCACCTTATATAAATCAAATGTTAATGTTCGCGACTCAAACTATAAAATAAGTACATTTATGTTAATATCGATTTTTCGTGTAATTAAATAATAATTTTGTAAAATTTCATGTATGATGTAAAATTAAATTTATTTGTATTGTTAAGTCTCGAAGCGTAAAATGTAAACAATACGAAGCTTTGTGTTTAAAATCGATAAACTTTCGTTTCGGCTATTCGTTTATTATAAGAAAAGCGATTGTGACAAAGAAAATGTAAACACAAGGAGTTTTCAAGGAATCGCGTAACATATTAATCGAAAAATTGTTCGAAAAAACTTTTATTATATTAAAACTACCGGCTCGTTTGGCTAATGACCTCCTTGTGCACGGGTTCGCCCGTGGCCTAGAAGCCCTACGTGTCCGTGCAAAAGAGCACGGAGCCGTGATCAACCTCAGGAGCTCAGCTTCCTCGAAGGTTTACGTGCACAGTCAGATTACTCCTGTGGCCATCAGGCTATTGAGCGAAGCAATTCGAGCCGGGAAGTCGCTAAATAGAAAAACGCGAGAAATATAAAATTGAATTAGAAAAACGAAAAGTCGCGTAAATAGCCGTACGGCTATTAAATCGGCGCGAGGCGTCAGAGCAGTTGGGAAAGGACCGCGGAGTTCTATTAAAGGGCGTGTGTACAGCGCGGCACAACCAGTCCTTGAAAGCTCCGAAACAGATCAACGTAAGTAATAAAGATATTTAAAAAAAAAAAAAAAAAAAAGTTTTAATTCAATTCTCTACAGTTAGTTTACACTTTTTTAACGTTTGCTGACTCAAAATAAAGCATGAAAACTATTAAAAAAATTAGATTATCTTTTTTAATGTTTAATTTAATGTGAATAATATATTAGTCAGTATTCTATGAATCAAATAAAATAATTTAGTATTGCGGTAAAGATTTTTATTTAATATTTCATATTTAATTGATAAATATATCGAATAAATTAATCATAAAAATTTGAAATTAAATCTGTACTTTCTTTTGGGTTAAATTTCTATTATTAATTGTTACGGAGCGAAATAATAATTTCAGTTGCACGTTTAAGTACAGTCATACTTTGTGTAAAGTGTTAATTAAAATTTTAAATACATAGAGATCGATATTAAAATATCAGTAAACTCTATTGTAATTTTAAACAAATTATTTAAAAGTGTACTGCACAAGATTATTTACATGATAAAATAAATAAGTTTTAATTAATCTATTATGGCACGATAAATATTCCTTTATTTAAAACATTTGTTTTTCAAATGTTCGAAATAATTTTCTCTCTTACAAAAGTTTACGTTTCTTTTGAAGAAGTTAATATAAAGAGATGTATGTTAGACATAAGCTGAATTTTCACCTTTAAAGGTACGTTTTATGCTCGCAACGGCGTGTAAAACTTGGATCATGCATTATTCATAATCCGAACATATATTTTAATCGTGATTATTTATTCCCATATACAATACATTATTAATATCAATTTTAAATATTAAAAGCATTTTTTTAAATGTGAATAAAATTAATTGTCTTATGCATTTAAAAAATGTTTCCTCTCGAGGTACATTAATTTTCAAACTAATTTTAAATTCGTTCACTAATAGGTTAGAATATGAATATGTTTGCCAATAAAATGAATTCATGTAACTCTACTTTTTATAATCTTTTAATGCTGTTACATCAAACGCTAAATAAAAATCAAAAGATAAACGTTTCTTCGAGCGTTAAATTTTCAGTATCTATTAAAGCAAGTTCCTCGTATAAACTTAAGCCGAACAAGCTGTATACGGCTTCGTTTTATTTTCAGCTCAAAATTCAAAAAGTTTTTAATTTCCATTGTATCCAAAAAGCAAAAAGTTGCCAATAACACACACGCACATACATACAACACAATGGAACTTTTAAATTGAAACGAGTGCCATCGTAACGCGCGCACACCGACGTAAAAGAAAATCCTCGCGCTCGCGGTGGAGGTCATCTAATTAAAAGAATTTCAATTATCCTCGTCGCGCTAATACGCAGATTCGGAGGATTACCAACAAATTAAAGGCTCGTGCCTTCCAAACTAGGACACCAAGGAGAAGGGAAAGGGAATTGTCTGATAACCTATAGACAAACCAACGGCGCACGAAATTTGGCCCTTCTCTCTCACAACTTTACAAGCGCACACATCCCAAGGGATAGTGTGTGTGAGAGAGAGAGAGAGAGAGAGAGAGAGAAAGAGAGAAAGAGAGAGAGAGGCTCATAGAAGCTAAAAGCGCTTTGAGGAAAAAGCTAAACAAATAACAACAACAACACATCAACGCGACAACAAACGGAACAATTCCGCTCCTCGACAGGAGCGCGCATACTTGAGAGAAATGATTGCAGGTACGTATTTTACGTACCTGTATTCTCTTTCTCTCTCCTCCTCCGCCTCTCTTTCTCTCTTTATTTCTTTCTTTCACTCTCTACTCGTCTCTTCCTCTCGTTTCCGCGGCACAGGTACACCTCGGCCACGGTAATACGTATCAGACTACATTTCACGGTCGATCGAGGTTCTGGCCCGCCCCATGGACAATTTCCCAAAGGCTTTCAGCTCGATATAATGGTCTGTCCAAGGTATAAACTATCCGCCGACTGTGCCTCTTTCTCCAACGTATACCTACAGATATAGGTACACACATACACACACACACACACGTATATATACGTATATGAACGTACACATATACGAATAGTTAACCATGTCCCAGCTATATAGTCCAGCAAATACTCGCTTCGGCACTTGTACACGCGTACGTCTTCGCGAGGCCGTAGTAGCATCCCTCTCTCCATACCGTCCTCCCTCGTCGCCCCTTACTCCGCGTTGCGCTTTACCCTGCACTCTCCGTTGTATCCCTAGCCCAGTCTCGTGCCGTTACTACTGCCGCGCGTATACTTGTATAATAGCAATCCCATACCATTGGACGTCGTGCTTTCGTCCTTCCCCTCCTCTGTCGTACTTATCCGTTGTAGCTTTACTGTTCACGCTGCTCTTTTATTTTTAATATTTTTTTTACGTTTTTCTAGGCCTGAGTCTTGCTAGCGAAATTGGTCTTTGTAAGATGTATATTTGGCAATTTATACGAAATTTATTGTACGATAATTGATGAGAAACATTTAAAGTATCTATCGCTCTTTGGTTATTCGAATATTGTTTTAACTCTAAGTAATTCTAATAATTAATATGGAATTCATTGCACGAAATAAATATCAGCTTTTACTTCGGTATAAGCTCTCATTTCTATTTTACAAAGCAAAAATTTTAATAATTTTAAAATTAAAAATTATGATAATTAGAGTAGTAATACCAGCAATGTAATTAAAAATCCTCTTTTATCTATTAAAGTTACCTTTACATTTACATTTACATTTCGTTAATGTTTATTAACATTACACTTTTATTGAAAAATATTCCAAGATTAATAATTCGATACATTCCTGTAAAATATCAAAAGACAAAAACGTAATAAATTTTATTAAATTTTAATGAAGTAAATTTTAAAAAATTCATAAAAATATTCAATTGTGTGTTTTATACGTTAAAAAAAGTTTACACAAATAAATAATGTATTTATCTTTGTCAATATATTGTGTGATACCGACGAATAATGGAATCGAAGAAAAATTCAACGATTTAAAACGTTCGGTCGACTCAAAATGGATCTCTATACCTTCGTATACATACACACACGGAGAGAAACAAAGTACAAGTCGAAGAATAAGGTGCAAGAGCAAAGGTTCGATATAAAAATTGGTCTTCTCGGCACGTTCTCGGCCCGATGTGCCATTTCACTTCGATGCGCCGATTCTTCTCCCTTGTTCGAGTGATTCTACTGCTGCGTGCAATATTCTCCCTTTCTCTCGAGCTCGTTTTCGTTGTTTCCTTTTTTTCTTTTCTGTCTCGCGGCGCGCGCGCGCGCGCGAGTTTCGTGAGTTTCGTTGGTACGGATCGATTCCCAGCTCCTCATTTTATCAATTTACGAAATTCCAAGCACGTCAGTAATAATCTTTTCTAGGGAGGCTTTTCCGTCTTTTTCTCTTCTTCTTTGCGAAGCGCGCAAGTGTAAAGAAAGAAGGTAGAAGGCGCGCTCGAGTTACCGGTATAAAGAAAGGAGAGTGATAAAGGGCCTCACGGTAGTTATGCAAATGAAGAGATTCATTAAACGCCTAAAAGTTTATTATTCTTTTCTTCGTTAGAAGCTCCGCGAAGCCGTTGGAGCTTCGACTATCTCTTTTCAAGCTTCGAGGATGAAATTCTGATTTTCCTCAACTGATTTGCACCAAGCGCGCGCGACAGTTTTTTTTATCGCTCTCACTTTCCGATTTTAAGGTATTTTTTCTTTCCTTCTTACTCAAAGTTAAGAAAGATATAAATTATTATTTTAAATGAAGCTAACTGACAGAAAAGTTTTTTCCATATTTTTATCAATGATTCAATCTCGATAATTCAATTTTTATTGTAGAAAGTAAATGCATAATTACGAGCATTACATTATAATAGACATTAAATTAAAAAAAAAAGTAAATATATATATATAAATTTTAATTTGTTTAATTTTTATCGTTGATTATAAAATGATTACAACAATAAAACGTCGTCGTATATCTTTACACCATAAGACTGGAAAAGAGCGACTTATTCCAGATTGAAGATAAGAGGATTATACAGATCTCTGATTAACAGAAATCCTTCCGTAGTAAGTGCTTAATCGCTTTTCTTTATAAGCTTATGTCTAACGGAAAAAAAGAGGCACAAAAAGTTCAGCGAAGGGAAAGAAATGAAGAAATCTTGAAGACAAAAGAGAATTAATGGGAGGTAAATCGAAAAGAGATGTTTAAAATTTCTGGAAAATTATTGTACTTATAAAATAGTATTTCCTAGTTCCGGAATTGCAAAATTTCTCTTGGAGATTTTTCGTGCGTGAAATTAAACTTTTTACAGAGTATAATGAATTCGATTGTATAATATGTAGGAATATTTTTTATCAGCATTTAAATGAATAAAGATAAATTAAGTATATACGTGTAATACAAAAATTTTATTCTTTATTCATTTAAAGATAAAATTTAATGCAATGACCATAACTGATTAACGATATTAAATTATTGCATTGATAGTATTCCATTCAAACATTATAATTATATTCGAACATATTTAAACATTTGAAATATTATTTAAAAAGCGAAATGTAAAAATTATAGATTTTTGATAAAGAATGAATTGTTTATTCGTTGAAAAAACCGAAATTTTTGTCTCAGATTAAACAAGAGAATAACTCGTTTCAAAATTTACTATAAATTTGCTTACTTTTCATCCAATTTAACAGCTTAATTTCAAAAGGTTCCGAGAATATAAAGACTTGTCGAGTACGCTATCGCGATTTTTCCCCTCTTTCAAAAGAAAGCAAGAAAAAAAAACAAGAAAAAAAAAAAAAAAAAAAAAAAGACAATTAACCGTCGCAATCGCTCTTCCCTTAACGAAGTAAAAACCAACGCGAATGTCGACGATATATCTTCGAAATTCACCTCTTACAGCCTATCAAACGAAGAGAAAAGGTGACAAGCGCGCGGCCACGAGGAAAAAGGCTCCCGTGGGATATTCCGCGGGAACTCGCCGCCGTGCGGAGCGGGAAAGAGAGCGAGTACGGTGGAAGCTAAACGAAATCGAGCCAGCACGCTCTGCGCTCTACTACATATAACCCGCCGGGGTACATATACGCGCGTACATGTGTCTATATATACGGAGGCTTGCGGTAATTCTCCAAAAGCTACAGGGGATTTAAAGCTCTTTCACAGCCCCACCACACTGGCTTTTCGCGCGAGCGCCCGAGCATTCATCCCCTCGTTAGTTCTGCGTAGGTCAGGTGGATTCCCCATTGTGTGCCTATGTGTGAGCTCTGTGTACGCCTCACCCCGGGTACGACACCGTTATGGTTTAATACGTCTACGTAATGTGAATTCATCGCTCGACAACCATCCCGTATGTATATGGAGAGATAGAGAGAGAGAGAGAGAGAGAGAGAGAGAGAGAGAGAGAGTGAACGAGAAATCGCTCCGCAAGGGTAAACATTGCCACGAAAATTTTCCGCGGTTTTCTACGATTTCGCGCGTCGTCCTCATTCTCTTCTTCTTCTCCTATATCACTTTAAAAAGTCTCTTTTTTTTTTTTTTCATTTCTTTATGTACGCGTTTTGTTTTCTTTCTCAATCCACGTTGACGCGTATTTTTGTTAATTAGAACGGTGGAATATTTTAGATTTAAAACTGTTTACACATTTCAAAATTTTCAAGCGTTTTGTTTTGCTTCTCTCTTTGTGCTCATTGTTTAAAACGTGATAAGTAAAGGTATCAGTTTTGATAAATGTAAAGAGAAAATTTCGCATAAAAGTTGCAAAAAAAAAACTATTTCATAGTTTAAAATTTCATCAATAGTTTTTATTGTTTCTTTTTTATTTTTTTTTCTTTTTTTTTATTTTGAAAGACCGTTTTTAAAACGTATAAAATTGCTCAAAGCTTTTTGGCACGGAATTACGCGTAGCGTTTTTAGAAATTTTAGACAATCCGCAAAAGGTTAAAAACTTTATTGAAAATCATAATACGAAAAAAAGCTCCAAGTGAAAAAAAATTAACGTTAATCAGTGGCACACATAATAAACGAAATTGCCCCCGCTCATTAACTTGTTAAATATTAGGAAAAAAAATATAACGCCGGAGTCAAGTGGACAAAAACCGGTGTGAAATTTCAATTAAAAAACTCTGATTACAGAGGGACCATTTTCCTCTCGGTTTTTCTACTTTTCTCCTCGAAGCGCTTTTCCAGAAAAGCGGCTAAAGTCATCCCGTACACGCCGAAGTATAGTACATCGCGCAGTTTCTTGCATACCTCCGTACCCTACCCACGTATAAAGTAAAAGAGAGGGGAAACATTTTTGGCCTTTTATTCATTTTGCTCTCCCTTCCACTCTCAACTCGAGTCTCGAAAGTCCGCGAGAACGCGTCGTCGGTGTAGCTAGCCCCCGAAAGTAAGTCGCGCCAACACGGTCAGGTTTAATGAAAGCCATAAAGTGTTAGCGGGTGAACCTGCCCGCGTAGTCTGCTCCGATCTTATATGGCTCCGGATATATCTAGACACATATAGGTACGCGCGTCCCGTTGTATTAAAGCGCAAAGGCCGAAAGGTCGACCTTACAACCATCCCATTACCGGCAGCCTTGTAACGTACCCCAAGACTTGTTCTCGAGACTATATACACTTCCATCGTTTTATTAAACTCGTGATATCTTGCCTTGGCGTTTTATATATTGTTTAAACCCCTACGACAATTACACAATATTTCTTTTTTTACATTCTGCATGTACACGCCAAGTTTTAGTTTATACAAAAGCTTTTTCTCAAAATTTCTTTTTTTTTTTTTTATTTTAACAAAACGTGCAGCATTTTTCCTTGAATTTTTAAGGTTATTGCGATTCAAAAAAAAAAAAAAAAAAAAAATTGACAAAGTTACAGCAATTCTAGTGGAATAATGCTCGGTACGCAGCATGCAAGATTGAAACTTTAAATGCCTTTTTCTTAAAACGGCACTTTTCCAACTCTCGAAAGTTATGGCGCACACCTGTTTGATAGATTTTACTGGCACTCGCGAAAAATATTTTATAAAGTATTTACGGATGTGTTATATAATTTTATTTTTCTTTCTTTCTTTTTTTTTTTTTTTTTTTTTTTTTTCTGTAAAATATTTTTACTCGAAGTGTCTCATTTTTCATTCGTGAAATTTTCAATAATATTAATGCACAAACTGCTACATTTTGCTGCCTAAAAGCAATAGGCCATTACAATTTTTATGGCTAACTATAAATGATAAAAAAAATTTTTCTGCTAGTTTTTCTAAAAAAGAAAATATTTGCTTAATGTTTTTTTTTGAAATGCCATCAATGCATGCAATAATCTTTAAACTTGACATAATTTCGTATACAAGATTTTCGACGAGTATAATAAAATAAAATAAATTTTGTTAAAAAAAGAAGAAACGAAAAGTTTAAACTTATATTTTAAACTTTTTCGTTAGAACAACATTTTCCTTTTTGAATTCTGAATCAAAAGCGTGTTTCATTTTTAATCTACCAGACAGGTTTCTTGTACTCTGACAAACTCTTAAACACTTTGCACGCTTTCTTTTTTGAGCTTCTTATTATACTTTTGAAACTTGCGCTAGTTAAAAAAGTTAAATTGAAAAGAAGCGTTGCTTGTGAACTACTCATTTTTCACTTAAATTACTTAAATTTAAAATAATTATTGCAATACCGTAATAATTATTTATACAATAAAAGTGAATACATTAAAGATTCAAGCTCTGAAAAACTATATTTAATAGTATTTAACGTTTTCAATTTTGTGTTTTTAAAGATTGAAAGTTTTTATTTTTTGGCGCATATAATTTTTTAGTGGCATAAATAATTATTTTACGTAATCAACCTTCGTTCTCAAATATTTTTAGCAATCGATCAATACTCATCGATGATAAATAAATTGAAAATTAAATGCTTCTTTTAAGAAAAAGAAAGCACAGCGGCTAATATTATAACATATTTATAATAAAATAAATAATCAAATTTCGTAATTTATTCAAATCAAACTAACGCACAAATGTTTGTCAATTTTTTTTCTCGAATCTAACGAAAAATAATTGCCGTAGCTCACTAGAATTCGAGTTAATTAATTGTTCGTATAAACACGTTCGCGTCCGTGGATCTGGGCATGCTATATTCGTCGTTATACCGGGCGACCAAAATCCCCGGCACGATTTTCCGCGACTCGATGCGGGTGTAGCTTGCCGACGAGTATGGAAGCGGTTGAGGGGGTGGGGGTGGGAGGGGGGGGGGGGAGCGAGGGAAGAGGGATAGGAAGCGGCCTATGGTATTCATGAGATGAGTGTAGAGTGGCAGTAAAAGCAACGCGTTAAGCACCACTGACGCATAATCGTACTACCACCCAACTACCGATGCTTTCGTGGTTGTTATCCAGTTGCGCGCAACTCTCACCTTCTCTCTTCCCCTCTCATTTTCGTTCACTCGTTAACTTTCTCCCCCTACTACTCCGTTCCAGCCGCTTCCTCTCTTGTTAACGTTCTTTTATACAAGCTCGTTCACCTCCTCTTTCTCTCTTTACCTTTTTCTTTGTATATTCTTCTCATCTTTTATACGTTTTTTTTTTTCGTTTTTTCTTTTTCTTCTTTTGCTTTTATTCATGTAGAAAAGCTTCGGTTCTATAACTACTTTACTATTTTTCTCGATAGCGTTTATTCTTGGGTCTCTTTCATTCACTTAACTGAATATTTGCTTTCCTATCGGCAATGTGTATACCACTGCTTATTGAGCAGATACGGATTTTCTATTTTTTAAACGATAAACTTTTACATTACTGTTATAATTTTACATTAAAAAGAAATTGATGAAATAAACGTCTGTATTATTTTTCGCGAAAATTTTGATTTTCATTTTAAAAACAATATTCGTAATTTATTGCATAAAGTTTATTGCGGAATTAAACATTGTTGTAATCAAGCAACGACAATTAAATTAATTATTGTTTAATTTGATGCTTTAGTAAAGGTTTTAAAAATTTTGATATTTTATTAAAAGGTTAAAGGTTAACGGCAGCTGTAACCGAACCTCTTTGAAAGTATAATAAGAACGAGCTTCGATCGTGCGTCGATACGAGAATTTTCGTCAGTTAGTTACTCTCATTATTCTCTCGTTTTATACATTTTTTTTCCATCCAACGGGCAGCCAATCAGTCTACGCACACACACACACACACACGCCTATAAATCCATCCACTCCATTCTTCTTCCCTTTCCCGCTCGTCTCATTATCTTTTATTTTCCCTTCTTTCCATCAATCACGCTCTCTCTCTCTCTCTCTCTCTCTCTTTCTCTCCCTTTCGTTCAATTTCTATTGTTTATCAGCAACCTTCCTCCCGATGCCCTCGGCTCCCCTTGTATGTGGACGCTGGCTCCGCGTACCGTAAACGCGACAAAATGCAAAACGCTCGCGATTCCCAAGATTTGCATCCGAATTACCGCGCGCCGCCGCCTCCGCGAGTTGCGTCCGTTCGAGTCTGTTCGTATTTCCGTCAGCTATATACGTATATATAAGTATGTGTATATATATATACACACACACGCATACAAGCATGCATACGCACACTGTGCTTTCGTTCGGTTCGATTATGCGAGAGAGTAAGAGAGAGAGAGAGGAGAGAGTACATCGCCTCGTCACGGGCCTGTGCGCGACCGAGCATAATTTCACGCTTCGCACGTAATGTTACTGCTCATTCTACGTCCCTCTTTCCCTCTCGGTTTCTGCTTCTCCGATTCAACAAACCTATATCGCCTGCTTTCCCTCTTTCTCTCTCTCTCTCTCTCTCTCTCTCTCTCTCTTTACCCTCTCGGTTGGAGTCAATCCGCGATATTGTCTATATTATCCGATGACAGATTTGGATCTCTCGAGCGACTGCTTTGTCATACAAGAGTGTCTCTCCCTTATGGTCTTTGTGTTCGCGTACATGTATATGTGTGTGCGTGTGAGTACAAATGTGCCGCATAAGTTTTGAGCATATTCAATTACAGAGATTCGTGCGAATTCTTGTTTTAAGTTTTTTTTTTTTTGTTTTCAAGTTGATTTATCCTTTTTTCGATGCTATAATTTTATAGGACAATTGATACTATAGTTCGTAATTTTATAAATTTGTTTAACATAAATTGGTTTAATTTTTAATTTTCAATTGTTAAATATACATTTTTTTTTTTATTGAATGCAAACACATGTATAAATCTAGTAAGACAATTGATTATAATAATATTTATAAAGTTAATTTATAATTAACTTAAAAAAAGAGCAATTATTTAATGTAAATTGTTTTAAAAATAAAAGTACATTACTATTGTAATACACTTTTTTAAATTTGAAAGGATTTAATTTGAACTCAAGATATTTCGTCAATGTAATGTTTAATTGGATTAAACGCACTTGTAACTAATTATTATAATTCAATATAATATATAATTTAATTGTTCATAGCAGTTTCATTGGATAAAGTAATTTGAAACTTGAAACATAAAATTATCGTTCGACATATCGGTATGAAATATGTATAACGAAAATATGATTGTACGAGTACCTTTTATAAAGATTTTACACTGAAATACATATTCATCGCGTCATTTTTAATAAAATTCGAAATCGAAAAGGTCAATAAAAGCGCGCGATAAAAGTTTGAATATTTAACGCGCAATAAATAAATAAATAAAGTTATAATGTACAAGCGTTATTTTCGATCCTGTCAGGTATCCTGTACAGAGATATATATACATCTCTCATCCCCATGTTCAAGCACACGCAAATATATATTAATATCGGAGCTCAAGCAAAGATTGCTTCAGATATCGCGAGCTTGGGGATATGGTCGCGCGTATAACGGAACGGGATGAATTGAATAATTCATCGGTCAATATAATTTTTGATCGATTATTAGGTATGATAATTCGTATTCGGTATGAAACGTCGCGGTCCAGCGGAATGACACGATGCTTTAGAGTAATTATATCCTATCCGAGTATAACCCATAGTTTAATAGGTCCCAATCTCTCTCTCTCTCTCTCTCTCTCTCTTGTTTTCTCTTTCCTTCTTGCTCGTTTGTACGTTTACTCTTGGGCTAACACGGAAGTCCGCACGCGAATCGATATTGACGGGGAATCTCGACGAGGTCCAGTTATGGCGGGGCGCTGCAATTATTGATATCGCGCGTGAGTAATCGAACGAGCGAATGTAATATGTCACATCGGTAATTCAGCGTAATTCGATCACACGCGCGCACGCGCGCGTCCCTTGTAGTCGTCGTTTCACTTTTCCCTCGCTCTCTGTCTCTCTCACCCTTTCTTCCGTTCGCTGAGCATCGCAGCTCCTTGTTGTTATATCTTGCCTCGGAAGTTTTCGAATATTGAATTTTCGGATGTTCGATATTAACTACGCCGTCGAGTGAGTCGATAGAACGTTAAGTAAGAGACGGAGTTACTTTCCTAAATTAAAAAATGTATTGGCTTCGTTACGCTTCGTTTCGTTAGTTTAATTTGAGTCGACGATAATGTAATAACCTAATAACCCAATGTACAGTCACCGTATAAAAGACATACCAAGTTAACCAAGTCGAGTAATAATACGCCATCCATAAATAGTTAAAATTTATTTATTCGCCAGTGATTAAAATTAACTGCTTCGCTTTACTTCGTTTGAAGTGCCGAAATTGGCAAACTAATCAATGTTTGATAGACGTGCTACGAATGTCGGAAGTGTGCAAAACCTTGTTCAAACACTTCACGGTAAACTGAATGACGTACACTGGAAATATAATAATATCGTTAGTACGTCGGTTCATTATTTTTACAACGGGCGGTTATGCTCGACCTGTGTGTTTTTCGCTCGAAATATTCGTCGCTTATTATATAACAAAATCCCCAATAAATAATAATAAAATAAAATTCAATTTGTCCGAATATTAAATCGAATATTTGAAAATGAAACAAGTGTGAAATACTCCACTCGATTATGTATTTCGATTAAAATTATTAAAACTGAAATTTATTATAATTCAAAATTAAAGCGAGAGTGTAAGTTTGAAAATTTCAAATTGTGATTACGAGTCTTTTGAGGCACATTGCTCAGGCAAATAACATATTCGCACCAGGCACACCAAACATAAGGATAAGATCGTACTTTTGGGATTTTAGATTCAAACGATTTTGGTCGTCTCGCTCGTATGTAACAAAGTTTGCACATTGGCCAAACTGTGAATTTTCTCAATTAAGTATAATTGTCTCGTTAAATATTTAACGCAAAACGAATGGTTTAATATATATTTCTCCCTTTCTTCTTGCCCTCTTTCTCTTACTCTTTCCATTCGAGAATAAAATTTTCGAAAACCATATCCAAAGTCTTAATAGAGATTTTACGGCAAAAGTCGGACGAGAAAAGGTTGCTCTAAAGGTATTTTGAATTATGGAAGCAATATATCTTCAAATAAACCCTTTGCTGTATAAAATTTCAATTTTTTATATCCAATATCTACACTGTCATAGAGCCTCGGATTATGTTAAAATGAAATATATTATAAAAGTAGTTCGCACTTATTTCGAGATATTTAAAAGGCTTTAATTCGACATAAATTACACATTATCGCGAATTTATAAATTTCATCGATCGATATAATTAGTGCCAATTATTCGATAAAGAAAGGATATTGCTTTCATTAATTTTCAATTACGCGAGCTAATTATTCGATAAAAATAAATTAAAATAAATCGATTTGATTCCAATTACAGCCCCCCCCCCTCCACACGTCAACGCAAATAAAATGGTCTAATCGGTTTTCTCAGGATGAAAAAAAAAAAAAAAAAAAAAATCTAAGCCCGCTTTATATAAGCACGTACGAAAACAAGGACAACTCCGAATTCGAAATGTACTTTAGTCAGTTTAACGCTCACAAGTATTCCATGTTACACACGCACTGCGTTTATGTGTACGCACTCGGAAGCTCATTCAAAATTCAACGGAGCGCGCAGTGCCGGAACGCGCGAACAAGTTGATATCGGCACACCGATGAAAAATTAGTCTCTCTCTCTCTCTCATTGTATCAAGAGAGAGAGAGAGAGAGAGAGAGAGAGAGAGAGAAGAGGGGCCTACTCAGCATTCCACAAACGCAATCAACGCGACGACAAACGCGCCAATTTGTCAATGAAAATTGCGCGAGAGCGTCGTCAAAAGCTGGCACGACGCATAAGCGCTTCTCGCTTAATGAAAGCACAAAAAACAAAAATGAAAAATAAAAAAAAAATAAAAAAAAAAAAAAAAAAACAACAACGACGACGAATGCGCGCAACGCGGTAAGATAAAAATCGAAAAAAAAAAATTCTCCATCAACGCGCCAAGATCGACGCGATTGTGGATGAAAATGTGCGCGCGCGCGCGCGGCTGCGTTAAATCGCAATAATCGAATGGCGAAGCTAATCGATTCTCTTTCCGGGCAGCTGCCACGTACTCGAGGATACATGCATATAGAGATAAAGAGGGAGAGAGAGAGAGAGAGAGAGAGAGACAGAGATGGAGGGGGGTAGGGGGTAGGGAGAGTGAAGAGATGGAATGGACATTGAAAATTCCCTGTGATTCGGAAGTTGGGTGGCGGTGCCGCGCACGGCAATTGATTAGCGCCCAACGCGTTTACGTCGCCGCCCGTATTTATGCAGCGCAGCCTGACGAGCTCGTCGTCGTTACTTCGTGATTTCGGAGAACCGTCGGCGCGCACGAACTGGTTAACGCGCAAACTACAAACGCAAAAGAGAGAGAGAGAGAGAGAGAGAGAGAGAGAGAAAGAAGAGAGTTGGGATAACGATGGTCGAGTGGCGTTTGAAATTAGTCGCGCATATATGGCGATTAACGATCTCGAATGATTGTGCCCCCGGTAATCGGGACTAGGAGCGGAAGCGTCGAGGCGCGCTGATGATCTTTCGTCCTCGGTATCGGCGATGCGTTCGTTTGTGCACATGGCACCTGCTATGAGCTAAATTGTTTTGACGTTTGCTCAGCTAAATCTACCTATACGTACATAGGCGTCTCTCGTTAAATATAGATTAAGTTTTAATTTTCGATGACTTTTTTTTTTTTTTTTTGGAGAATCGTTTATTTTGTTTCTTACCTTTTTTTCCTTTACATTTTATGGATTCGGTATTATATGCTTTATTTAGTATTTGTAAATCTGTTTCGATATTTACCTCATACTTTTAAAAACTTGTGATTAAAACTATAAATAGAAAATTTTTACAATTTTATTTCGTTAATATTGTTTAAAACTTGCATTTTTAATCTTTTGTACAAAATACGCTTAAATTTTAAATAATAATAATATAGTTTTTAATATTCTTTTTGATGTTGAAAATTTAATTTCTCGTTCTTCATGAATTTATAAAAATTTTTTAACTCACTAAAAATTTTTCATTTCGACATTTTCAACCAGTCAGATTAATTTTAATCCCAATTAAATGTAAAATTAAATCGTTTTTAAAGCTTAACTGCCTTTTGTACAAATATTCGTCGTTTTAGTGTTTTTTTTTTTTTTTTTTATGATTAAAAGGCTAAAAACGCGTATTCAAAAAAAAAAAAAAAATAAATAAAAAAGAAACATTTTAAAATACATTTTAACGTATACAAATTGTAGAAATGAATTTTTATTTCAAAATGAAAGATGATATTGTCGTTATAGCTCTTTTAATTCCTCAGAAAGAAGTAACAAAAAAATTATTCGAAAATAATAGAGTTGAAATTCAATGTAAAACGTTAATTGAATCGTTGGGCAATATTATCCCATGAATTACGTGTATACATTTTACACAATAAATAGGGGATCGTTACATTGGTTGCGGGCGTCCGATATATGGCACACAATGGAAAATAAGCGCTCGCCCGATTCACCGAAGCGTTTCATAAGCGCGCAATTTTTTATCGTTAAAAACACTTTCAATGCTTCCTCTCTCTCTTTCTCTCTCTCTCTCTCTTTCTCTCTCTCTCTATCTCATGATTTTCATATTGGCTCACGCTTTTACATAAATTTTATTGTTTTTTAATTATTTTTTTTCCCTCCCGTTAATAATGGCACAGCATCACTTATCCGAATTTTGTTTGATCAACGTAAAAAACAACGCAATAACGACGGGGATATTTTCAATATAAGCGTAAAATAATTTGCGCGCATTTTAATAATTGTCTGCTTGGCAAATCTCTGCATATATCGCGGCGCGCTCGACGCAAGCGACCTCAAAGCCAAAGCACGCGAGAGTATTAGGTACTATTTATTGTGTAACTGCATAAAATCCCTCTTTTTCGCAACCTCTCGATCTTTATCTCTTCTTTCTCTCTTCCTCTCTCTCTCTCTCTCTCTCTCTCTCTCTATCTCTCTTTTATTTAGGGTATACACGCACAGATGAGAGTTTGCGATGATCCGGCACACAAGGTTCTACGAACAATAAAACAGAAAAAAAAAAAAAAACAAACAAATAAAGAAATAGGTAGAATTTCGGTGGGATTTGTCTAAATCTGTATATTTTATGAGTCAGCGAACCAGAAAAACCAATATCAGCATCCCGCGTGCGGGTGCGTGCGGGTGCGTGCGTGCGTGCGTGTACGCGATGCTGGAAATGGGCTTCGTGTGTTAGGATCGTTGAATGAATTTAAGCCGTACGCAGATTTAACTGCGAATTGCCGAGTTTTAGCTGCATTAGATAGAATCCGATTGTCCCGGGACGTATAATGGACGTTCGGGGTTTCCGATTTGCGTTGTTTGAAAGAGAAAAGAAAATCCGCTGATACGTTGCTGTGTACCCCCTCGCGTGATAATTTTCTCGAATTTTTTCCTGTCTATCTCTGCTATCTGCTTTTTATTTTTATTACTTTTCGCTTCATTTTCAAAATATTGAGCGGGAACTGTTTTCTTTTATTTTTTAATTTTATAAAAGATTAAAATAATTTTTATTTATTTATTTATTTTTTTTTCGTTTAATTATCCGGTTCATGTATACATACGTATATAGGGGTGGGTCGTTAATTATTTATTGCTACGTTGTTTTTGTATTTAACGAATTAAATAATGAAAAAATTTTTATATTGGCCTTGTGAGTCAAGCCAATTGCAATTAAATTAAAATATTTTATTCCAGTGATTCGGTGTTTTATAATTTTAATAAAGAATCAGTATTAACGAAATTTTTTATTCGATACAAAATTAAAAAGTAAATTTTCTGATTTTTCAATTATTTTATTTAAGTACTTTGGCTATGTGCTTTCTAACGATAAAATCTACATCACATTTTGATTGCACAACGTATGTACTCATTCAATAAACATATTTCTAAAAATTTCATGTGAATATTTAATTTTTACCGCACAATTGATAACATAAAAATAAAAAAAAGAATGTTGAAAAATCTATCAGCTGGTTTTATTACTTTCCGTGTTATCCTCGTTCGTTGGATAAAGTATCAATACAAAAGCTTCATAAAATTTTTGCTCCTTTTTTTTGCTTCTTCTTTCTTTTTTTTTTTTTTGTTTCAAACGTTTTTCAATATCGCTCGTTAAGCGAGCCGGGCCACTTGTAATAGACACATACACTCACACCGGCGACTTGATTTCCCCTTTGAAGACTATCGCGCACACCTTCTGAAGCGTGACATTATGCAGTGGAAGAGAGAAAGAGAGAGAGAGAGAGAGAGAGAGAGAGAGAGAGAGAGAGAGAATGAACCGATGGTACAGTCCAGTGGGTCAGTCCACTCCGCCGCTATCGCTTGTTTCGCTACGCTCGAAATTAATGAGGCGAGCTCATAAAGGAGTGAAGAGACAGAGAGAAGAGGAGAGAAAGAGAAGGAATGACCCATCAACGATATCACAAATCGTCGATGGCGTCAACGACACTCGATCTTCTTTTTCTTCCCCGCCCCCTCTCTCTCTCTCTCTCTCTCTCTTTAATTTTCCCGCGGTAGCTTCTCATTAAATGGAGAACGAAGTTGCAATCGGTCTGACCGATCGCCGAGTGTTCTACGCTCGAGTAGAGTACGTAAAACGTTTAAGGCGCCGCAAACTGGAGATACAGCGAAAGTGCTCAGGGAAAGGAGAGGAAAAAAAATTCCACGCGTGTCAGCGGAAAAGTGGCTCGTTTACGTTATAAAAGAAACGCCCGCTTCGCTGAACAGCGGCTATCCTCTCGTTTAAACGTATACACATATACTTCCTTGTACGTGTCTCTGTGTATGTATGTGGAAGAGTCAGTGATTTCAGTAATAGGGGCGTAAGTGTTATATGAGGCGTAAGGCTGAACTGCAGCTTACGCTCGGTTACTTTCCGAGTTTTGATTTGCTCGATGGGCTTTAAAAAAATTGACTCGGCGCTTCAACTTTGATGGGTGATTTAATTGGTTTTTAATTGTTTCTCAATAAGTTACGAAACATTTGCAGTTTATTTATAATAATAAAAAATTTATACTCTATTTTCAATCTACTCACTTTATATTGTTAATGTTGATATATATATATATATATATTCGAAAAATTGACTGAATAATTTATTTATTTTACCATAAAACTGCCATTACGAAAATAAAAAAGATTAAATTAGAAAAATAATGATATATACATTCATTTGTAGATGGTTATTCAAAATTTAGAAATCGACGAAAGCGTGTTGATATATTTATGACAGTAATAAGATGAACTTTGAAGTAAAATTTACGAGATATGAAATAGTAAGTACATTATGAAAAATGAAATAGGATTGCATAAACCTCTCAATAAAATGTCTCCCTTATCGTGCAATATTTACATTTTACATTCGTTTATTTCAAAATCACTTTTAATCATCATTACCGATATTCGCATTTAAAATAATCGAACGAAAAAGAAAACGAAAAATTAATATTTCGAAATTGTTCAGTCTTGTTTTGAATAATGACTTTGAGTGACAATTGAATGCAATGCAATTAAGTTTTATAGTTAATAATTATGAGATTATTTGATCAAAAATACGAAAAAATTTCTCCATATTTATGAAAAAGTTAGGGGGAAAAAAAAAACATAATAAATAAAAATGAGAGAAAATAAAAACTTAGGTTTGAAAAAGCTCGATTTCCGGCAGACACAGATTAATTGTGTAAAAAAGGGGCGAGGCGGCTCGTGATCTCGTTATCGAAGGAATTACCGAGGCGAGTTTCATTTCCTTTTTTCTTCAACTCTTTCGACCACCGCTCTCTCTCTCTCTCTCTCTATCTCTCTTTCTCTTTCTATCGCGTGACCTCAAAAGGCTTCGGATCAGCCGGATGGTATACGCTAAGCGCGTGATTGATCCCTTTTCGATAATTACCAGAGGCAAGGGAGACGCCGCCGCGGATCGATCCGCGTCGTTGCTCATCGCGTTGCATTGCATATACTAGCCAGTTATCGCGCTCGAGTTATTATTTCATCTTTTTATTAATCAGCTTGACTCTCGATGCGAGCTATGCTTAAAAATTTTTCACGAGTTTCAAGTTTCCGGGAAAATAAGGAAAGCAAAACGTTCGAGAGTTGGGGCTGTGTCTGCTCAAACGATAAGAATATTTCTGCATTGAAAATTTCTTTGCGCGTTTTTCAACTTGGTCTCATGCGCGCAAAATTATGGCTATTAATTTCGATCGTTAATTTATTTAATTAGTTTATATATATATATATATATATATATATATATATATATATATATATATATATATATATATATATATATATATTATAAAATGAATAATATTAATAAAATTAAAAAATATAAAATAACGCTTAAAAAGTCAAATTATATCCTGTTTTTTTTGTATATCATTTTAGACCAATATTTAATTTTGAATTCTTCAAAATTCCTTTCACATAAGAATACTTTTTGATTTTGGATCTTCAAGTTATTAAAGTTTATAATACCAATATATACAAAAGTTTCTGTATTCGAAAATAATAATCATAATGTTGAGCCATGACTAAAGCTCTCTTGAGATTATTTTACTTTACATTCGTGAAAATATTTCAAGTGAGTTAACGTAACAAGAACTTCATTGTTCCAATATTAAAAATGAATAAAATACATTTTTATAACTACTCTATTAATTTTCAATTACTTAATATTAAATATTATCATTAAATTTTATGTATTTTAAATATTTACATTTCATTAATACATTTCGAACTTTAATTTCATGATAAATATTTTAATTTATTTGAAGTGAGGTATTTTAAAAAAAAAAATATTTACGAAAACACACAATAAAATAAAAACTACATATATATGCATATTCTCTTATACAATTAATTTAACGTTTTATTTTATTTAATAATCGTGCAAACGTCAATAATTCGATAAAACATTTAAATTTAAATATTGTCTGATGGACTTTTAAAACAATAAAAAAAATCTGAATTTTTTAATGCGTCATATTTTTTTTATAATATCAGAAATTAAAAAAAATTTTCCTAAATGTTTTAATATTGTGAGAAATTTAATTATTATGATCCAATGCTTTAAGGACTTGAATTAATTTAACATTATTTTATTATTTTTGAAGTGAATAAATTTTTATATACGTCAATAAATTTATAAATTTAATTATGCCATAATTCTTTTTCTTTTTAATCAATGTTGGCCAAAAAGCTATCATTTTTTATCATGTCATTAAATTATAATTATCCATAATCAATTTTTATTTTATAACTCCCGTATGTATATTTAAAAAATCTACCGGAATAAAAATAAATTGATAATGTCGATTAAATATGTACATATGTATGAATGTGTAGATGCTAAAATCAATAAAAATCAAGTTACATAACAATAATCGCTATCTCTAAGCGGGCAAGGATGAAAAAAAAAAAAAAAAAAAAAAAAAAAAACTATTCGCAAAAGTAAAATAACAAAGTCAAGTATCGGCGAAAAGTGCAGCGTAACAAGAGAAAAATGTTTAATTTAACAGCCCCCGCAAGGAGAGCGGTAGAGAGAGAGAGATAAGACACGAAGCGCATAAAGACATGTACGGAAGGTTTCGGGTACACCAAAACGACGCGCTGATGCACTTTACGATTCGGTTCTCCTTTCTCCCTTACCTCCTCTTCTCCTACCTTCTCTCTTCCAGGCTGCGTTCGCGCTCGCGAGTCAATGGGGACGCAGCTGTTGCCGAACGAGAGATTTATCACGCGAGTCGTCGTCGTAATTCGTTCACGACACGGCGAGTAAGTTATCGTCGCGGTTAAGATATGTATACCCCGTGCATATACGAGCTCTCGTGTGCTCTCGTTGCCGGGAGGTAAGCGGAGAGAGAGGGAGAGAGGGGGGGGGGAAAGGGAGGCAAGCGCGCCATCGTATTACGTATCTCGGGCACACACGACGAGGTGCACTCGCGCCCTACCGCATCAAAGCGATTGATGCTTAACCGACGAATGCGCTGGTTCCATCTTGGCTGCGGGCGGTCTTCTCCCTCTCTCCATCTATATAAGCTGTGTATATTCGCGAAATACATTCGTAAAATTTTATGCGGAAGTTTATCGTGCCCGTGCACGCGCGAACGCTATTATGTGTAGCTGTGAGCTTTGCTGTACATTTGTATAATAAGAGTATTCGAATACTTTGGAAATTGCCGTTCGATTTATAGATGTTTGGAGTACAGCGTGCGTTAATTTTTAAGCGCATGACGAATTAAATTTTTTCATTTGTATTTTAATTTCGTTATTAATAAAGTTTTCAATTAAAATATTTTTATTTGTTTATTTTTTTTTTTTTTTCAAATAAATTTTTTATTTTATTCTGTATTCACCAATATTAATGCATATCACGCGTCTACTTTATTTGATTATGTAATTTAATGAAACACTCTTTATTAAAGCGTAAATTTTTCGAATAATAGCTATTAATATTAAAGTTTACGTAAATATTTCGAATTTTATAATATTGCGTTAATATTTAAAATAATTTTCGGCATCATTTTGTGGCCATTATTATGGTTATTGATAATTCGTCAATCATGTTTTTTCTTTGCGTGTAACATGCATATTAAATCGTAACAGTATATTCGACATCTGTTAAAATAATTATAGCCTTATTATATAACATTATAATAACTTTATTTAAATTAAAAAATTTTAAAATATATTATGTAAAACAACATTTAAAAAAAAAGTCTTTTTACCATATTATGATTATAATTTCTCATGAAAATACTTTTACGATGTTAATTTTATAATCACTTGATATAACACACAAAATTATATACTTTCAATCTTAAAAAATTTTATTAGCGTTATCGTGAAATTTTTTTATGACAAATTATTATGTGAATTTGCATTTACGGTAAAGTGAATTGAAAAGGAACTGTTAATTTCAATACTAAATTTCTGAAGTCAATGTGTAGAACTACCTAATAAAAGAAGTTCGAATTTCATTTGAAGTTAAGCAAGTTCCCTCGACCTTAACAGATTCAGACCTTAATCTTATCAGTAAGTTCAACGAGAAATTTTATTTCAGTAAAGAAAATAGACAAAAATTGTCTTTCAAGGTTTTATATTCTTCTTGTTTGCTTTTTACTCAATGTTAAACGTGATATAAAATTTACAGTTTATTCGAAGCATTTAATTTTAATATCTATCGATAAACTGATTATTTTTAGGTCAAATAAAATTCATTCAAAATATTATAATAGAAATAATTAAAAAAAAATAAAATACCGATATTAATGTTTTTTAAATGTTGCGGTGTCTACTTACAAAAATTTAATACAAGCAGATACATTTCCGACTTGAAATTGATATCGGGGCAACAGTTCGGCAACAATTCTTATGGAGCTGTATAATATTGATCAGCAATGCAGCGACCGGACACGAATAAGTAGTCGTGCTCGAATATGAAAATTGGAATCTCGGCAGGAAGAATGGCCACGGAATAAGTACGTTCGATAGAGAAAGAGAGGAAAAACTCGCCAACCAGACGGCTACGAAAAAGAAAGAAATCGAGACCGGCAAAGAAGAAGAAGAAGAAGAAGAAGAAGAAGAAGAAGATGATGATGAAGAAGAAGTAGTAAGAGTAAGCGGGACGAAAGTTAAAAGAAAGAAGAAGAAACTCGAAGAGAAAGAGGTATCGCAGTTTTCAAGTCGGCGAAAACCCTTTCGCGGTCCGTGATATAGCGATATTTCATTACGCCACGGCGTTTCGCCGCAGCTGTGCCTTTAACGCGACTTACGCACGCGCCTTTATATACATCCGCGACGAAAAATTCTTCTTGCAGAGGGATCTCGTTATGAAGAACTAACGATGGAAATAAGATTTTTATGATTTATCGAGAGACGGGTTACCTTTTTTTTTTTATTCATTTTTTTTTTTTTTTTGTCCCGTCTCTTACGAATTAAAAATTCATCTGCAATATGCATTCTTCGTGGCCTCGTGTTTCGTTATTTTGAGATTATTCGTTCAATTTTACGAATTTACGTGGCTGATTTACGATACGAGTTTTTTAAATCTATTTTGGCGTATGTTTTAAAATCACTGCATTTTAGAAAATAATGAAAGCTATTCCACCGGAGAAATTATTTATTTTGCAATTTAAAATTATTTTTCTGATAATACAATTGATTCAAAATGAAAAAATATTAAGCAATTATAAATAGATTATACGCTAAGAAATATTAAAACGAGCGAAATTTTTTTTTTTTTTTTTATTAAGTACGTATTTAATATTTAAACGATATTTTAAATTTTGGAAATTAAACTTTACGGCCAAAACTATTTTATAATATAAAGGGCAAAAAGTAACCAAGTAGAAAATATTAACAAAAAAAAGAAAAAAAAAAAGGATCATGTGTGTTTACACGTAGAGGATCATAAATCAAGGAGTAGCAAACGGTAAGGCACGCGAAAAATAACTCTTCCGAAAAAAGAAAATCCAAACGGTCGAGGATCGCACTCACTTGGGCTCCAGCGCTAAACATCGTCGAGAAAAATCTTGATCCCTTACGAGCTCTCCTCAATCTAAAACTTTCTAGCGGTCATCGTACACACGCGCTCGCACACATATCTCTTGCACACCTGTACGTGGCATACCGGTTTCATGATTGAACGTATATGTAACGGAGGAGAGAGGAAGAGAGGGAGAGAGAGAGAGAGAGAGAGAGAGAAACATGTTACAGTAATAGCAGCGGGCGTTGTATAATACGCGCTTGGATTACCAGCTACATGTGCGCGCAACGCGGCTCAACGATCTCTCTCTCTCTCTCTTTTCGAAGAGAATCCCCCGGTATACCCCTTCTGATAAGCTAGCTTTGCAGAGCAACAGAGCGAAATTGAGAGAAAGAGACGGAGACTCTCCAAGTTTGAAGCGTATCGGTGCGCGCAAGAGAAAGAGGAAAAGGGAAAGAGGGGATGGGGTAGGAGGAACGAGGGGAGAAGGAAACCACTCGAGAGCGGGCGGCGGCCCTCGAAACTTTTGACACTCTCCGCATTGATATTAATATTGCGCGGTTCGAGTGTGGCGCAACGTAGCCCCGAGCGTGCCGGCCGTGGTCCAAGTTTCCCGGTCCAAGTTTCGCTTACGCGAGCGCGTCACTTATACACGTATCTATATATACATGTCTACCTACACACACATACACACACACTCACACACACACACACACACACACACACATATATATATATATATATATATCCTGTGTAGATGGATATATAAAGTGGATATGCATTTGCGCTTCCGCTCTCCACCCCCCGTAACAAGAGGTAAACGCGATTGCAACGCCCGTTTATTTTTTGTACGCATGCAGCGTTATGCTTCTTTGCTTGATTTTTGTTTCGTTGTAATTATTTTATTTTTCCTATTTTTCTCGCCTCTTCTATGCCTCTCTCTTTCTCTCTCTCACCTTCTCTCCATTTGTGGTAACAGACTTTCTCTTCGTGTAGCCTTTAGTTTATAATAAAAAGAGAAATATGCAGAAAGAAAGAGAGAGAGAGAGAGTTGGTTCTTTTTTCATCTCTTTTTATTTAGTATGTATATTCCAAAGGGGCTTTATAGTATGGCCGAGGGATGAGTGAGAGAGAGAGAGCGAGAGAGAGAAAGAGATAGAGGCGTCTCATCTGGCCGAAAACCTACTTTTCTCGTGGCGCAGTTTCATCTGCGGTTAGCCTTTTAGTGGATATAAGACCAACCTTTTTCTACCCGCTCTTCTCTTCTCTCAGTCTACTTATCTGATGCGGGTGGGGTGTTTTTACGTTGAAAAAGAGAGATAGAGAAGGAGAGAGAAAAACTTGGCGTACGCGCGCACACCTGCATTAAACTAAATATATCTATATATCCGATGTAATGTTAATAGTTCGAGATTTAGCATCGCTGTCATATATTTATGTGTAATAGGGAATGGAGGAATATAAAAAGTAAAAGCTGCAGCAAGATAAAGAGAAGAGAAATATTCGAATATGCTTTCAGTTATGTGATACGCGGTACTTTTAAAAATATTTTATAGTTGCAACATTTTTATTTTATGGTAATTATAATGTTACGATTATTTGAAATAAATTTTTTTTATACACGTTGCAGTCTGTAGTTTATAAAAAAATATAGTTCATCATACTGCTGGAAGCTATGTTAAATTGCATATTAAACTACATTTTGTTTTAAACACTAAAATTTTAGAACAAGTTATGCATACATTTTTAATAAAACTTTCAAAATGTTTGCATTTCATTTGCATTTTTATAAAATATATTAACTTCGTTAATTTTCAAAAAAATATTTGCTCTGTAAATTAATATTTTTCTAATATTAATTTAAATGAATTATATACTTGACTTAATGTTTAAAATAAATAATAGGAAAAATATTAGTTGCTAAAATGAAATCGTAATTAAATATTTGAAATAATAATTTAATAAAAATTATATTCTCACAAATAATAAACAAATAATAAGTATTACTAGTATCCCTTGAATTTTAGTAAACACGAAAAAAGATGTACCATTAAAAACTTATGAATCAAAGCTCTGCAAGCTCTGATTTCTTTATCTCAATTTATCTTAAACATATGCCGTTATATCGATAAGAATATAAATTTTAAAGGCAAGCGATATAAAAATATCGGCGTAACACAATGCCGATAGAAAAGGTCATGAAATAAAAAGAGAGAAAAATAAAAAGGAGAAGGAGGAGTGCGATAAGGATGGGAGAAACGTAAACGCATTTGGAAAACAGCTATATGAGCTTGCACATAAGATAAAGTATATGCGCCCGCGCGGAGCTATGGTTTATATACGAAGGGGCGGGTCAGTCAGTTAGACGAGCAGTTCGTTCTCGTTACGGGAACGCGCGTATACGCGGAGTTAAATTTTGTTACTGTTCTACGTCGGGAGATGAAAGAGTGAATGAGTGAGAGAGAGAGAGAGAGAGAAATTCTTCGCGCGTTCCCTCACCTCGATATAAAATAGCCGATTCCGCACACCGCGACCTCGCTTTACGTTCGACGCGACGACGACAACTCATTGGTTTATTTTATATACGTAGAGTCGATTTCTATCGGTGCGCACTTTTCTCTACCTCCTTTCAACGCTTTTGATGTCTCCTTTCCTCCGGATTTACTTCCTTTCTTTCGACCTTTTCGTTATTCTTTCTCGCTCTGCTTCCTTCTTTCCTTTTTTTCTTTTTGATTTCGTGCTAAAACTACGACTGCACTTTTTTCGTGATGTTTCACACTCGGCTAAAAAATGAGAGAATAAGCGCGTGAGTTAGAGAGAGAGAGAGCGAGAGAGAGAGAGAGAGAGAAAAAAAGAAAACGAGTAAGAGTAAGAAAAAGTGAGAAAAGAAAGAGTAATAATTTTCTGTAAACAGGCAGACGATCGTAACGAGGCTCGGTGAAAATAGGTCTTTTCAATTAGTTTCGGCGTATTTTATCTTCTTTTGTTGCTCGCTTGTTTTGGGTTAAACGCTCCATAGTTAAGGCGTGCTTGTAAAAAGTCATTTGTAAAAAGTGATATCTTTAACGGAATAATAGTTGAAAAGTCTGAATTTCTAGTTTTACCAGAAATTACCGTATGATTTTTAAGTCTCTGTATTTTAATACAATTTCTCGCAGAACAAATTTTTTTCGACAAAAATTAAAGAAAATTTCTTGTAATTTTTCAAATTGCTCGCCACCTAAGTCGTGTGCAAAACGTACGTTTATGTTAAAATAATAACGGTAAATTGTATATTATTATTTAAATATTAAAATTTCAATTTTTTTTCACTTGTTTAATTTTTCAGTTCTTTTTCTTCGACAAATATAATCGCATTATTTTTTTGCGTTATATTTATTTTTGAAAATTAGTTTGTAATATCGTTTTAATGATCATTAATTTTGCGATAATATTTATAAAATTTGGATAAATTTCTAAAACAAAAACAAATGGATAATAATGAAAAATAATCCGCGTGAAAAAAAGAAACTAAAACTAAACTAAAAATAATGAAACGAAAATAATAAATACACCTACCTTTAAGAAGAAAAATAGGCCCATGGAAAAATCAGCATGCAAACCAGCAAAGAAATCAGCGTAACGGATAAAGGAAAAAATAAATAAGTAAAAACACATGTCAAATAAAAAGAAAGAAAAAAAAACACAATAAACAGTGCAAAAACAAACAAAGACTTTTTTTTGAGGTGGTGATGATGTTTAATCAATAAAATCAATAAAATTAATCAATTAAATAAATAAATTAGAAATTTATACACATATTTATATAATATATATAATTTGATATAAAACATAAATAGGGTCCCGAGACTGCTGGAGTACATAGCGCGCATTTGCTCCAGAATCCGCTCTATGAGAGGCTGATACTCCACGAGGACTTTCGTATGCTTTTGCGTTTTTCATTATTCGAAAAAAAAAGAAAAAAATATTATAATATACATACATATATATATATATATATATATATATATATATATATATATATATATATATATATATATATATATATATATATATATATATGTATACGTATGTTCATACATACTTTTCTTATATACGTAGAGAAACGAAAACGAAAAACAATACAAAATAAAGAAGAAAAAAAAGTGGATTAAACAATTGATAAGAGAAAAGATTAAAAAAAAAAAAAAAAAAATAAAATAAAATAAAAAAATAAAAACGAATAAAAAGTCACTCGTTCGGTCTCGTCCTCGCGCACAAATAAACGCACGTTTGCGCGTACAAAAAAGTAAAAGAGAAACGTCAAGGATATGTGCCAAAATTGACGCGTGGAACGCAACGCGAAGCCTCCTCCTGCTTCTTTTCTCTATCTTGAAAAAGTGTCGCGTGTCTCCTTTTTTCTTTTTCTTCTTCTTTTCCATCGGCTGTGTCGTCCTTCTTTTTTAGTCTTTTTCATTTTTCATCCCTTTTTTTTCTTTTCTTTACAAGCTTATGTTTTCAACATATTTTCTTTTTTTCTAATTTTCTCGCTCATTGGTTTCTCGGCTACTGCGCTATCAGATTAAATCTTCGCATGCGCGTATATGCCTATATACCCAGTTTTTTTTTCGTTTTTGGTTTTTCAATTATTCTCCTTTCGGTTAATTAATATATTTAAGGACGCATACGAATTGCAAATATATATACATATATATATATATATATATATATAATATGTACACGCCACAACTTATTTTTTATACTCATAACGAAGCTCACCACTTCTTTCTTTTATAACTCTTATTAACTTTTCCCCAACCTTGCCTTGATCCCTCCCAGAGCCTATACATATTTATATTGGTTCACGGGTCGATGGCTCTTTTCCACGTTATAAATTTTTTGCTCTACTTTCTTAGATGAAATTTATTAAGAAAAAGGAAAAATCTTCATTTTTTAAAAGTAATCGCCATCTTTCCTATGTAAATATTGTATACAATACTTTATTTTAAATCCGAACCGATAAAGATTTATCTGACATATATTTATTTGAATTTGAATTATATCGGTTTAAATTATTGATGAATGCATTACTTAACTTCAAATTTGAAAAATTTTTTTGCAAAAATTATCATTATGAAATTATAAAGTGGAATCAATTTTAAAGATTAAATCAAATAATATGACTTGCAATATACCTATTTATTAATGTTAATTATGAAATCGATGTAAAAAAAGTATTTTAATATTTTTGTCTATAATTAGTATATATGAGAAAGTCTTAAATTCAATTATTCATTATCATTTTAAATTTGCTACCGCCAGTGATTAATTTTAATGAATACAATAATTTACATCAAAGTAAGAAATAATCTTGACTAATCTAGGTTATTCGAAGAAACGACTTTATTGCATTGCAATTTTCAAAGGAAATACAATATTCAACCACAAATTTACTTTGAAAATGCATTAAAAATTGATTGAATAAAGCAAAGAAAAGAGCCATCGACGAAATTCAAAAAGTGCTTGGAGGAATAGGTATACAATAGAGCATATAGCGTGATGTCGTACGAGTCAATAAAGAGAAAAAAAAAAAAAAAAAACAAAGAGAAAACGCCACTGATATGCTTGGCCAGCCTCGAAACGATCGCCGATCCCTTAATACGTTTTATAAGTACATCCTGCCTGCGTTTGATTGCGTGCGTATATGCGAGGAATCGTCGTATGACAGTCGTCGTTATTCACTTCGTTCGTTCCCGCGCGCGCTTTACTTTACATCGACGTTATCTCGCTATCGTTCCTATTATCGGCTTTATCATCGTCGAGCGCAAGCGTCGAGGGATCGCTTGGGTTCGTTCGATGATCATAATTATCAACTATCGCCCTGGAGAGCTTTGCGAGAGCGCGATTTAATTTTATTTTTTTTTTGTTTTTTTTTTTTTTTTATTATTATTTTGTGAAGAAGGATAAGGACAAGTGAAAAGGAAAGAATTAAAGGTTTTGTCGGGATTAAGACCCGGAACTCTTTGGTATGTGGTTCTCCGTAGAAATGATGAGAGATAAAAGAGAAGAGAATGAGTAAGAAAATATCAGAAAACGAAAGAGAAAGATAGAGCAAGAGAGACGAGATAAGAAAGAGAGAGAGAGAGAGAGAGAGAGAGGCAAAATTTTTTCAGATTTTTCTACGTTTCCTTTGAGCATTAACATAAATAGTGAATTCTGCGATTTGGAAGCGATGCAAATTTTTGATTAAATTATCTATCAAATATAAATTATTCCATTTTATAAAAGATTAAGTGCTTCATTTGAAAATAAAAGAAGAAAAAAAAATAAAATCAATATACCTTTCTCATAATTCGTTTGAATGGATAAAACTATACATGTACAAGAATATTTTTTTTTCTTTTCGGACGAGTTGCGTTTAAATCCAAGGAAAAAATAATAAAAATTCACGGCATCAAAAACAATTCGTTGAAAGGCATTCTAATTTTTCAGATCGTTCTTGCATAAAAAAGTGAATAAAAAAAGGAAAAAAAAAATAAATAAATAAAAAAAATGAAGGATCAAGAGCCGGAGATAAAAAAACGCTTTTCGCATGCACGCGAAATACAAGGGAGAGAACAAAGGTAAGAGAAAGCGATGCCGCTTTATAAAGTCGGAACGGCCGAACGTGAACGCCATTGTCGAGCGACGTACGCGATATGAGCTTAACATATACGCGTGTATATGTATATATACACATACACACACGTATGTAAGAAATGCGGAAAAGGAGAAAATCCCCGCTGTGGGATTTTCGACGCGCTGCTATACTACTCCCGTCGCTGATGTCGCCGCTGCGTTTTATCCGAGGCGCGCTGTGTGCGGCCTTCGCTTTAAAAACTGCGCGTGAGAGAGCTAGGAAAATTTACAGTAGTGTACGGGTGAATTTAAACGACGCCTTATTTCACCGGGAGAGCCCGGTGCGTAAGAGCCCAAGGGATCGTAGACGTCATTGTGGATTCAAAATCTCTGTGCAATGCCTTTGCTTATTTTACTCCAATGAAAAAGATTTATTGCCCTACCGGCAATTAAAACAGACCGCGGGCTCTGTCTTTTTTTTTTTTTTTTCTATCTTCTTTTTATCTTTCTTATTTTTCGTTGCCTCGATGAACGATAGGCTTTATTTGTTTATGCTGTATATTTTCTTTTTTAACGATCTTAATAAATGAGCTCGATTGAGTATTTATTTAAACGAAATGTCTACCTTTTTCTTTTTTTTTGTTCTTTATGTTGGTTAATTTACGCGTACAAATACTTTTTTAACATTGGGTAATGATATTTGGCTACTTTATCGCGGTTATTTTTTTGGTAAAAATTTTTTTTGTATTGTAAAAGATGTGTTTAACATAAATCAATGAAAAATGTTTATGAATATTCGGAAAATTAATATTTTCTTGGGTAAACTTTATAGAAAATTTGAAAAGAAAAGAAATATGTCGATCGTACTTTCTAAAAAGATTCACTTCTTTTACATTAATTTATCAAAAAGCATTTATCATCTTCGCGAAAAAAATATGTAAAAATTTAGGAAATCGTTGACTTGCGTGAAAAATTCTCTCGGATTTCTCCATGGAACGATTACGTATAAATAAGAGCTCGTCTAAAAAAAAGTCAACCGAATTCGCGATTCTTTTACTCTCTCTCTCTCTCTCTCTCTCTCTCTTTCTTTCCCTCTTTCTCTCTCCTTTACTCTTCTGCCTTGATATCTCTCTTCCTCTCTATCTCTCTTTTTCTTTCCGCGTATTTTATCTTCCTTTACCGAGTTTACATCGACGGCGCGTCAAGGCTGCCGGTTTCCCTCAATCCTCATCATTCATTCGAAAGTTCTATCAACGACAAAAAAAGAGGTATTGTATATGCATATGAATATTTATATTATAATGTAATCCTATAAGATTCGCGCGATTAATCGGTACACGTGATTGCGATACGTGCTTATATCCTCGCATCGTTATATTATTTTCATGATTGCTTTTCCTTTTTTCATTTAAATTTTATTTGTTTTAATTACAGTCTCATCTCGTTTTTAAAGAGGGCGACGATTAATATCTATATGTATATTTATATTTATATATGAATAAAAGTATACATAAATATATATACATACATATATATATATATATATATATAAAAATCAATTGCTCGTCATTATATATCTATCGTTTAAAAATCGAGTTAATGTTTCGCACAAAAAAGTTTCGTTCTCCTTTCATCGCTCGTCCTTTAGCTAATGCCCAACGCGGAAAAGCATCGTTATTGGCCTAACGTGATGGCGCGCTCACGTGCGCGATTTTTCATTTTTCTAAATTCCCGATCCGTGAGAGAGCGCACGAGAGAAGTCGCGTTTTCGATCGCGCGGTGTCGCCCGTATAAACGACGCGATTTATTTTTAACGCAATCAATTTAATGCCTACACGCACATGTATATATATATATATATATATATATATATATATATATATATATATATATATATATATATTTTTTTTTTTTTATATAATATAGGTATGTATGTGTTCGTGCGTGTTACTTTATCTGCGTTTGCTACTCCTTGTTATGTTTTTTCTTCATTTTTTGATATTTTTCCTTCTTTCAAATACGCGTGAGTGCGTCGCTCGCTCGCCTTATTTATTTATAGGTATAGAGAGAGAGGCGTGCACATAGATTTCGTTTTCTATTCAACTAGCATCACGTTTTCGCGTGTATTTCTGTGTGTTTGTATGCGTGCACGAGGTTGAATTTTTTTTCTTATGCGTGCGTCGAATGTGTTACTTAGTTGTCAAAGTGTGTACGTGTGGATAAGTATTCGTTTGTGTTCGCGTGTAGAATTAAGTTTATCATTTTGCTCAACGATCGGGGAAACGCCATAAGTAAAACAATGTACTTATTGGGCCCCGTTAAATTATCGCTAGCAATAATACGAGGTTGAGAGTCCGAGCTTGCAAGAAAAAGGTGCCCTGTGACGGTTATACACACTTCCGGTACTGATGACGTCCTTGGTCTCGCATCTCAGTCCCGTGAAACCTTCCGCACACCTGTAATGAGAAAAATAAAAAATAATTATGCATTTTATTTTTTTATTAAACAAATTTTTTTATCACTATTTCGTTAAAATAATGTTATAAAATATATTTTGAATTAAATACTTAAGAATATATTTGCTTTGTTTTTCTTACTACAAATATGCGTTTTATAATGAAAATAGGATCAAACTACAAGTAGAAAATCCCATGTTTGGTAAGACATTGTACAGTAAACTATTTAATTAATTTATGATATAAGGCATTAAAATATGCATTCAATAATACATTACAGCATTTTCTTTTGTCTTAATAATGTTTTACAATATTAAAAAAGATACATTTAATATATGTAAAATTGTTCTCATTAATAAATATGCATTTTGTCATGAAAATCGATACAAGTAGAATATGCATGGCCATCAAGTTAGCTTCGCCATTTTGTTTCAAAAAAAAAAAAAAAAACGGTTGTGCTGCATTGTCCTTAACTTGTGCTATGTGCTGTAAGTAAAAAAAAAAAAAATTAATTTCAAAAATTTTGATTTTTATGACCAAAATTAATTATTCGGAAAAAATTAGTCCCGTCCTTTTGGTTTTTTCGAAATAAAAGAGTTGTGCTGCATTATGCTCAACTTATGCTATAATATACCGTAAAAAAAATATTAATTTTCATTTTTATGATTTTCATGATCGGGGCTAATTTTTTTTTTCCAAAACGATGATTTTGACATGTAAGTGCGTACAGAGTCTCGACTCTTTCCTAATCCCTCTCTCGCCATTCCTACTTCCTACCGCCTACGGGAGGTGGCGCACACACAGACGGACGACTGGTGCCGCTGCGTGGGAGATGCTTTCCCTCTCCACCAACACGCTACCTCTCGCGACCGCGAGAGGCGCTCTCCCGTAAGGCCTCAGCTCAGACCCGCTTCTCGAGCTCGATACTTACGCTTCGGCGACTGCCTCGAGTAGTCGCCTCCGCCTCCTGAGAGCGATCGTGCGCCTGCCGCATAACCGCTCTAGGTCAATGCGAACTTAGCGCCTCGCGCTGCCCCGCAGACCTATTAGACGTTCGTCTAATTCCTCCAAGTTCCTCCTCGTATTCCGGCGATCGCCGCGAATACCTCCGGCTCACGAGCGATCTTGCGCCTGGCGCTGCACGCTAACCGCGGTCAAACGCAAGTTCGACGAGCTACTTCCCTCCAACGGTCAGGGTGTCCTGAGCACCTAGGTTCGGGCTAGCGATCTTGCGTTCATACGCTAAGCGCTGTAGTCCCGGAGATTAGCGAACACCGCGCCTGGCGCAAACCGCTGATCTCGTCCCGCCTTGCGGGACTCCTACGGGGCTCTAACGACTCCTTGCCGTTATCCGTTCCCTATCGCACCTTATCGTTTTTCGGTTCTCATTCTCTCTATCTTGCTCTCTCTCTCACACTCTATCATAAACTCACACCTATCCACGCATACTTGCACATCTCACAGACATACACAGCTTCATAGACGCGACATAAATCTAACTCTTTGTGTTGTGTCCGCTTATTTCTCTTATTCGAATATTTTTTTTTTTTCTTCACTTCCCCGTCCTCCTACCAGGCAGCTTTGACAGAACTCTGCACCGTGAGCTCAAGTCAATTTTTTGCGTTAAAAAATGAAAATTAATAATTATTTTTACAGAACATTATAGCGTAAGTTGAGCACAAGGCAGCACAACTCTTGTATCCCGTGAAAAACAAAATGGTCGCGCTATGCACAGCATAGCGTCTTTAGTTCACGCTTGATCACTAGATGGAGTATCGTTTCTCGCTAGTAAAAATGTTTACTCAAATCAATATAAGACCAAAGAAAATTGGTCTTAGAGATCAATCCCCCTGCCACCTTTCTATTTGATATCTCTTTCCAACTTCTGTCCCACCTTTCTCCCACTTTTCTCCTACCTCTCCCTTCTAATTCTCATCTCTCATCCACCTTTCTACGATCTCTCTCCCTCATTTCTCGTCCGTTTTTCTTCTGTATTTCTTCCACCTCTCTTTAACCACTCATCCATACCTCATTTACCTCTCCTCTCACTTTTCTCACATCTCTCTCACACCCCTTTCCCATTTTTTTTCTACCTTTCTATTTCACATCTCTTATTTCTTTCCCATCTCTGCCACTTCTCCCACATCTATCTCATTTCTCTCTCACCTTTCACCTCTTTGCCACCTCTATTCTAGGTCACTCCCATCTGTCCGACATATATATCTCTCTCTCACCCATTTTCTCTTTTTCTTCTTTTTCTCCGTAGGCTATTCACTAAGAGAGCGATACGTGAATCCACATAACACTAGGATGAGCTATGACTCCACTTCAATAAACTATTTTAGTGCACAAAGTAACGAGGAGGCGTCGTACCAGGAAACCAAAAGAAGGCGCCCGAACAAAATGGAGTTGAACGACCTTTATTACATTTAAATTCAACTATTATATTCTTTTAAAAATCGATAAAAATTTATGTAAATTGCGAGAAAAATTTTAGTGAATATGTATAAATATGTGTGAAAATAAAGTTTTTAAAGATTTCTGAGAATTTGTATAAATGTGTTTTAAATAAATTTTAATAAATATTGATCAATATTATTAATCAAAACGATACAAAAATATAGATATAATAACACAACAATGTAGACTACCTCTTTCAATATCATGTTCTTCTGATACTTTCTCTGAAAAAACGATCTAAAAGGCGAATTATCGTATAAATTTTAATAAATATATATAGATATACTAACGCAAAGAGGCATGCTACCTCCTTTGAAATCATATTCTCCTAATACTTTCTCTCAAAAACCGATCTAAAATGCGAATTATCTAATAAATTCAGTGTATATATATAGATATACTAGCATAAAGAGACGTGCCACCTCCCTTAACATCATATTCTCCTAATACATTTTCTTACAAAACTGATCTAAAATACAAATTCTAGAATAAATTTCAATGAATATATATAGGTATACTAATTTTAAGAGGCGTGCTACCTTCTTTATCATCATATTCTCCTAATACAATGTTTCAAAATTCGATCTAAAATATGAATTCTAGAATAAATTTTAATGAATATATATAGGTATACTAGCGTAAAGAAGGGTGCCACCTTCTTTTACATCATATTTTCCTAATACGTTCTTTCAAAATTCGATCTAAAATGTATATTTTCAAATAAATTTAATGTATGTATATAGATATACTAGCATGAAGAGACGTGCCACCTCCCTTAACATCATATTCTCCTAATACTTTCTCTTAAAAACCGATCTAAAATACGAATTCTAGAACAAATTTCAATGAATATATAGATATACTAGCATGAAGAGACGTGCCACCTCCCTTAACATCATATTCTCTTAATACTTTCTCTTAAAAATCTGTCTAAAATGCGTATTTTTGATTAATTAATTAATTAATAATGATGAATAAAATGAAAGATATTATTTATTTGCATTTTATTTTATTATAATTTGAAATAAAATTACATTATTATTATTTTAATTAAGTAATAAATAATTGTAACTTTAGGAGATTACTGATAAAAACCATTTAATTATCAATTACATTATTTTTATTTATATCCAGCAAAGAAGTTTTAAGGTTTATTATCGGCTTAATCTCTAAAAGTTATAATCTTTACATTATTATTATTTTAAAAACAATATAGTGTAGAACATAAAATTGAAGCATAAAACTAATAATAAAAAATTTCATCTTTCTTATTGATGAGATGTCTAAAAGTCTATACACTATAGACAAGTAATTTAATTACGAGACATATGTTGATTTTTATACTACACGTTTTTTTGATTCATTAAAATATATTGTTATTTATATTATATGTAATATTTTTGATTGACTTCACAACTATAATTAACAGCGTGGTTCGAGTGCTTACAAGCTCTTCTTAAGATTTCTTGCTTTGTTTAAGAGAGTAACTATCCTATAATTTTTTGTTTCATGGAACATCTAAAAAAAATAAAAAATCAATTAAAATAACATTCTTTATATTGATATGAAAAATATAAATGATAATAAATATTTGTATATACCTTTTACAATGATTTTCTTTTATTGAGCACCAAGTTATTCTCTCTTTAATATTTCTTCTTTTAACCCAATTGAACCGATGAGTGGATTTTGAAGAGGCAAGGCTTAAATATTTTTAAGATGTGTCTCCATGGGTCGAAGCTCTGGCTAAACTTTATCTTGTTGTTGTTCAAATATTCGAGAACCTGGAAAACAAAAATTCATTAAATATATAAAATTATAGAAATATGATTAAAATTAAAATAGTTAATACATGTATATAGTACCATTCCAAGCATCAGTCCATAATGACAAGTCTCCTGAATATTTTAAGTCTTACTGCATCAAAATCTATCCATCGATTCAAATGAGAGTCTGCGTGAAAGCACATAATCTTGAAAAAATTAACCTGTAAACCATTTAAACATAAACCATTGTCAAATTTTTTTTGTCATATGTAATATTTGTATTTTTTATGATTAGGAAACTAAGAAGATTATATAAAATATTAAATTGAATCTATTTTATAATAAATAAAATAAAAAATAAAGCTAAAAAATATAAATAAAAGTACACATATCATTTTTTTTTTAATTAATTCAAAGTTTAAAGTAACTATTATTTTAATATTATTGTTTTTAATATTATTTATTAATTATTACTTTATTAACTGATAAATAATTAACTTCTTATTTAATAACAAAAATAAGTATTTATTTATTATAATTTATTGTAAACAAAAACTAAAACTGTTTATAAATAACCGTTTTATTTTTTATATAGATCTTACTTCTACTTTAACTTCTAATTTTATTTTTCTAATTCTACTATAATAAATACTTATAAATTATAATAAATAAATACTTATTTTACTGTATTATTTAATTAAAAATGAATAACTTAATAGTAAATAATTATAAAAGAAAATAACATGTTAATAAATACCTGTTTTTACAATGGTGGGGTTTGCAAACATAACCATAGATTTTACTGCGTTACCATCTATTAAAATTGTGGTTAAAATCATGTTTTAGGGACGTTTAGGTCTTTGCCACGTACACTGAAAAAATTGATGACCACTTGAGCGATCGGTACATGTACCATATATCTGAATATGCGTATTGTAATAACACCTTATAATTAGTGTGGTCTATTAATGTTATATTAGTAGTAATGTTATTCTTCCAATAAAGAAAGAAATTAATAAATATTATTTAAAAACTATTTAACTTCTATTTTGATTTTTGATAATTTAAAAAATTTAAAGACTTCATTGCAACATCGTGTTCAACCTGAAAATATTTATGTACAACTGAAAAAGTAAAATATTAAATAAATAAACATAAATAGAATATGCAAAATGACTAAAATACTAATTAAAATTAATAAAATCGATGCCATGAAGACTTCAACAAAATTTGTGTCTTGTTCGATGCTGGCTTGTTCCTTATCTTTCTTCCTCCAACATATCTCCCTGGCTCGTTACCATTTCTATCGTATAGGTTCTAGTCCAGCAGCTATAAAATACAATAAATAATTAGTAAAAATTGATTAAAATAAATATCTGGACTTACACTCACCTAACATATATCTTCTTCGTCGACCGCCTCGATGTTACTTCTGATACCAAATCCTCATCCTCCCTTGTAGTTGTTCTACGTTGTCTCTGTAAAAAGGAAACAGTCGAATGCATCAATCAAAAAACGCAAATTAATTGAAAAAAGATCTCAAAGATCAGTAAGCTGAAAATTTACCTGTTAATAAGAAGTGGAGTTCCTGAAGCCTTGTGCAGCTCTCATTGGTGCAGCTCCCAATGAGAGCTGGATCGTATACATCTCAAATTTTTCAGCTTCGTGGACGACCTGCAAAGAAACTCATACAACACACGTCGAGTAAAATCAGATAAGTAGAATCAGAATTACCTGTAGAGTACCTGTACTCAGATGTAGAACTCTTAGACGATTGAAGAAGAATATTTATTAGTGTACTGTATTGAGAGGTTTATATAACTCAAAGCTGGCCACGTGGCCGTTGAAAATCCGAACTGCAGGAGAAGCAGGTTGCAGAGGCCTCAGGCCTCGTATTTACATCGTCGTTTCAAGATGTCTCTTCTTTGTCGACACACTCACAGCACATAACCAACACACTCGCGGCCAAGGTATCGACTATCGATTACAAATCGAGCGCAGGTGGTGTATCGGACGGCGGATACGATCGAAACCCCGGAAGCGCACGAACGACAAAGAAGAATGTGATTGCGTGAAATAAAGAGACTCATTCACTTTGTTCTGGACAGCACTCGTACTTAGTTAAGCAAAACCTTTGTCAATTCGATGTACACAGTGAATATTTGTCGTAACCACTTTCTGAAAGGAAGAATTGTAAGACTTTCTCTCATTCGTTGTGCTTTTTCCTCTGCTTGGTTTATTTTTACCGGTAAGAAAGTATAATTTCTTTAGTTCTACGCTATGCTGCTTCTCGCTGTCTACGCTGTCTTCAGATGTGGCGGAGATGCTCGGGAAGTCAACGGTCCCTGGTCATCGTAGTCGACGGCCTGGTTTCTCTCCATGAGCCTTTCCGATATGATTCACGACGTTCTCAGGCCCTGACCATGTTAAAGAATTGATCTCGAAGGTGTCTCAGGCGCCGCTTCTATTACTAACGTCCTCGCCGTCGTTCCCGTTTTTCTCTTCTGTGACGTAGCTCGACTAACTCTCTTCGCAGACTCCTTTTTCTTCGTTAGGCGGGGCCGCTATTCTTTCGGCTGGTCGGTGTTTCTGCAGCTGCTGTCGACGACTTCGTTTTTCTCGAAGTCAATGCGATGATCCGTGTTTAAAAAAATAAAAATAAAAATTGTAATATTCTTTCAATTAAATTATGTATTACCTTAAACTTGGTTTAATCGGAGATTAAGTACCGGATTTCGGCACTAAAATTTTGTAACATATCAAACCAAATCCAAGGTTAATGAGAGAAAACTAAAAATAAAAATATTAATTAAGAATTTAAAAAATTAAAATAAAATATTAATTTTTATTTTAAAAAATGAAAAATATATGAAACTCGATGGCTAATTTTCCTGTCGAGTAAAACAAAAAAATAAAAAGAATTAATTAGATGTTAAATAAAATTTAAATTAAATTATTTTTTTATAAAATTAATATTAATATAATATAAAATCAATAATAACTATTGTTTTTGAGGAAAATTAAATTAAACACAAATAAGTAAATGATTGTTTTTTATTTTACAAAAGAAAGAAACTTATTATATTTTCAATAAATTGCTATACCTTCCAAGCGAAAGCGAAAATGGAGAGTGAGCCGGAGTACGTTATTTCGTTCCCTTTTATTTGTTTTCCCCTCACGCTCGAAATTTCCCTCTCTCTACGCTTCGTCTTCGCGGAATCTTCGGCATTGTCTCGCAGCCTCGCGGCCCCGGGTCGAGTTCTCTTCCCGTGCACCTACGTCACTGGAAAACTTAGAGTTTTCCGGACGAGGTTCACGGCCTCGAGGATGCCGAAGCACCCTACGAGCACGTCCAGCTTCTAGGCCACGGGTATGCCCGTGCACTAAGAGACTGCCTCGGATCTTATGCGTCGACTTAAATCAATTCTAATACCGGCACTCTCCCTGTTCGCTTCTGCTTTTACAAAAACTTTTACATTCTTTTTTATCCGTCTTATTATCATTATAAATCGCTCCGAATTTATTATTATTGTTGCTCGCATATAAAATTTATCGTATTTTAAATGTCTCGTATCGACTTAACATTATTTTTATTTGTTTAGTCGCTCCGATAACAATAGTTGACCTCGCGCTAACGCTGGGAGCTTTTCGCCGAATTTCATTGTTTACCTCTCCGACTTTGGCCTTTAAATCGTCTATTTAAGAATTTTAACTATTAAATTTATACTTTTTTCAAATATTCTTTAATTTTAATTTATTTTAAATCCGTTTTTAACAACTATTTAAATATAAATGATTAATAATCAATAATAACTAAAAAATAATGTATTAAAATAATTGTATAAAATAAAATAAATTATAATTATTGAAATGAATAGACCAAAGTTTTATTTATTTACGCGCGTTTTCTCGTCGAGCAATAAGAGAACAATGACGAACTTGTTGCGGGCCCTTTGTTTTTTTTTGGGCTCTCTCCCCTACTATCTCTCTACTTTGCGGGAATTTTTCACGACTTGCACTAGCTCTCAAGCCCCTATAGCCTGTTTAATGCTGTCTGGTGAGCCACGAGACTATGCCACTGCGAAATATCGAGTTTTCCAAGCAATAGGCTCAGGTTTTGGGTCACGTTTTTCGTTACCACACACAAGCGGCTTCTAGATCATGAGCGAACCCATGCACTAAAGAGCGGATTTAAGTCTGAAAGTCAATCTCAAAAAATATTTTAAATTCATTTTGATCGTCTTTGGACTCGTCTTTGTCTTCCTTCGCTAATTTAAAAAATTTTTTTTTTTTTTCTGTTAACAATATTTCGATGCAACGCTTTTATGTGTCAATATTTAACACTTGTGAATGAATTGCAAATTTTAGTATATGTTTCAAAATAATTTACAATTCTATTATAATCATACTATTGCGCTCGTGTTTTGTTTTTTTTTTTTCAAAAACGATGATTTTTTGCCTTTAAAAATGAAATTAATAATTTTATTTACGTTACATTATAGCACAAGTTGGGCACTATGCAGAATAACTCTTTTATTCCGTGAAAAACAAAATGGTGGGGCTAATTTGATAGACATAGAATGTGTCACGTTTGATAAGACGTCGCTTGATAACACAATTTGTATTATAATATATAATGGTGAATTATAAATCATTTTATAATTTTTAAAGCTAAATTGTCAAATGCGTATATGTCGTACATCATCAAAAGAAAATGTATGACATCTTAATTAGTTCTGTTGGTTATTTTTACATGGCAAGTTTGGATAACAAACTGTTTCGAAGAAATCAATTTATTATATATTTTAAACCATGCAATGTATAGTTAAAATAAGATTCATGAAATACTAAATTGTAATTTTGATATTTGTGATTCAGCTTTCTTTTTGCATTCTAAAAAAAAATTAATTTTTAAATTAACTTTGTATCTTAAAAAAAAGAAGATTTAGAAAAAATAATTTTAAGAGCGAAACGAAACAACTTTAAATAAATAAAAACAGGGCGATTTAAATATTTAAAAAATGATTAACAGATGGCTTAGTCACGGCAAACGAGTAGTAGATTATTTTGAAAAGTCCAAAAGACGCCGCTGTTACAACAGCGAAGCTACGTAAAAGAAATGCCAAAGTCCGTTGCCGCGAAACGTGCCACGAGAGAGAAGAACGAGAGAAAGAGAGAAAGATGGCAAGGGAGAAAAAAAAAAAGAAGAAAGAGGTCGAGACGTTTTGTCACAAACACTGCACGGAATTTCTTAAATATATCACCAGCCCCTTGTGCACTTACTCTTTCTACACGTTAACTCGAAACATACGAAATAAAGCAAACGCGAGGAAAAACTTATGCTTTAAAACAAATTCATGTAAAAAGAACCGACCGAGGCGTCGATCGAAAAAGAGAAAAAGAAAGAGACTTCGGCGACGTCGATAGCGATAATTTCTCCTCTAGTTTTTATTTACTTTAACACGCGTCAGAAATTGCTCGATAAGGTGTCTTTTTTGCTCTTTCTCTTGCATACGTGGATGAAAGTAAATAAATTATGGAAGTATATCGAGCGGGCGTATTAAAATACATTAAGGGTACCAATGTGTAGCGCCGTAAATACAATGAGAATGATTTGCATGATAAATCAGTGGTGACCGAGTGATGAACGTAGAAAAATTGAGTCAGACTCGCGAACGTCGCACACATACGATGTCGTATACGCATAGAGAAATAGAGTAGAGATGGAAAGAGAGAGAGAGAGAGAGAGAGAGAGAGAGTGTGAGAGAGAGAGAAGTGGATTCGAGGCGTTTCTTTAGAGAGGTAATTTGGTGCTGCGGTTTGGTTTATTTATAGCTGGTTAAACTATATAGCGAAAGAGAGAGTAAGAGAGAAAGAGAGAGAGAGAGAGAGAAAGCGACGGTAGTGGTGTCGTGGCACCGAAAAGCAATCTCTCGCTCTACCATGTACGAGGGTATAAGAGAGAAAAAGAGAGGAGAGAGCGAGAAAGAGAAAGCGAAAGAGAGAGAGAGAGAGAGAGAGAGAGAAATGGTCAAGAAGCTCTAGCTCTCGGTGCGTCGCGCGCTAAGCGCTTTGCTTAGCGGCAGAGGCAGCGAAATCAAGAGAAAGAGATAGTACTGGAAGTCTCGATGTAAATGAGGGGGAAATTAAAAAGTGAGAGTGGAAAAAAGTCAAACTGAGAGTGTAGATAAAGCTTATAATGAACTGAAGATAAATCATTAGAATAAATAATAAAATTTTATATACCGGCAAAATAAAATAAACATTTTTGAAAAATAATATGATTAGTTATCTAATACCTAATGACTAGCAAATTTTCTTTTTTTTAATAAAATAAAACATTAGAATTTAAAAAATGTGTTTTTGACAGAATAGTTATTATTTATTATTTGTATATTATCAGATTTTGAATCATTAGAATTTTAATAAAATTAAAATTGTTTTAATGTATGTTACATTGTAACTGCAATATTAATTAGTAATGAGATATTTATAAATTCATATGCGATATCAATTACATTTTAAATTTTCATATTTTCATAAAAAAGTATATATTGTTTATAATACTTTTTAAGTTTCCCGAATTAAAAATCTTATTGCATAATATTTTTCGCGTTTTCGTATTCTCGAACAATCATAACTCGTCGCGTTAGACACATCATGCGAGCGAAATGAGTAGGAAGAAAAATTATAGAGCGCAAAGCAGTGACATAAAATAAAAAGGAAGACGAAAGCGCTGAGATGAAACAAAAAATAAAAAATAAAAAATATAGCAAAAACTAAAAAGAGTAAGAGAGAGCAATGTAGAGAGTAAGCAGGTGACGAAAAAAGATGGAAGAAAAGAGCAATAGAGAGACGACGCACTAGAGGAGGAGGAAATGTCCAAGTGTCTCTCTGGTATAACGAATATTATTTTTGTATCGTTGAATTGGGTTGAGATCGTACAGTGTACCGCATTGCCACTGTCGTCGCAGACAGTTTGCTTCTTCTTCAAATCCAAAGTTGTATTTTCTTTCTTTCTCTTTCTCTCGCTCTTTCTTACTCTACCTCTCTACAGATTTCTTTTCACGCGAAATGGTCTTTTTTCTTAAGCGTCTCTCTTTTTTTTTCCGCGAATCGTCGCGATCCCCATCCATCTATCGCAATTAAGAGCACAAATCTCTCAAAGCTTCGCAAACTTTTGGTAGCCGACAGAGGTTGATGTTTAACATAGCGCCAATTAAATTTTCTCGAAAGTTTTTTTTAAAATAAATATTAAATGTAGAAAGGAGGAAGAGAATTTTTATCTTTCTTTCTTGTGTGCTCTATCTTCGTCGTTGCCTCGTAACCACTATTGATTCTCTCTCTCTCTTTCTCTTATTCACTTATTCACTCTCTCCCTCTCTCTCTCGTTCTCTCTATCTCTCTCTTTCCTTTTCCGTGGGTATATTTTTAGAGTTCAGTCTTGAAAGTGAGAGCGGAAGAGTCGGCAACACTGACGCGATACGTTCTTTTCTTGTACAGTGCGCTACAGCGCGCGCGTGAGTTGGCAAGTGTCAGTAGTATTGGGACGATTAAGGGCAGACAGTAGAAAATCCCGTATTCAAGTGTTACGGATAATTGGTACAATAACGGATTTGAGTTTTATTCTAATCATTGGATACATTTGCTTATTTTTTAGTAATTCTAATAGTTGATAATAAAAAAAAAAAAAAAAAAAAAAAAAAAAAAAAAAAAAAAAAATAATGATGGCAGAATTAAATATTGTAAAACACATCGATACGGTCCATGATATTCTAAACGTTTATACAATAGATAAGAAAACGATCCGAATCTAAATTTTTTCTTAATTGCATTTATAAAAAGTTATTTTAATTAAATTAATACAATTGCATTTCAATGGTATTGTTTATAGCATGTTTACTTAATAATCAAATATTTTTTTGATACTGTTCAATACAAAAATATATTAAATTGTTTTTATTGCGGGACATTTATTTAAACAAACAAATTTACGTTAAATTTTTCAAATCAAATAAAATTGGAAACAATTTAATGTAGGTCTTCTTAATTTTTATCATCGATATTAATTTATATTAAAGTACGAGTATATATTTTCTAAAACGCCTGAATAATTTTAATAAAAGAAAACACTGTATTTGCGTATTTTCCATGAAAAAATAACTGCTACAGCGATACGTACGGATTAAACTTTTTAAAACAATCCGAGGCGATATATCTGGCTTATCTATTAAGCTCTATGAAAGTGATGTGAAATCCGTGCTGGTGAATGAAAAATAGAAGAAGTAAAATAAAAAGAGAAAGAGAGAGAACAGAGCGAGACAGAGAAAAAAGTTACAACACAACGAGAATATTTTTCCTTCTCTTTCAGCTAGCCCAGTTTTCTCTCTCTCTCTCTCTCTCTCTCTCTCTTCTGGTATGCAATAAAGTGCTTATAAAGGTGAACTAACTGTTGCAATTCCTAAACGTTATATCCGCTTGAAAATTATAACGTGTTGATCGCCCGATTCTCTCCGCGGTACTTGCATTCCTTATACCGAGTTAATCTCTTCTTCTTTTCTCTTTACTCCCTCCTTCCTTCTTTCTTTCAAGCACTTGTACAAACGCTTTAAAAGATGGCGCCGCGAAAATATTTCATTTTCATTTTACGGTGTTAAACTTCAACTTCTAGCGTATGTCCAACTAAGAGAAAAAGTTGAGAGGAGAAAGAAAATCAGAGGAAAATAGAACGAGGAAATGGAGATATTATGCGCTTGAGTTTTTCAACAAGTGAATATTCCGGAAGAAATTTTATCGTAATTTAAAGAATGCTTATAAAAAATTGCGTTCACGTGTGCTATTTATCTAAAAAGTAAACGAGCAGCAGTGGGTGTACCCATACGAGAAAAATATTTGCGCGCGCTTAGGGGATTGCAAAGTGCACGGAAAATTCTTCCTTGACGCGCGCGTCTCTTGTTCAACTTCCTGTCTTTCTTTTCGTGCTCACTGAATAAACGATTTTCGCTCGGATATGTTCCGGCATAAAAACGAATGCTTTAAAGCGCCCCGTTAATTTAAGCCCGGCGTCGTAAAACGCCAGGCAATCTCAACTTGGTAACCTCTCATTCTCCCTGCCACGTTTCTTTTTTTTTTTTTTTTACTTCGCATCTGCTCGTTTAGTATACATACAGGGATAGATAAATAAGAGAGATAGGAAAGACAAAAAAATTGTTCCGTGAGACGCGCAAATCGATCTTTTCCCTCCGCAAGTTTCTCCGATTCGTGCTTTAATAACCGTTCGGCGTTATTTCCGATGTTTCTTCCGCTACTTCTTCTTCTTTCTCTTACTTTCGTCTCTATTCTTCATTACTTCCTTTCGTTCGCCGTTGCACTTGCGCAACTTCTTCTCACCCTTTCTCGATCTTTCTTATACTCTTGCTTGTCTTTTCCATTTGCTCTCGTCTCTTTTGAGAAAAGCAGCCGCAACGAAAAGCCACATAGTTTCCGGAAAGCTGCGCTCTTTTCTTGTTTTCTTTCATTTCTTCTACCCTCCCCCTCATTCCATCGTACTCGGCGAGTGAGAGTGTGAGAGAGAGAGAGAGAGAGAGAGAGAGAATGTCGGAGGGAAGAAAGTTTCTTCCGCACGCGGCGAAACGACCATCCATATTGCACAAGGACGAATCATCCCCGGTGTGCGTTCGAACTTTCTGCGAAGCCATTGGAACTCACACTGAAAGAGAGGATCGCGTTTTCCTTCCGCGTCAGAAGAAGCGCGAAGATCGTCTCTTTCGCGCGCTTCAAGGACAGGGAGACGGAGGGAGCTCGAGTTTCCGGTGTTTGCTTTAGTACGGATAATTCGATTGCTCCGATCGGTACGGTGGCGCCAGAATGCATCGGGGACGCAAGAACGATTTGAACTTACTGATGGTATTAGTCGGTTAGTTTTAACAGCGGCGACACGGATTTCACTTTGCATTAGAATGAAAGTTCTTATGGGAAAAATATGGAAGTGGGATTGGGAGAGTTTTTGTTTGTTCGATTGTATACTTTCCTCTCGTATAAAAGGCAGCGCTCTGATTGCATAATAAAAAAAAAACGGCAAGCTAATATTGGTGAACTGAAGGAGTAGATCAATCTTGTTTGCATTGATTATTATAATGCAATTAATAATATAAAATATCATCTTAGTTTCGAAATTATCTTATCAACGTACTTTTCTAAGTACATTGATATTTTTAAAAGTCATTATTTACATGTATTAACAGAGTAACTTTTGAAATCTAGCATATTATCGTGTTTATAAATTGGATATAATGTACACTTGAAATTATAATAAATAATAGAATAATATAATACCAAGGAGATTTTATGCTAATATGCATAGGTACAGAATTTAAATTATATATTGCTATTATCAATTAAAACGTTATAGAAACATGATAACGAATGATAACGAATTTATGTTTTTTTAATGCATCAGCCTTTATTTAATGTCGATGTTTGCGATGATTCTGACATCGAAACAATATCGCCGGACATTTTACGAGCTTTCACTCAAAAGTGTTATAACGTCAGGGAAGTTTCGAAACATGACGTTTCGACACTAGGATTTTGCAAAACGTCAATTAGCGTAACGATGTCTACCTTTAGAATTCGTATTTTACTATTGTATAGTCTAGTAAAATTCAAGCACAACGTAGCTACTATCTTAATAAAAAGTACTCTCCAATTATCAAGCCAATGTTGAGAATTATATTTATTTATTGGATTTTTATAAGGTAAATTAGTATTGTTTTTTGCAGATATATTGCTTTTTTTAAATATACAATATTTAATAATAAATTTAAACGTGAAATGGGGGAGCTCTCATTTTACACATACGAATATTAATATTTGAAGTTGATAGATGAGTTCATTTTGCAGTTTCAAATAATTATTAATTTTGAGAAATGAAGCCAACATTTAATATGGAGGATTCTAATACTGAACCTTGCGCGATTTAATTTTGAAATACGTCTTCCATGTTATAATTCATACGATATTAAAATATAGTCGTATTACAATTTCTTCATAAAAGTTCTTCATATAAGACTCGAGAAAAATTATTTATTTTCATGAATTATAAAGAAAAAAAAAAAAAAAAAAAAAAAAAAAGAAGAAGAAACGTATAATGAAAAAATATAAATCTCTTTTGAAAATCTGGAATAACAATAAGGGATTAATACAGTTTAGAAACGCATAATAGTCTTAGCCTTTGATAAAAATTATCTATATAAAAGTTTTATTCCGGAAAGAGAAGAGCTTTAAAAGAGTCAGTTTTTGCAGCGGCAGCGGCTCTCTTTTAATGCACGCAAAATCGATCCTTTCCATTATCCGACCGAGTTTGCGGTCGGATTAATCGTAAAAAAAATTTTCAAAGATATTAACTCAAGTGTATTCCGTGAAGTCCTGCGATTTTCTCTTTCCACCCACCTACGTGCCACACCTGTATCTTCCTCTCACCCTCCCCCCCCTCTCTCTCTCTCTCTCTCTCTTTCTCTCTCTCTCTCTCTACTCAAGCACTTTTTATGACCATCGTAAAAGTCTCGATCCTCGATGCTCGTCCAAGTTTCTAAAGTGGCGCCGACAACGACGAGGACGTTGTATGCTCAATGCGGATACTCTTTCTCGTGCGCCAGCATCACTTCGCGCGCACACGAGTTTAAAAAATAATTAATGCGCTAAAACGAACGACGCGGAAGAAAAAAGACAAGACAAGCTTACCTGAGCAGCGAATAAGGGGAGACGTAGGGCAAAGATGAATTATGGCAAAGATGAATATGCGAGCTCGACAAGACTTTGTGGAGACGGTGCGTGCTCTACTGACTCTCTTACACACTCTCTCTCTCTCTCTCTCTCTTTTGTTCTTGCATTTTTGCATCTTTGTCTTGGGCAGTAAGCGAGAGTACACGTATGAGCAGTGCACGTACAGGCCGTATGTGTACATTAATTCGGGTCTCGCGCGGCAGAACGCGAGAGCGACTGGGTGCGCGAGAACTTTTTCGCGGTTTGCTTAATTTAATAACCGCTTCCGCGAAACGCAATTTCAAAGATAACACTTAGTGGAGCCCCGTGCAAAGGCGACACGACGACGACCGAGAAAAGCTGGGGCAAACGTGCAAATGCGAGAGAGAGAGAGAGAGAGAGAGAGAAAGAGAGCTACCGAGCGAGCGGTAGTAGCAAGTAGAACGAGTCGTCTGGATACGAGCGTAGAACCGGTAGGTAGAGAAAGAGGGAAAATTAGAGGATGCGTGTAAAAAGAAGATAGAGAGGCTAAGCGTAAAAGCAAGAGGCAAGCACCGAGAGAGAAAGAGGATTTGCCCAAGTATATACGTGTGTGAGAAATTGCATAAGAAGAGGATGAAAGGTGGGTGAAAAGAGAAGAGGGAAGAGCACACGAGAGGGAGTAAATTAGAGAGAAAGAAATGAATTGGAGAATGGAAGAAAATGTGAGAATATGGTTGCACCCGCGCGCTTATGTTTGTGTGTGTGTTGCTATATGTATGTGTGGGTACGAGTAACAGGCGCATAAAAACAAGAATAGGAGGAGGTGAAGGGTTATATATGTATACGTACAAGGAAGCTAATGATGGAAAGAATGAAAAAGATTGAGGGAGGGAGAGATAGCATGCCAAAGTGCGAAGAAAATAAGGTTTTGAATAGAGAGGAAGTGTTATAATATAGATTGTACATCATTAGTGTACCTTTTACGCTTCTTTTTAGTCATAATTATCAGAGAGTTTATTACTTATTTACAAGCGCGTATAAACATATTATTTAATTAATTTTTATAAATGATTCAGAAATATATTGATGCCTTGTTTCGTCAAATATATATAAATCTATTTTTTCTTCTTCTTTTTAATTATTTACCGTAATTTATAAATAAACTACTCATGAGCTTGCTTAAAAATGTTTTATGCGTACTCATAAAATCTAATTAAAAAAAAAAAAAAAAAGAAAAGAATTAAAAAGAAATTAAAAATGAAAATACTTTCAACTTTTAAAACGGGATTAAACAGAAAGTCATTAGCCTTTTTTTTATCTCGTACTTTGTAACATGAAATATAACAAATTAATCCCGGATATAAAAGCCGTGCGTTCTTTTATGCGGTATGGTGTAGTAATTCCCATTACACATAAGCAAGTGTAAAGTTTTTTTACTTTACTATATTTTTTTCTACTTTTTTTTTTTATTTCTTTTAGCTTTTTCTTCAACAGCTATATTTTTATACAGAATATTAATAAAAAGGCATATTTTGATCGTTCTTTAGAGCAGCAGCAACAGCAGCAGTACGCGAGGAAAATGTTTGCGGTATGTTACACGCAAATGTGTCTATAGCGTGCAGAAAGCACGTAAAGGACAAAACCGGAGCAATTATATTTTTGAAAAGAAGGAGAGAAGGAAGAAACTCGGAAATAGGAAGAAAGCAGATAAGAAAACAAGGAGAAGCGCAGACGCTCAGACTCGCGCTAGATTTTGCCTCAGCCCCCTAGGCTAAGCTTACACACATTGTATGCACACACGTATACGTAGAAAAGTACAAGGCCAACGAAAACTGTACAGAGAGGCAGAGAATAAGAGAAGGAGAGAATGTGAGGGGGGAGGGAGTGGAAGGGAAACCCATTGCAAAGAACGAGCAAGAGGGAGGAAACACCGCGGAGTACTTTATTTCAAAGCATCGTATATACGTGGTCTAGGGTCCGCCCTAGGTTACACTTCTCTCTCTCTCTCTCTCTCTCTCTCGCTCTCTCTCTCTCTCGTTTTTGCTCTCGGCGGCACGTACACACAAAGAGGAGCAGCCCGTAGAAGCGCCGGATTCTGTGTGTACCGCTTACGTGTGCCGGCTTGCCTACCGACATCAAGATAAGGTTACCCTCTCGGTCAACCGAGACTTCTGCCGGCGCTGTTTGCCACTTAACCACCGACTTATTCCTTCTACTTTCTTTTGGGAAGAGGGGGTATCACTGTTTTCTCGAGGCCTTTCTTTCTTTTTTATCTCTTTTATCCGGTTTCTCTTCTTATTTCTTCGTTTATTTTTTCCCTTCTTGCTCTTTCTACCATTCGAGTAGAAAGTACAAAATTTCACTTGGCTCTTTCTCTCTTTCTTTCATCTAGTGTGAAAGGTTAAGAGATGAAGGTGATTTTAAGAGCTTTTAAGAGTTAAACTAAGTTGGCTCAGTATTTATTTCATTGGCTTGTTTTATCTTTGCTCTTTTATTTTATCCGAGTAATTATTTTGTTTATAAAAGCACCATTTGAAACTACCATTGATCGTTTATTTTCGTGAAAGAAGATATTCTACTTTTTTATTAAATTTATATTTCAATTTTTGTATTCAAATTATAAAATTAATTAATTATTCAATGTATTATCTATAAAAAAAACTGGGTTATCATTATTACCTCAATTCAATAAAATGATAAATAAAATATTTTTCGTTAAAATTTCAATGTACCCAAACATAATTTATTCGTAAACGTTTGAATTTTCGCAATTCAACTTAAAAAAAATATTAAAAGCAAACAACGATGATTATTAAAGCAAAAACTAATACCGTTGAAAGCGAGGCGCGCTTACGGAAATTCAAAACCTTCCCTTTACCTCTCTTGGTAAAAATAAAAAAAAAATGTTAATCCTTCCATCTATAAAGGAGGAACGAAGAAAGTGTCGCGGATTTCTCGGTATAACAATTTAATAATGCACCGTAATACCAGAGAGAGAGAGAGAGAGTGACGCATTACCCGCAAGAGGAAGAGGGCTGCTCGCCAACTCGCGGAGGCAACGACCAAAGGAAGAGACGACACGAGACGGAGGAAAAGAGAGGAAGAAGAGGAAGACAGTCGAAAGAGAGAGAGAGAGAGAGAGAGAGAGAGAGAGAGAGAGAGAGATAGGCGTTCGGATGGATGAGTGAGCGCGGCCGTTATAAGCAGATTTATACGGAGCCATAATCCCCCGAAAGCCGAAGGACGCCCGACGAATGGCGGAAGCTTCCTCTCTCTTTCTCTCACTTGCTCACTCTCTCTTGCATCTTTATATATATGTTTCTATGGGTAGAGAATTGCGCGTAGGGGATATCCGCGCAATGCCGGGGAACGCCAGCTGGTGGGACAGGTTAACGCCTGGCAAATTGGCACGAGTTCTCTCTCTCTCTCTCTCTCTCTTTCTCTCTCTCTCTCTTCCTCTTTCGCGTAATCTATCTATCTCCTTCATTCGTTTCGCTTGGTCATTTTCCACTTCGGGTATGGCTAAATTTGCCGATGCCCTGTCTCCCTTCCTTTCTCGTATCTTGTGTATCTTTCTCCCTCTCCCTCTCTCTCTCTCTCTCTCTCTCTCTGTCTTTCTCATTCTCTCGCTCTATCATGCACTCGTATAGTTGTGAAAGAGAAGTTTGTTATTAAGTTGCACACGATGTGTATCTCTAAACCATGCTGCACAGGGCATCTCCATACACCGAAATGGAACCGATGTATTCTAAGCTTTATAATTATTGCATCATTATTTTTTTCCTCTTGCCTCTTCGTTTTTTCAAGCTGGTGACGCTCCGAGTTAATTACCAGACAATTTAGTTACAGATATTCGACCGAGTGGAGAATCCCGTGCAAAAATAAAGAGTTCTATAAATATATGAAAGCGGGAAGTTATAATTGTTTATGTAGACTAAACAAAAATCAAGAAAAAAAGAACTTTCTATTTTTGTGATTTATTTTGATTTATACTGTAACGCGAAAGTTTATAAAAAAAAAAAAAATATCGAAGTTTCGTGTTTAAAAAGTTATGTGGATGATAAAAGCCGTTAATAAAATAGGAACATTTCGTTACTAAAACATACGATTACTTATTTTCGTAGTATATCAAAGAAAATTAAAAAATTTTGATGCGATAATTCATATTCTTGCTTTAAAATATTAACTTAATACAAATTGATTAACTTAAAAGTAATTCGTTAAATTTTGTTTATTTTTAAGGTAGAAGCCGGATGCATTAATTAACAAGAACTGAGTTATTGCAAATCGAAAAATAAATTTCACAAATTAATGTTTTGATAATTGTGAGTTATAAATCCATTATTACTTAATATATACCGTAAATAAATTTTGTCGCATAAAAGCGTATATAATAAAACAGAAGCAGTGGTCGGCAAACTTTAAATGAATATGCTGACACGGATAATCGGGTCAGCCGCGTCACTCGATATAATTAAAGCGCGCTCATCTTATATATATACTCGAATTTATACATGCTCAAGCAATAAAGATGGAAAATCTAGTCGATTTACTTATCCGGCTTCAGATTTCAAGCAAATAGCAAAAGCATCCGACGCTTGCGCAGAGAGAGTTTAATCTCGTGCCGATCTAATTAAAAGTGAATGAAAGCGTCAAAGCAAATCTTCTGGCGAGAAACTTTTGTGCGACTATATACTACTGCCCGCATGTAAAGAAAAAATAAAATAAAGAAACGAACGGCCGGTCGATCAAAGCTGCAAGGGAAGAGCAGTCTTTACCGATGGAATATTTAATCGCCGTTTCCGATTTATCTCGACGCAGTCGATGATCAGTCGAGACGTCTCGATTCCGAGACTCGGATTAATCACGCTAAATGTTTGCGGGACGCGCGCATTCAGGAGATTGCCGGCGAGAAGTCCGGAATGTTGTTTCATTGACGGAATGCACCATTGCTGTGCGTCGTCGAGATAAATAGAGAGAAAGAGACAGACAGACAGACAGACAGAGAGAGAGAGAGAGAGAGAGAGAGAGAGAGTGAGAGTGAGAGTGAGAGAGAGAGAAAGAGAGAGAGGGAGAGAGAGGGAGAAAGAGGGAGAAAGACAGAGAAAGAGAGAGAAAAAGAGTAATTGAGAGAAATAGCGAAGAGAAATAGAAAAGACAGCTGTGTGAGCAAGGAAGTGAGTGAACAGCGAAGGATCGTTTTTGTCGACAATGTTCGAATGCGAAATTGGGGTACGGACTGGTTATGATTAAATTATTAATGCGGGTTTTATAATGAAACATTTTTAATATGCATAAATTATGGAAGAAATATTGCGTCTTTGTTATCATTTGTCTCGTACTGCGTGTTTAACGCGAATTAATTGTTGGATTTCAGTCACAAAGTTAATATTTATTCGGATATTATCGATGAAATAAACTCAATGATTTTAATGATACCAATAATTAAAATATTGTTTAATTATAATTATTCAATTTGAATAAAAATGTAAACAAAATATATACCGATATGAAGTAATAATCAAAGTAATATATTTATATTTAACGGGAGTAATAAAAAATTTTAATAATGTTTGAAAAATATAGTCAACGTATTGTGTTGAAAGCTTAATAAAATATAAAATTTTAATTTTTATCTGGTTTTTATGTTTCTTTATAAGTGTTAATTTTTTAAAAATTAATTTATTAAACGAGACAATGAATCTATGAGGAATATCGTTGTAGTGCTAATTAAAATATTGATTTTGCTAATAAAAATATTTTTATAAAAATACAATATATGTAAATGTGATATAATAAGTAAATAATATTAATTTTAAGATGATTGTGTACGAATATAATTAAAAATTTTAAATATTGCAATATGAAGAGAATATAAAACGGTGTATTATGATGTAATTTATAAGATTATTGTAAATAAATTTATTTACAATACACGTTTCAATATATAATATTAATTAATTAATCTTTAAAGGATTGATTATATTAAAAAGAATAACTATTTATAAATATATGATTCTTGTATTTGCCCATGCGATTGATTTAATAAATTATAGCAATTTAAATTTTTATCAAGTATGTCTAATTTATTTTCTGTTACATTTTAAAACCTGTGTGGATTATTTTTACAGATAATTTCTTGATTAAAAAAATTTATGATAAAATATTTCACTAGAAAACAGTAGATATATTTTTTTTTATTAATTATGAAAATAAATGTATTAACATAAATCAGGGACAAGATTTAGTATGAAGTAGTGAATGAAAAATTGTATACATTTATAGTATATTTATGTTTTAATATCGTATATGTAAATTTGTAAATATCTGGACTACGATTTTTTCATAATTAATTTTTAAATTTATGATATTACGAGTTTATAAATAATGTATTAGTTTAATTAATTAGTTTACAACGAAAATTTATTAAAGTGTCCAAGTATGTTAATTAACATTAGCTAATTGTACATTTATATAATTACTTATTTGATTCATTAATAAATAAATTATGAAGAAATAATGATGAAGATGAAAGTAATAGAGTACATATTTTATTAATTTCTAATATTTAAGCTTAACGTAATTTAATCGACATATGGTTTAAAATTATTTTTTAAATAAAATTTATAGTTATGCAATTATGATGCACAAGTTTATTTATAAATAAATGATATAATAGTTTAATAAAATTGTATTCAACGCAAACTTCAGAATAATTAATAATACATTTTTAGTGATATAATAATTGTTGCGAACTAAATGATAAAATATATAAATGAAAATTTAAATGTAAAAATTGAATTTTAAATATTTAAAAGTACAAATAATAATTTGTAAACAAAAGAAAGTTAAAAGTCCGTCGATGCTTTGTATTTAAAAGCCATAATTCGTAGAAGAAATAGACAAAGCGAAGAATGTGGCTTAACGAATACAAAGCAACCGAAGGTCGCTCAAACACAATAAACGCGACACAATAAAACTTTCGATTGAAAAATGAAATAAATTGTATTTTAGAATATAATGTAAAGGCGATATGTTTCAAAATTAATAATATTAAAATTGTAAAAATTATGTTAAAATAAATTCTATTTACAGGCGATAGTGAGATTTGCGTTAACAGTTTAAATCTGAATTTAAAATGAATGTTTAAAATAAAATATTAAATTTGGAGAAACTCGAGATTAATCGATAACCGCCCATATATGCACGCGTAAGCGTGGCTTCGAAGCCAGTCGGTAAGGGGAGATTTTTTTCCTCTCCTAGGCCACTAATACTTCCTTATGGATGTATGGGTGCACGGGAAGGCACAGAGAGTCGACCTGGGGCCCCTAGGCTAGCCGGGACGTTATCGTTAAATCCCGTAGCGATTTCAAGGCTATCGCGATGAGTAAAAGCGGGGGTCTCTTGCGCCGTGCGTAAGCAAGCGACCCATCGGCGGTGCTTGGGCCGCCGAAAGCGTCCGGCGGAGAGACGATAAAAGCGCCGTGCATCGAGCGCTCGGACTCTCTCTCTCTATCACACTCTCGCTCTCTTTCTCTCTCTCTTTCTCTAGCACTCTTTTCTAATCTCCTTGACTCTAAAGTAGAATTTCTCTCTTTCGCCTTGTACAAATTTTAAGTAATTAATTTTTTTCCAAATTTATTTTTTTAAGTTATTATTATATCTTCTCCTCGATCTTACACGTAACAAGAATAATGGATATTAAGTTAAATGAATTATTGCCTTTTAATTTAATAAGTTGAATAAGAATTGAGAAAATACAATAAAATATTTTAAATATTTAAAGAAAAAGAATTTTAAAACATGAGATTTGTGTCGTATAATTAATATTGAGCGATGCTGATAATTTCGTCACCGTATAATGCCCTATTTCTAAAAAAATCAATTTTTGTTAAGCAAAGCCGCGCCTGATCGCGTGTCTACTACCTGATCGACTATCAAGTATTTTTTCCACAGCATATTGTGGAATTTTCATTCTTTTAAAAATCATTCTAAAAATTTTTAACTTTCAATACAACAAAATGTGTTTCGAGAAGAAAAGAATTTCGTTACCTTGAAGAAAGGTTGACGTAATAGATTACAGGATAAACAAAAATTTGATAAAAGTCGTCTCTTTATCAACGGCGGTGTACATATTCGCACGTACATGCTCACGCGAATAAAGTTAACGGCTACATTTTAGCATACAGGTTCGGGGCGCTCTTTTGAAGGTAAGCGGGAAGTCGGCGAGGGATGAAGTATAGCGCGATTTTCAGCTAACGCAGAAACTCCCAGCTGCAACGGAAACGGTCAAGTTTTGGTCACGCATGAGCGATTAGCCATATGACGCCGAACCATTGTTGCTCTAGCTCGTTTAAAAAAAGTGCGCAGTTGCGCACAAGTTTCCGCGAGTGCACCTTATATATTTATACATATACTCGTACATAAATAAGTGTGCGCGTATGTGTAAACTAGGCCTTTTTCATTTTTCAGAAAACGGCACGCGTTTATTTTTGAGAGCATTTATACTTTTTATTCGGTGTTATAGAGACCGTGAAAAATGAAAATAAAGAAAAATAAAGTAAAAAAAACATGCGCGTTCGCGTACTTTTTTATTCCGTTTTAATTAGAGTCGCGTGTACAAGGTTTTCTTTAATGTTTTTCTAAAAAAAAAAAATTAATAAATAAATAAATAAATAAATAAATAAATAAATAAATAAATAAATAAATAAATAAATAAATAAATAAATAAATAAATAAATAATAATGATAAATAATAATAAATAGTAATAAATAATTTATAATAATTAATAATAATAATAATAATAATAAAAGAAAAGAAAAAAATGAAAAAGAAATAATAGAGCGAAAGCCCCGTTGAGATTTCACCTTTTGGGCGCATATATTTCTTATCAGTGAAATGGAAAATTTCAGATGAAAACTTCCTATAAACTGGCTCGCGCTATTTTCCGCAGCTTTGAGGCAATTCATTTTATTGCGCTCCGCATGTTATTTTTTTTCTCTCCCCTGATATTATTTTTTTCCAATTTTTTACGTGCCTTTATTTTTAAACCCAGCAAAGAATCCAAAAACTTTGTTCATGCAGCTGTACAGATGAAGCTCTCAAGTCGCCTCAAGAAATTATTACCCTTTGTTTTTAATATTAATACGAATATCGGTTATTGAATATCGGAAGACCTTTTTTCCACCATTCATCCTTGACTATTCATTGTACCGGATTTATTGATAACTGTTTTCTTCCTCTTTTTCTTCTTCGATTTCTTTTTTATCAAAAGTATATATTTAGGGATTCACTTTTTCTTCATTGAATTCGATGAATAAAAGTTCAGAAGCATTAAAATCTTAAGAGATTAGTCGATTTATGTGTATATTGCTCAAGATAAATAACGACCTGACAATAATAGTGCAGTAAAATTAAAGGGTAAACGATTCGATAATAAAGGTACTATTAAAGGAAAAATTAATGAAAAATTGTAGTTAGTAATTATTCATTAATTTACGTTTCAGTAATTAAAAGAATGGTCTCCTTTTTTAGATCTCTTTAAATAAAATTTCTTGTAAAAAAGGTAATACCATCAAATAAATCTTCGATCGCTTGGATTTTTAGAGGCTATAAATTACGTTTTTATAACTATTTTAAAATTTGCTCGAACGAATTAATATTTATTTTTTAACCAAAATACATACAAATTAAATTTACAAAACGGATGTTATTAAAAATTAAAAATAAAAATTTTGCTGTTATGTTTGCTAGTGAAAATATTTGTGTTTGTTTTATGGGCAGAATACAAATCGTTCGTGTACTCATTTGAAAGAGTTAAATACCTCTATATATATATATATATATATTCTCTATTTTATTGCACTTGACATTTCGTACATTTGTAGCTGCTATTTATTTTCGAACGTCGCGATTACATTTTAAAAACACGATTTATTTATTCAATGTGATCCTTTTTACATACGCTTGAGGAAAATATATATTAATCTTCCCCCCCCCCCCTTCCCCCCGATATTAAATATTTTTTCACGTCAAACATTCAAAAGAGTAATTCAAAATTTTAACATCGCAAGCTTATACATGTTAAGAAGTGTGCGAGCGAGACTTTTCATAAGAGATCAAAGCTTGAATTTTCCCGATCTCAAAATCCCGCGCTTGTTTTTCTATGCTTCGAGACTGTATAATTTATAGCCCGGTAAAAGACACATTGTGATGTCGTTGAAGTTCGAAAGGAAAAACCATCTCTTTTTCTCTCTTTTTCTCTCTCTCTCTCTCTTTCCTTTATCCATCCTGCTATATGCCGACATATAAAGCTAGTGTGTCAACCGTGTGCGCGAGTTGAAAATGCATTTGTTTGTCAATAGGTGTAAGTTTTTGGCATGAGTTGCCGTTTCTCGGTGATTCTCTTTTTCATTCTCTTAAACTAGCCGTTTCGGCGCCGAGTGCCGAAATATATATATAAATATATTATGTAAAATTTTTTTCGAGCTTGTGACTAACCGTTAAAATGTTCCGTGAAAATTAGCTTCGTAATTTATTAAACTAATTTGTATACAGCACGGAATACAATACGTCGTGTTTTTTGAAAACAAATTTTTGAACGTTAGTTCAACGAATTTGTTGACAATTATATAGACTGTTAATAATATTAAATTATCCATCAAATATCGTCGAATTTTTTTTTAAAAGATTCATTAAAATATTTTGTGAAAAAAGAAAAATAGCTTGGAGAGTGCTCAACAATTTTCAATATTGTTATTATTTTTTTATAAAAAAAAGAGAAAAATTGTTTAAAAAGTCTATATATTTTTTCCATTAAAATATTAAATGTTAAATTATTACATTATAAATTGCATATTAATTTTTCGTAAAAAATTTTTCGTATGCACGTGTATTCTAAATTGAAATTTTCGCAAGCCCTTGTACCCTCTACTTTTTTGCTCTCTTTCTAATCTTGCTGTCTTTTAATCTTTTTTTTTTTTTTTATTTCTCATTTCATCCCGCGCTCCGGGTCCTTCTTCTACCGCGCTTTTTCTTTCCGCGTTCTTTTCACCCGACATTGTTTCTCTTCGCATAATGTTACACCTCCCTTTTTATTTATTTATTTATTTATTTTCGTTGTTACTTTTAATTTGTACAAGTTTGCGAGACTTGTTTTTTGGAACAGGGGAAGAAAATTTACAAAGTTAAAAAAACAAGGATAATAAAAGCATGCGGTACGTCGATAAAATATTAACGCATATCGTGCAATTTGTCGCAGCGGATTTAATTTTAAAAAGTCTTGAATTATACTACACTGTAGCACAATGAATTTTAAAAATTGAAATTTTTTCCACCATCTACAGTTTTTCTCCTTGTCTTTATTCAGTTCTCTCCACATTTTCTTTTTTAATTTACTCTCTTGTTTCGCGTCTCTTTCATTCTCGCGCGCGGTAAATGTTTTGGCTGGACGCTGGAGTTGCTCCGTCAGTGCGAAAAGAAAGGGACGCACGTACGCGCGGCACAGGCGAGTTTTATTCATAGAAAGTCCGCGAGTACTCGTCGCTTTAAAGAGAGTAAAAGAGAGAGAGAGAGAGAGAGAGAGAGAGAATAAGACTAGTCACTTCAAAGATGTTAAGTTCCTGCTCAACGGCGCGACGGGACAAACCAATGCTTACTACCCCGAGTTTTACCCTCTCTCTTTGCCGCGCAGTACCGCGTTCTGTATTAAGCTAGAGCGCGTGCTTTCTTCCATATATAATTGCGGGTAATTTCGTACAGGCGTCCGCTCTAGTTTGTACTCTCGGTTTGTAAGTCTCATGTAAAGTCCCTGTGATTCATCTTCGTTGGCGTTGTCAATGATAATAATTATTTAAAGTTTACTTTTTTTTTTTTTTTTTTTTGTTTATATATGTTTTCGCTTTCAAATTATGTATAGTAACAAGTTTTATGAATAAAATATGCTTATATTTAAACATTAATAAAATATATGTTTATACGTAAAAGCATAAAATAATAAATATTAAAAATGCAAATTGAAATGATTGCGGTAAATTTGAATTCATACTTAAATTTAAGTTTCGAATAAATATTTAAATATTTTCACCGTAACATACATCTCTAAATGAAAAGTTAATTTTTTATTAAAACTTCTGCGTTGTTTTCTTGTCTTTTCTTTTTTTTTTTAAAGAAATAAAACAAGAAATGTAATACGCAGTGAATATGTCAACGCCAGCCATTGAGCATTCATTTTAACAAACGAAAGGTATAAAATAGTTCGAAAAAACATTTTTAGCTAAGTCATGAAAAATAACACTCGCTTTAGATTTAATTATGCAGTCGTCTAGCTTGCAATAGCTTGGAAATTTACTTTCTAAATGGACTGGTCAACGACAAAGATAAAATTAAAGAAGCGCGGTAGAGAAAGAGAGGAGCAGAGAAAGAGAGAAGAAAAAGAAGGATTTAAAGGAGAAAAACAGAAGAGGGTTACGAGAGAGAGAGAGACACGAGAGGAAGAAAGAAAAGAGTTGATCCCCGTGAGCGTGGATTCGTCGACTTTCCACCGTTAACAATTTTCTACTCCACTTTACCTTCGGGCAGCTGTCTAGATACTCGCGATGGACGCGGGGTTCCACGAGTTTTCAAAATAAATAAATCATTATGCGCCTCGGAGGCCTCGCGTGCTCTGGAATATCGCCGACGGAGAGAAAATAAAAACGAAAGAGAAATTGCCGCTCGGTATATGGCTCCGTTGTAACGCGCGTGACGTCGAGCAGCAGCAACGGCTACTGGTGTTATATCGACGCTGCAGCCTTGCACTGAATAATATAAAGGTTCGATGCCGGCTGGATTTACGCGAGCTTAGCGGTCTATCGGACCATGAAGAAACGAAGAACGACGCGCCACTGGTTTTTCGGGATTAATTGCCTATTTATAAACACATACACACACACACACACGCGCATTCGGAAAAGCAAGAGACCAAAAGAGAATCACGAAGAGAGATAGAAGAAACGATATAGGGATGGTGGATTCGGGAGAGAAGGAGGAAGGGAGAAAATGAGAATTGAACATAGGTACAATAGATAGAGAGATAGAGAGATGGTTGGGTTATAGTTTGGACCAAATTACGGAGTGCGCGGTTATTGTATGTTTGCCGAGGGCCAATCATGTGCAATCATTAATTACCGAACGCATGAAATATCACGTAATGTATGATTCTTTGTGCGAAATTTTCATAAGCTTTGAAGAGCAGGAAATATAAGCTGGAAAATTTTGAATTACCGCATTTTCACGAGTAAAAGGAGTTTTTGAATAAAGAGTGAGGATGAAGACGGGACAGTTGGTAATTAGTAAGCTTTTCGTGTAAAAAATTCACGAGCTTTCTCTGCTGCAGTTATTTGAAATAAAAAAAAAAAAAGAGGAAAATTTAAAGTTTTTAATTACGATTCCAGGGATAAGATTCATGAAAATTGCGCTGCTTACTGTTTTGTTTTTAATTTTTATACAAAGTCGACTCACTGGTTGTTCTTTTTTACGTATTATTTTTTGATTCTTTTTTTTTTCCATTTTAATCCAGCGACTATATTTTTGAGAATTCCGTTGCGGCATAATTATTTCATTTTTAAATTTAAGTAAAGATATTATGACGAACTTAATTTTTAAATTTTATCATTTTAAAAACAATGCATGCATTTAATTTAATTATGAAATTTATATGCCTAATATGTCGTATCTGAGAGTTTCATATTTGATATATTTTCAATTTAGATTAATACTTTGATGTGATACGAAATTCACCTAAGCTAAATTGACGGTAGTTAAGAAATAATTTTCAGTTAATGGTGTATTTATGAGCTTCAAATAGTACTTTATGATCGATCATACGCATAACTACATTGACGAAATTAACAATTTCCCTGCTTCTCATTTACATCCCATTAATTTTATAAAGTCCATTAGCCGGATTAATCATTCTTATTATTCATTAGCTAATAATACCTTTTTTATTTTCAGCACAATTGATTTTATGTATTTTACTTTCACGCAGAATGAAATTAGTCTTAGTTTAAATTGTACAACATTTTCCTTTTACATTTCAATATTTAACTTAAAACACTTGTTTTTAATTTCTTTCTTTTATGGAATTTCAATTGAAAGATTTAATTTAAGAAACATGTATTATATACATATGTTAAAAGTCAAATTTATACATATGTTTTATACCGATGTTAATCGTTCGCTCATTTTTATTATTATATCATTTTTAACTTAAACAAAGCAAATAAATTAAAACTGTAAGTTTTATATTTAACATAACACGTATTACGATAAGACTGTAGCGAATGTTAATAGCATATTTTCACGCATCAAAATCAAGGACAATAAAGAAAGACAACGGCAATATTTAAACTGTCGGGGGGGGGGGGGGGGGGGAGAGCGCTCCCTATATCACGCGAAGTTCGCAAAGCGTCGACAAATTAAAACAAAAGTCTGGTACTCACGACGCGCGATAAGCTTTATCGTGCTTACGTAGCAATTATCAGATTCTCGGGCTCGTCGCGCAATCGCGCCGCGCCAGCAGTGTTACGGAGGCAAGGAGGAGGAGGAGGAGGAGATCTCGCCGGTTGCTATTAAACGACACGCTTTTCGTTGTCCTCGTCACGTCAATGGCAAACTGCTAGCGGCGCTAGTCCCCGAGACGGACGTAGGACCATTAGGGGTTTGTCCGTCACGCGCCACCGATACCAACGCGCTCTTTACTATCGAGTGTGCCGATTTACGCCGGGGTTGAGTTTATCTTTACCTCTGCAAATGTGTTCCTCCAACCGTTCTTGTTTAACATACAACTTCTCCACTCTTTTTCTTAACTTTTAACTGCTTACGCGAGGGAAGAAATACGCAGAAAGTATGGTCGCTCGCTGTAAGGCAAGAGCTTAAGCTTTAGGATCAGAAGAATAAATAGACGGTATAGAGAAGTAAGTGAGGTCTTTGAATGCTGAGAAGCGTTTGCGAATTTCAATTTTGTTTGTATTATTGTGAATTTTCAAAAACACTTTTTTTCCATAATTACGTAAATTAAAATAGCAAATAGTAATAGTGCGTAAATAAGTACTTTTTAACTTTTCAAATTATTTATTTTTAATAAAAATTTGAAAATTTAATCTTGCAAATAATTTTCACATAATTTATAATTTACGAACCGTATTAAAATTTAACTGAAAGTTCGTTAGGTCAATTTTATTCTATTGTTACTCACTTTTTTTAAAAATTAAATAATAAAACTTTAATTGTCAACAATTAAAATGAAAACTAAACGCATAATTGCAGAATGTAATGATTGATTTCAAACGAGCAGTAAAACTGGAAAAAAAAATAACGAAGAACGAAAATAAATTTGAAAAAATACAATTGTCCATCGAAATTCTCGAATCTCCGTAATTTATTAATGTATTCGATATCTATATAATGAAAAAAAATAAAATAAAATTGAATAATAAATTTGTAATTAACAGTCATTAAAAGCGAACAAAGAACACGTTAATAGAAAATGTGAATTATCCAACAGAGAGATAGAGAGAATAGTAACAGAGAGAGAGAGATAGAGAGAGAGGAAAGAGCCGTTAGACACTAGCCCGTTACAATATACATACGTTTATCGGCTCGGCAACATTTCGCGGCTAAATTACGTACGGGCCATGCTGCATTGTAAATACGCCAGCATTCCGAGCTATACGTGCTTTCTCTTCCTCTTTCTCTTTTCTCTCCCTCTCCTGCCCCCACCCCCCACCCATCCACCCCCTTTTTCACACACCGAAACTGCCCGATTACACAGCCGAACGCTCCCATAACCGTAGTCCTCGTCCGTACCGCGTCTCTCGTCGCTCTCCCCGTACCCGTTGGCCTTTGCTCCTATTTTCGCTCCCCTCGACGTCTTATACGTGAGCGGTACGACCGCAAACGGTCTTCGACCTCTTTGCGGTATGCTTCGCCCACCGCGCGATTCCATTGATTTTTCCTCGGGCATGTCTCTCTCTCTCTCTCTCTCTCTTTCTCATTCTCTCTGTCTCTTCTACGTATTTCTCTGCGTTTTACCGAATCGGGCCGTCCCTCCCCCTCCTCCCCTCCTCGCTTGGTCGCATCGTACCTCGAGATCGTTTTCGCGGCTACGTGTACTCGTAAGCTCGATGCCACGAGGCGATTTTCAACGCGCGCGAGCGTTCAGTTGTTTTACCCTCTCGTCCTCCTCCTATCTTAAACCTGTCACGTCTGCATGAATTAAAAGTATAAGCATTTGATGGTAAGGGAGGATATCCGGGGGAATTCCCGGCGATTTTGAGCCCGACGCTCCATCAATTTAATAATGAACAAATTGGTAAACGCGCGCCGTGAATTTATCGCATGAAAACCTAGACTCCCCGTGTGTATTCGTTTTCTCTTTCGCTTCTCCTCCGCCTCCCTTTCCTCGTCCACCGCAGCTGCTTTTCCTGTGCGTTTTAACGACTTCTGGTATATGAGCTTTTATACGGATTATATCGACCTATGACGCTTTAAAAGCTATCGTTATGTCCCCCGCGCAATTTTGGCGGTAACACTTGGCGTTTTGGGCACCGCAAATTTTTAGGGGTACGTGTTTAAGTGATAAAATGCTTATAGATAAACGCGTATTTTGAGTTTACGTATCGGTGTGAGTTCAAGTGCTATTTTTGATCTTATTATCTGAATATGAATTACAAATTAATGTTAATTTTATCGAGGTTGGATTGTTTTTGAGTGGCATTAATTTTAGTTCAATGACGGCGTAATAGAGCCACTATTACTTGCGAAATTATTTTGCATTATTGTAATTGATTTTCTAATAACAAATATAACATTATCCGGCAGTGCGGTGCTTTTGAAATAACCGTAAATATATTTACAAATAGAAATGTGCGAATTAACAAATCTTTACGTATAATTACATTATTTTTCTAAAGGTATATAGTTTTTATCGTAAACAGTTAATCTTAATATCTAGTGAAAAAGATTCTTTCACTGCTAAAATAAAAATGAATCTTCATGTAATTTGACCATATAAAACTTTTTTTAAAGATCATATAGTGTAATCGTTATCGCTGTTTCTAACGTGTTTTAGCATCGGAAAACAATTTTTCCGAACAATTTAACAATGTTTGGTAACTAGAAAAACGCACAATGTATCCATTTCCCGAGCACCTAATTAAAAGTGCATAAGAGCCATTTCACGAGAAAGAAAGTTACACATTTGCGGCGAACAAAAACTCGCGTTCTCGTTTAGCTTAAATTTTGCAAAACAATAATTTTTTTTTTTCTTTTCATTTTCACTCGCACCCTTTTGACTGAATCGTGAAATGTCATTCTTAGAAGAGAGCATCAGTGGGATACGTACTTTTTAACTTTACGAAATAAAATAAATGAAATATAAAATGTGAAGAAAAGCAAGGATGACATAAAAAAAAAAAGAACTCTTAAATTTCTCAAATACTTTCATCATTTAGAAATATATGAGCAAAATACTAAATACCCAAAACTTTTTAATTTTACGATCCGGAAAAATATTAAATTTTATGGCCCTACTTTGATGTACATATTTTCTTGTATAATTAGTTTAAATCATCATAGAAAATATGCGTGTGTGATTTTTCAACAAACTTATTTTCAATTTTTATAATTTTTAAAAAATTTTGATTTCTGGGAAAATTGTTATTATTGCGTAAATATTATCTTGTAAATAGAAAAAAAAAACCCGTAAATAATCAATATTTGTCGAATGCCTATTTTTTTGTGTATACATGTACTTATATAAAACATAAATAATTTTAAATAAAAAAAACATTCAATTTTGTCATTTTTATAAAAGTTTCTAGCCAAACACTTTACGTTTTAAACATCATATCAAATATTAAATAATGTAAATATAAAATAGCATAGAATTTTAGATCATTTACAAAGGTACTTTCAGTCTGCTAACAAAAAAAAGTGATTTTTATCATGAAATGCATAGAGACAATATTAACTTCACAGCTTTGTAACTTAGGATCCTTATAAAGAATAGCTATTTAAAACATCGAATTGAATTACTCTTTTGGAGTAGAATTGATTCTCTCTATTCAGATTTAAGTTTTAAAAAGCGTACTTTTGTGAAACAATAGAGTTTGTGAAATTTTGGTTTCTTTAAAAAACAAAATCACTTTTATTCGTATTTTTCATTTTATTTATTTATTTATTTTTTTTTTTTAAGAAAGGCTCAAAGTAAATAATAAATAAATAATAAGTAAATATACACTTATTAACTTTTTTTTATAAAAAACTATTTTAAAATTTAAAATTTTTCCCTTTCATAGTAGAGTTTTCACGGAAAAACTAGAATTTCAAGAGTTTTGGGGATTTTCTCGTATATATATTTATACATTTTATAAGATTGATGAAAAGAGAAAAAAAAAATACTCGTGCAAAAATTAACAAATCGCAAGGGCCAAAACACACCGGCGCAAAGCTGTTACTCTAGTAAAGAAGCTCCCGGGCTATTTTGAGTTGCGGAAGAGCTTTTGGTACGGTATAGCACTAACGTATATATATATATGAGTAAATGAGAGAAAGAGAGACAGAGAGAGGGAGGGGAGGAGGAACTTTAGAGTTTTCTAGTTTAGATAAAATTTGGATGCCTTTCCATTCGTGCTTTTGAACGAATTCATTTCTTCACATAAATTATTCAAAATTCGTAAAAATATCAAGTTTTGGGAGGCACTTTGTTTCTCATGAATATTAATACGCAATTATTTTAATTCGGAGATCGCTTATTAATTTAATTTAAAAAACAAACTTTTTTTCCTCAAATTTTTGTTTACAACGAAAATAACGTTTTCCTACAGAGTATTTTAAAATTAGGATTTTCTTATATTTAGATACAGTATCAACAACGTTTTCTTTTTAAAATCAATTTTTAATATTAATCAAAGTAATGAATTAATCAGAAAAAGTAATTTCTAATTTAATTGAAAGATTCCAATGAAATCAATTAGTTTGCAAACAATTGAGAGTGCAGTAATTTAAAAAATCTTAGTTTACATTCCATTAGAATATGAAATGAAGTTTGCTAAGATAATTGTTAAAAAAAGATTATTGAATGTACATTTAATAGAAAAAAAAAAAAAAAAAAAAAAATTAAAAATTTTCAAGTTCTATAAATTTTATAAGGTATTTTAATTATTTATTTTAGCAAAATTGCAAATTCATAAGTATATATTTTTTTTTTTTTTTGACAATACAATTGTTTTAAATTGCCATTAATAATTGGAATAATATGATATATTTTCATTTATAATATGTTAATTTAATTATAAAAAATTAAATTATGTTTAGTATTATATATTAATAACAATTTAATTTAGATATTTAAAAAATTTTCAATTTATTGGTTCATTAAATATTAATGAATTTCAATTTAGTTTTTACTTTTGTCGATTAATAATTCCAATAAAATTTTCACATAAATATATAATAAATTTGTTGATAATTTAAGAAATTCGAATTTGACTAGATATTACTTTAACGTCGATTGCATATAAATGAAAGTAAAGCAGATTTCTTATGTTTAAGTGTAAAGCATCACAAGAACGAGGCGGGCGCAAGACACACGATGATTCTTTTTTTTTCTCTCCACCGGTAAAAGCTCACCTCTTACACAAGCTTGGAATAATGAACGAACCGAAATGGAGGAAAATACATGCTCGGTATCTCGAGCTTGGAAACCTTCACGTTCTACTTCGAAAGCTCTTCCATTCTCTCTCTCTCTCTCTCTCTCTCTTTATCCTTCTTTCTCTCCTCCAACTATTCGCGCTCTGTGTACGTAGCATACGAAATAATCTATGCGAAGCTAGCTTTGCATGCTCTCGTTAAGTGCTGGCAAGATGCATCCCTTTAGGACAAACAGATGATTTTCTATCTCCCCATCTCTCTCTTTCTCACTAAGACACTTAGAAACAGAAGGTGCGCCCTTCTACTTCGCATTGTCTTTTCACATTAAAGCGCGTTTTCTTCTCTGCACGGTCATAAGCGACGAAAGAAAAAGAGTGAAAGAGAGAGATAAAACAAAAAGATTACACAAAAAAGTCAAGGATTATCGGGAGCCACAGATTTTTGCGTATATTTTTCTCTTTTTTTTTGCTCTGTGCAATGCAGCTGCTTTCGTAAAGCCAAGGGATATAATTTTGCTTCATTTATTTTATTCTTGTTTATTTTTACACGGGATTTTTCAAGAGATTAATTTGTTTTTTTTTTTTTTCTTTTTTTTTCAATTTTTTTATATAAGCAGAAATGAAATGGAGAACTTTGTGTAAGATAAAATGTTTACAAATGGAAAATCCAATTCAGATTAATCATGGCGTAACATTTTTAAAAAATATCATTTTTAAGGTAAGATTAGTAAAACAAATTTGCGAGATAACTTTCAATTTAATTATTAAAATGGCTAATTTAATAGACAAATTTTACAAAACTGCAAAATACATGAGAATTTCTCATTTAAATTCTAATATTTTTTTATTGATGCATAACTTTAAATTTTGCTATTGGCTTTTGAAATATTACAGTTAAAATTATATTTAAAGTACACAAAATTTTGATTAAGTTATCATTGATGCAAACATTTCTATATATTGATATTATTTCGTTATGAAAATGTACGATAATTGATAATTATAATTACATTGTCAACTCGACCTTTAAATATTTTAATAAATAAAATTTCAGTTTTTCAACAGAAAACATTTCAGTAAGGAGAAAACTTAGAAATCCAGCCTTAAATGTTTCACAAATTATATAATATTAAACGAGAAAGGACTAAACGAGACCAGAAATTTACTTTGATGAGGAAAGCAACTAAAATTACGCAAGCGAGTCGTCGCTTATATAGATTTTACAAGCTCGGACTTGCGCATTTTGCATATCATGAAGTTCTAAAATTGTCGTTTATATGTATACAATCATATATATATTGAACATTGTATGCAAGATGCGCAGGTGCCATTATCGCCGCTCATATTTTGCATGACAATTTACTGGGTAGTGGGCATGAATGAGAGAGAGAGAGAGAGAGAGAGAGAGAAAGAGAGAGAGAGAGGGAGGGGGAACTACAACAATGTTAACAAGGAATCTCGTAACTAACGGTAACAAACAGGCCTCGTGCGAATGCACCGCTTTGCGGTTGCGGGGATTTATGAGGACCAAGAGCCAGTGAAAAAAGACAAGCGTTAGTTTTATTTTTTACACGCAAAGGGAACGAGTTGTTTAAAGTGTACTGGAGTTGCTTCGAGTTCTTTGATCTTCATTCATCTCTCGCATCTAGATTTGTTGCATTTTGCAAGTGTCATCGATGACAATTTTAACAGTTTTTTTTTAAACCATCTCTTATGTATCAATAATCTATAGGTTTACAATTTATAGTGAATTTATTTGACGAGAAAACGTTTTAGAAACAAAAACAATAAATAAATTAAGCGATGAAAGTTTACTCTGTAAATAATAAGTTGACAACTGTTGTGCTTTACAGTAAGATTATATAATAATATATAAGAAATATTAAACTAATAAAACTAATGAATTCATTATACTACATTTAAGCTAGCACAATTCGCACAGATCCATCGGTATAGTCGGTAAAAGTTTAGGATTCAATACCCTCAGGTGATGAAAAATTTTTAAGCGAGCTTGCAGCTTTCCGCTATAAAAATGAAACGATTGATAGAAAAAAAAAAGAATAGAAAAAAAAGGGAGAGAAAGAAAGAAAAAACAGGAGAACGCAAGAGAGAGAGAGAGAGAGAAAGTCGATCGGAGCGGTGCAAAGCAATGAGATCTGGTTGTGATAAGCGTTTTTCACGACTCGTTGAAACCGATGAAGATCGAGTCACCTGCAAACGAATGGAAAAAAAAATGCCACTCCGATAGCGGCTTCAACTTGCACAACGATCGACACTAACTCTGCGGATGATTGGAGCTTTCGAAAGCGCATGCGTTAACGAACACATAAACGTACGTATAGTTCTGTCTCCCTTTTTTCCTATAGCTCTCTCTCTCTCTCTCTACCTTTGTAACTTTTTTCTTCTCTTTCATTAGTTTTTAGCGGAACCTTTATTTTACCCGATCTTTATTTTCAAATATTTGCTAAACACAAGCATGATGGGTATAGAATAATAACAGAGGTGAACGCTAAATTTGCAATACTTTGCGTCGAGATTCTGCACGATTAGTTGATTATTAAAGGAAGGAGATTGCATTTTTGAATTTTAATCAGGTTTTCCCGTTTTTCTACGTTTTGCGGCGAACACGAACACTTATTCGTTAAATTCGTTTCGCTTAAATGGAAAAATTAATAAAATGGTACAACATCGTGCTCTGATGAAATTGCTTATTTAAAAGTTGCAAATTGAAAATCGATGTATGCGCTTCATTATTATGTGTAAAAAACAAGGGATGTTTATCAAAAAATTCATTCGTTATTGTGCTCATCAAAAAAAAAAAAAAAAAAAAAAAAAAAAAAAAAAAAAAAAAAAAAAAAAAAAAAAAAAAAAAGTCGGTAACCGAATACTTATTGAAAAAAGATACACGTTTGTAAAATTTAACGTACTGCTAAAAAATTTCTATGAATTTTTTTGTGATATTGATTTTATGTAATCGATGTAAGAAACTTTTGGAGTTTTCTTTTATTAAATGACATTAACTATCGCATAAATTTGAATTTTATTGTCTTGTGAGAATTATTTTTCGCATTATAATCATATTTGTTGTATAAATTTATTTATGAATCAAGTTAACTTATATCCTAACAAAAATTGAGTATTTCAAAGATACTAAAATAATCGAGATCGATTTAAATAACAGCCTACATTTGAAGAGAGTCATTAATGACTAAAAAGTCACTCGAACGTGATAAAAATGATGAACGCGTAAAAGGAGAAAAAAGCAAAAAAAAAAAAAATAAATAAATAAATAAATAAAAGCAATAAAAGAAGTAATAAAACTAGTATTCCGACATGTAATCAATCAATCAATCAATCACATTTGCGAAGCGCACATCTCGAATTCGTACTCGCGATCTCTAGACGGAACGATAGCTGCCAATTCTTCGAAACGAACGATATTTAATCGCACAGCGTGCGAGTGCGCATCGATGTTGGATACTCCTGTACGCCTTTGCACACACACGCACACTCGCCACATGCACGACGGATGAAAATTCATTCCAACGTCCACATAACGTACGTGTATATCAGAAATTGCACTTCTCTCCGGTACATTCTTTCCCTTTTCTATATATACAATACATAAATATATATCAAGAGTGGTATAACCGTGGCACAATATTGCGTTGGTAGACGTCCGCGACGCACATATACACTCACACACATATAGCTGCCGATGGATTTGATCAAAAGAGCAAGGCACGCTTGTCCCGTACCTTTTCGTGGCACCGGCTCGGACCGTCATCTGGACTTTATTATTCGATTCCGATGGAATGCAATGAGCCAAGACCACGCGGTGGTCAACTGCCGAGATTTTTATAAAGTTTCGGCTCACCTCGTAACATCCGCTCGTGCTGATACTGTATTTCATATATATAAATATACGGTTAACGGTAATAGTCGACACGCGCTCTCTACGAATATATGTTAGCCGGTGAGCGCTTACTCTCTTTCTTTCTCTCTCTCTCTCTCTCTCTCTCTCTCTCTCTCTCTCTATCTCTATCACCCGTCCTCGCTTACTTTTCACGCACCAATGAACCCTCGTCAACTGAATGTGCGAGCGTGTGTACGCGTGTATCTACACAAAGAGGGTATACATGCGTATATATATATATATATACATATATATATATATATTGTGTCCGCCTTTATGGATGAAGGCTAATTGCGAGGATGCCTTGAATCGCTTTTGTTGCCGTTGCTTTAGGGTAGCATTGCGGCCTGCGCGGCTAATGAGAATCTATTGCCCGTTGTTTTATCAACGAGTTGACTTGTTTCCGCGCATTATTACATTCTCTTTTTATATGTTATATTTATAGATTTAATTTAGATGTTTACAAGGATCGCACGGTATATATTGCGATATATATATATATACAGCTCTCACATATTGCGATTTATTTTTATAATTTTGCATTCACGGTATTTAGGTTTTCTCTTGATATCGTGGAAATGGAACTTTTGTTTGGTTTAAATTTTACTTCTTTTTCTACTTATTTATCATTCTTGTTAAAAAAAAAAAGGAAAAATAGCGCAAGTATTATCTGTGCATTTTTCCAACTTGTAAAATGCGATCTCTCTTTTGGGTACGAAGCAAAAAATTTGCTCGCGTAATTTTAACTATACCTTTCTCGAGATAAATTAAAACTATTTCAAGTTTGAATCCTAATAATAATTATGCACAGTCTATCGAAGTGATTGTTTAAAAAAATCCATTAAAGTCTCGCGAAAAAAAATTAAAAATTATAGAAGGAACATATAATTATTATTTTACTTGACTTGAATTTTAATTAATCCCCGATGTTACCAAGAGAACCAGGTCAGATAGCTGATATATTACCTTGAGAGAGTATTCGCATACGTCCATAACAATGGACACAACGGTGGTTTCACATATTGGACTCGGTACGCAGTAGCGGCTAGCCTTTCCCTTTGACTTGGCAACCGCAGGCTTGACCCGAAAGAGGGATAGATAGAGGAAGAAAGAGAGAGATACATAGAGAAAGAAAGAGAGAAAGAGAGAGAAAGAGAGGGAGAGAGAGAGAAAGAGAAAGGTAAAATGGGAACCGCCCCTCGTTTTCCAGAGCGGCATCCTTCATTCTCCTTGGATCTCGACGGCGTTGCCGAGGGCAAGGGCTCTTTTATCATTACGAGCGTCAGCGGCGGCGGCGACGGCAGATCCTCGGGGTTAAATTTGTTTAACGAGTTTCCCCGCGGGCGCGCTTTCTCCCGTGTGCAACTGAGCGCCGCCGCATTCACATGTGCAGCAACATTGCGCATGCATAAATGTACACCATTGCGTGTATTTGCGTTGGAAGTAAGAGAGAGAGAGGGAGAGAGAGAGAGAGAGAGAGAGAGAGAGAGGAAAGCATCGCGTCAAAGACATTAAGACGATAACGCAAGTTTCGTCGTGGCTCAACTCGTATATACATGCATATATACCGAGAGGGCGCGCGCGCATCGGTGCATAACGCAACGTCGCTATATAACGCGCACGTATATACGCGAAGCCTCGTTCGTATGCATGTATGCAAGGGAAAAATTTTGGCGTGGCGCGGACTACGTGCCGCGGGAAGTTTTGATATTGATTAAGCAAATATAATGCGCGGTGCGTCGCGTGATGCGCGAACGCGCGGAAAGTCGCCCTTTACGCGAAGTTCAAGAGTACCGCCGATTAGTTTAACGGATCTTAGGTTTCGCAGCTGCCCTTGTTAAATCGTTTTTTATAATGAAATTTCATTTTAATTTTACATTGCATTATTTTTTTTATTTGTCTTCAAACATTTTATGGTATACCAATTCCCATAACTCTGTGAGACAGTAACAAAATATGAAAGCTCTTTTTATTTATCCGTAGACAATGTCAGTTGGATTGTTTATCACACCTAATTTATAATTTTCAATTAAACACCAAATATGCTTAATTTTTTAAATTAGTTTTCTCGCTTGTTTCATTTCGACGTTTTAAAATATAAAATTCTGGAACAAATTTAATAATTACCAAAACGCTTTTAAATAATTTTTTTTATAAATTCAAAGTGACAAATCGAAACGCGTTTTGTTATTAGCAGACCAATTTAATTAAACACCATCGGGCGCGAAGCTTAAAAAAAAAAAAAAAAAAAAAAAAAATGGTTCAACAAAACGCATCGAGATGAGTCGTTGATATTAAAATAATTATACAAAAGCCACAGTTCAAAGCTGAATTTGAGCGGCCCTTGTGAAATATGAAAATGCGTATCATCTTTTTCACGCGCGAAGATTCGTTAAATTTTTGTCGCGCTAAAACGCATACGCGAACGCACGAGAGGAAAATTTCGTTCTTGTTATATATGATGTACATACACACACACACACACGCACACACACACACACACACACACACACACACACACACACACACACACACACACACACACACACACACACACACACACACACACACACACACACACACACACACACACACACACACACACACACACACACACACACACACACACACACACACACACACACACACACACACACAATGCATGTAGCCGATTATCCGGAATTTCATTTGACGCTTTTTTCCCCCTTCGAAAATCGTGCGTTCATCCGTGACCACGGATTTACAATAATGGACGATCGATCATCGTTGAGATAGGAGCGCGCGCGCACTCGTCGAGTGCTCGCAGCGAGTCCAGCGATTTTGTTATTACGCGAGTATATGTATGTATGTGTACGTGTATCGAAGGGGCTAAATTAAACGAGCGAGCGGCCCGCGTAAATTGAGATGTCGCCCGCGTAATGATGTATTTTATTCAGGCGCGTGGAAAATGTTTTTGTGCGCTGTAACCGAGCAACTTTTCAATAAAGAATATATATGCGAATGATGTAATTGTTGTTGATTCGAATAACGGTTAACAAAAGTTCAAAGTTTATAATTCGAGCTTTGTGCGCATGCGACTTTATTTTTATTATTTTAAAAAGTACGACTGCCGACATAAATTAAAGTTTGATTGTTTTCGAAAATTTTATCCGCAATTAAAATTATTTCTACCCTATAATTAAACTTTACAATACGATATTAATTTAATCAATGGTTTATGTATCTATAGTTTATTTCGATATTTCTAGAGGAAACTGGATAAAAAAAATGAAAAAGTAAATTTCGCAATTTTAGCGCGTAGCGGGTAGATATCTCGAGTGGGAAAACGAACAAAGTGTTTTATACATACTTAGAAAGAGGACTTTTCGAGGTCTATTATCGCGGCTTTTTCATTGAACTTACATTACAAATACGCGCGTACACGAAGCACTGTGGAGATATAAAAGCGAACGGTATGTAACAGCTCGCGGCGCTCGAGCACTCGACCGAAGGAATCTAGCTCTTCGACAACGCGGCAGTCGATGTACACGAACGAACGAGAGAGAGAGGGAGAGAGAGAGAGAGATAGAGAGAGAGAGAGCGAGAGAGAGAGAGAGACAGAGAGAGACAGAGAGGCTAAACATTATGTATCCTCCTCGAGTCCGTTCGAATCACCCGCTGAAGGGCCACGCCCCGCGAGAACGAAAGTTAACCGGTATTTTTAAGTTAACCGTTTAAACGAAACAGTGGTAAGTGGTAATGCGGTTATTGCAGATGTGCTCTGAATTATTCGAATTATGTGGCACTTCGATTTCCAATAAGGTAATTCAAGAGTTATTAGCGTCGAGGAGTTGAGTGAAAATCACAGGAATCGTTTAATAAAAATGGGTTGATTCGTTTTGAAAAAATCTCTTTACTAAATATAAAATAGTTGAAATTAAAAATTTATAAAAAATTAATGAAATTTTTCAATTAAAATTGTAAAGCATTGTTGAGTATTTTCAAAAAACTTATAGGTACTCGACAAGGATTGTGGCTATAACGGTCGGTGTACTTTAACGCTCAAGAATACCTCCGACATTTTTGTTTTCCAAGCATTCCAAACAAATGCTTTCCTCGTTCTTGGATACATAAAAATAAAATGAAGAAAACTAATTTAAAGGAAAAAATCCTTTTTCTCGTAGCGACTAACTAATAAAATACCAGACTTGCCCCGTTCCAGCAAACATTCCGCAAAATCATTACACACTCGTGCCCATATAACCCACGCCGTCGAATCGTTCTTCCTCGTGACTTTAGTCCGAGGGGCTTCAGTTATCGCTCGAGTGATTTTCTTCGAGATTGCGAAATTTTTAGGAAGCCGCCGCTATACTACCAACGCTCCGCTTCTCGGGACTTCCTGGCGAACTTTGCTCCAAGTCACTTTCTCTCTCTCTCTCTCTCTCTCTCTCTCTCTCTCTCTTTCTTTCATGCTTTTGGTTCGAAATGAGAAAAGAGCGTCGGTCGAATAAGAGCGAAAGAGTAAGATCTTCGAGCTTCTTCTTCTTCTTCTCGCGGATTTAAGAAATGGAAAGAAAGAGGAAAGTAGAGAGAGAGAGAAAGAGAAAAAGTGCGCCAAGCAGTAAATAAGAATCGCGCGGACGCGTGTTTGCCGAAGTCAATCTCTGCCTCTGCCCGGGCAAACAGTTCGATTAGAGCGAACCGATAGAAAGAGAGAAAGAGAAAAAGAGAGGGACAGAAAACGTGAGTGAGATGCTAGTAGTTCAAGAGGGATGAAAATGGTTAATGTTCCGTTTTCCTTCGGCTTCCTTCTAAATCCAACTCTCTCTCTCCCTCTCTCTTTTCCTCTTTCTCACTTTCTAGCAAGTCAGTCTCGTATTAACTGTGAGCGTTTTTCAAGAGGAGGGAGATACAGAGAGAGAGAGAGAGAGAGAGAGAGAGAGAGTGAGAGTAAGGAAGAAAGAGCAAAACGAAGCAGAAAGTCGAATAACTCGCTGAGTGGCCTCTCCTTTTTACCTCTTCTCTTTTGGCTATCGTAGTGGATGGCGGCGGCGCTGGTTCCGCCTTCCGTGTTTGGCGAGTAATTCGAACAGACGGTATATAGAATAAATGGTTCGGGGAGCTTGTAACGTTCCACGGATAAAGAAAAGGTTATAACGAGATTTTGAACGCATGAATGCGCAGCACCGCTCCTGCCACCGGAGTTGCCCGGTGTGTGACACGCTGCTGGGCTTAGTGAGAAAGATACGAGTGGAAAATTGGCTTCGTGAAGTTTTTGTACCGACGGGAGAAAAGAGGACAGTTATCGAGTTAATTTATTTTTAATTCATTTTCCTTGTGATTAATAGCATTATATCAAAGCTATCTCGATTAAATGGCAAGTAAAAGTTCTAAATATTATATAATTTTGTATTTATGTTGTTAAAGATTTTTTTTTTTTTTTTTTTTTTATAGTAGCTCGTGCATTATACATTTTTAATAGATGATTTTGTAAAATTTTATAAAAAATATGTATGTATATATAATTAAACATATCATGCATTAAAATTTTAATAAACGTATAAATAAGTAAATATATTTAAAGTTAATTACCTGCAGGCTGGCTCTCCTACTGTCTCAAAAAATAGACAGGTACCTCCGTTCATGCAAAAGTCTCCTGCGATCGGACAGGGCTGCTCTTGCCTCAACCACGCTGCTGTCGCTGAAATCAAATGATCGTCGTTTAATTTTAACAATGCGATTTATTAAAAATCATACCAATTTTCATTATTTATTTGACAATTAAAATGAACATTTTAAATTAAACTCTAAGTAATATAAGACATAATAACAATATTGATAACTTATATATTATTTAATGTTAATGCTTTCAAAAATTAATAAAAAAGATTGTTTTTGTTAATTTATATTTAGTAAATCATCAAAATTTAATTTTGATCTCATTAAATTTTAATATTTATCAATGATTTGATTAAAATTTTGTATTCAGTATGTAATAATTGCATTAAAAATAAAGCTGTCTGTTATGTCAAATTCAATAATTTCCATTTTAATATATTCCTTTGGATTACAATGAATTTGATAACCGTAAGTTGTAATAATTAATTTTACGCAATCAAATTTACAATTGATAAATTGTAATTTTCTCTCTCGAGTATACATATTATTTTACTCGAAAGCAAATAACAAAACATCACCGCAACGCACAGTTAGCAATGCGGTTACAATAGACACACGTTAATGATGAATAGAGCAGTGTACAAAATTCCTCTCTCTCTCTCTCTCTCTCTCTCTCTCGATATCTAATCATCTTGTTCTAAGGTGCAATAAGGGCTTAGCTACAAAGCTCCAGGAGTTTCAATATCAATTTGCAGATTTTCCCGCGCAGCCGAGGTGGATTTTGGACAAGACCTAGGGAGAGAAAGAGCAAAACACCGAGGGAAAGATACAAAAAAGACGGTAGTAGAACGAGACGGGGGTGGGTGTGGGGATTGGGGAGGGTCGACTAAAAACTTAAACAGAGCCCTCCGCGCATACATTTAAGTACACTCGACGGTGGGATAACGGCACGTAATACCTAATGCTCGTTTCTTCTCGTTACGGCTAATGAGCTGCTGCGGGTGCCGCGCGCGCGCGCGAGATAGAACCTTCGGCTAGCTCTCGTTCCTTTTCTATCTTTCTCTTTTCGGTGGATCCGTGCGGTTAACGCGAGTCGTACTTTTCCCCGTTGGCCTAGGTGAGCTGCGCTGGTGCAGAAGAGAGGAGCTTGAAATTTCAATTTTCTCGTCGGGACAACGGCAAAAATACATGTTGTACGGATATATATATATATATATATATATATATATATATATATATATATTCAATGGTGTTTGTGTGTATGTGAGTACGTTTGCTTGTAGATGTACGTTTGGCACACAACGCAATAACAATTCCGATCACACACGCGCGCGCCCGCGTGCACGTATATATATATATATATATATATATATATATAGAGAGAGAGAGAGAGAGAGAGAGAGAGAGAGAGAGAGAGAGAGAGAGAGAGAAAGAGAGAGAGCAAGCGCGTTGTTCGCCGCCGTTATGCAGTGAGCAATAACGCTTTTACCCTAGTCGTTTCGTTTTGAAAACACGTTGCCGATAACCGTGTAAAAGACACGTATGTGTATATGGGTCTATCTCTCTCCATATATATATAAAATTAAACGTATACGCGAGTGAATATAACGGCGAAGTATATACAGACATAGAGTATATAGCCCCCGTTGTCGGAACGCGCGCACACACAGTACGTCATCGATTTACAGCCCGCATAATTTCACCGATATGGTCTCTTGGCTCGCGTTTTCGCGGCTCTCTCTCTCTCTCTCTCTCGCTCTCACTCTCTCTTTCTCTCTCTTTTCTCTGATGCGCGTAACACACCCATACAGAACCGGGACGTGATAGCGAAACTTGTTTATTTTATATGCGCGGGCGTAAAGATTCTTTTGGGATATGTATGGGAAGAAGCCGCGGGGTGAGGGAGTCCGTTGAGAAATCCGTGCTCGTGCCCTCGGAGTCGTTAAATAACACGCTCATGACGGCGTAACTTAACGTGCCCGTGAATGCGTGCTCGTGAAAGATTGCAAATTTCTTTCTTTGTTTTTTTTTTTTTTTTATTTTCGAAATAAAAAAATGATGAAATTACCTCACTCGCATGTTTTATATCGATCATGTAACTTTGATAAATTTTGCTGTAAACAAAAATGTTAAATATAATAGAAGGTCAGCAGATTATTATAATTATGTGAAATATTAAAGTAAATTGCGCTTGTGAAAATAATGAAAATGAAATAATAGTCTGTTAAATGCATATTTATCATAAAAAGTAACTTAAATGTGCAATAAAAATACTAATAAAATTATTAATTACAAAATGAATTTTCACAATTTACGTATTATTATAATTTTCGAGATAATTATATTTGAAATACGATAGATTATCATAATCAAAAGCACTTATAGATGATTTCATGTAGAAACGCATTATAATATTATTGCGATAAAGAACTATCGCTTTGTAAGCGTGCGATCATTGTAATTTTAAAAATTTAAATGCCATCAAAAGTTGGTCTATTGTGTAAAAGTTATACTTGCAAAACAGCGATTATCTGAAATTTATTCAGTTTGTATGGTAAATATTTTAGCTAATACGTGAAACCAACTCAACCTACATGTGAGCAACGCCACCAAATGTGTCTTTCAATGTTTATTTTATCATAAGAGCAAATTATCATAAATCTTTTAAAAAGAATTTTAGTACTTTTTAAAAACATAAAATATATGTATAATAGTTTTTAATTCAGAAGGACGGATATTAATGAAATGAGCTACAATTTTTTATCTTGATGAGTTTAAAAGAACGTATACTTGGCAGATGACGTTTTACAAAGAAACAAAAAAAAAAAAAAAAAACAGAAACAACGTGTACAAGATAAAGGACGCTCAAGCAGCGCGTAAAATGCACATAAATGATCGTCACTTAAAAATTATCATAACAAATTGAAGTGTACGTATATCCCTTCGTACATACAACTCGTTCACTTTTAAAAACAATTTGCGAAATTATCATGTATCGTCGCTGTAGCTTGAAAAAGAAAATGCTATATCTGTCTTGAAATAAAATTAACACGGAGACGAACGCAATTGTTTCGCGCATATTTATTTAACCGTAGAGAGCGAATAACGCAATATAAAAAGGTGTTAAAGTTTCGTTCCTTCTCGTAACATTATCTTTTTCTTTACCTTTAACGTTTGTCTTTACGTTAACTTGCGTCTCGCTGCACCGAGTTGCGACGTTACCCTCACCCGGAAAATAAAAATGCTTATCCGGGTTTTGGGATGTGCACACGTGTCCGTGTGATACGAGCGTGGTCGACCTTAAAACCTACAAGAAATTTTGCGAATTAAAGCTGGATTTTCCTCGGTATCTCTAGCTCTCCCGGCAAAGCGTGCTTGTACCGTTCCCCGGCTTTTATACTTTATGTATGGATGCGAAGCTTCGTCCCTTCTCTCTCTCTCTCTCTCTCTCTCTCTCTCTCTCTCTCTCTCTCTCTCTCTCCCTCTCGCTCATTTACAGCTTCTCCTTGATTTTTTGTTGCCTCGCTCACTTTTTGCTCTTCGCTATCTCTCTTTCTCTCACTTTTTCCCTGTCGTATACAAAGCTATGTCCGGGCGTATGAAATATCCTCAAACTCGGCGCATTTTCTCACCGAAAATTTTGCTCTTAAAGCTTGCCCGTACAGCGGCGTCGGCAGCGAGACGGCGGCCTCGTTGCAGCCATGCGATAACGCAGCGCGTGATGAGAATTTGTCGTGCTTCAAAGAAGACTGAGACGTCAAAGTGGCAGAGAGAGGGAACGAGTGCGATGTTACGAAGATTCTGCTTTCGTAAGAAGTTAACAAACAAGTTGGGCGTAAATTACTTAACTAATACTTCTTACAAACACTAAATTCTAGTTATTAGCTTAAGAATTTTCATCGCTTTTGATATTTTATCTCCTTTATGCCTTTGATATGCCTAATCCATTTATACCCTATGAAGGGTTAAAACTCGAAATTAGTCTAACGTAACTGTATTTTCTGCGCTACTTGTTGTAAGAAGGTTGTAAAATTTACCTAAACGATTGAACCTTTTAATTATTCATTTTACGGGTTAAATTTATTTGACTTAACGTTAAATATAAATACACTGCTGCTTTATCCTTATTTATGTCCTTTTAAGTACGCGCTCAAAGGATGTTTATGTAAAATATGCACATTAAAATAATTTCACGCGACAAAGCTGTCATTTTATATTTCAATAAATTTTACATATATATACATTTATGCAGAAACACTCGGTATATCGCCGACTGGAAATGTAAACTTTCAATATAAGTTCGCAAAAGCAACATAAACACTTGACGGGAATAAAATACGCAACGACGAGCACTTAATATATTTTCCATACTCTATAGTTTTAGTAATTTTACTATATATATATATATATTTTTTGTACTTGATTACGAGTACTATTATAAAATTATGAAGATTATTTTCTTTTCACGTAATATTCTAAAATTATCACGCGTCAAATATTTGATATTTCTCATTGCGAGTATATAATTGTGGATTAAAGTAAATTTTATCTCGGTAATAATTACAGCTCTCTTTATGAGCTTGTAGATACAATTTCTCTTAAAAATTAATTTTTTCGTCTTTTTAATAGTTTATTAAAAAAAGTTACACTCGATTAAAGTTTTTCATGCATAAATAAAGCAAACGTCGTGAGTAAACGGTGTATTATTTTTATTATTTTTCAGAGAACCTTGTGCTCAAAGTTTTTCCCTTTATTTTTAAAAACTAGATCTCTAGCACAATCATTAGAGTAATGAATCCGCTTACATCCATCTCGAGACAAACCATTTGGTAGAAAATTATTTCGCGGTTTCTAAAATGCAAACATCTTAATCTTTCTCCTTCGTGGTAAGTGATCTTGCAAGTCTATAGTTGTGTTAAATTTTAAACCGACGCAACGATGAGTAAGGAGTACAAACAACTTTAACTCAAAAGAAAATGCATCCTCGTTGGAGAAAAATTTACCAACTTTTATTCACTCTCTCCCTCTTTCTTGTTTTTTTTTTTTTTTTTTTCCTCGAGCACTGCGACCGAGTAACATTTTTCAAAGTTTTGAAGTGAGCGCGCACGCAAAATAAGACAAACGCGCTTTTTATTAAACGAAAATTTTAGGACAGAAATGACAACGAAGAAGGCGAAGAAGATAAAAAAACTGGAATAAGCAGTGAATATACGCGGCGTTGGGATGACAATTTGGTGAACGCGCGCAAATCGTGCGCGAGGCCGATTGTTTATTTTTATAAAGGACGCCGGTGAAAAAGAGAAAGACAGAAAGAGATACAGAACAAGTATTTCGTTTTTATTTTCCTTTATTTCGTTTTTTTTTTGTTTTGTTTTTTTTTTTGCACGGCCCAAATGCACGCGAGTCGCGGTAGAGTTTAGCGTGGGTAACGTTTTTGTGTACAAACCTGCCTCCGGGATAAATATTCAAAACAGACTGTGTGACTCGCTTGTCGTTTTGTCTGTGTGTGTATGTGGATGTAGATTGTGAGAAAGAGAGTTAAAACGCATACACGTTTGGCATTATTCTTTGCACCGTTGAATTTATACGTTGCTTTTTGGTGACGCGAGTTCATAGCGTCGGTAGGTTTCGACTCGCGTAATACGAGATTAATAATTTGTGTTAAAAAGAAGAAGAGAAAAAAATTTAAAAAAGAAGGGCACACGGAGGAGAAGAAGGAGGAGTAGGAGGAGAAGAAGGAAAGGATGAAGACTGAAATTATAGCTTACGATATCGTTAGCTTTTTTTTGATGAAGCGCGCGCGAACCATGAGATTGCGCGAGAACACATTGTGTTTTTAATTAAAAACTTTGGAAGAGTGTACTCGTTTGTATGCTTTTAAAATAATGTTGGTTAGTGAGGATTTTGTTATTGAATTTTGTTTAATGGAACGAAATTCGCGTTGCTTTCTCAGCACGGCGAGTTTGCTTACTTTCGCTTGCGTTTGAGCGCTCTGCTACAAAGGCTAAACTAGTGAAATTGCAACGAGCGCACTGATAGAGGAATTTGTTTCTATTAAATTTTTTGACGTTTAATAAATGTAAACTTAAAAATCAAAAAAAAAAAAAAAAAAAAAAAAAAAAAAAATTAAATATAGTAACGAAATTTGATACTAAATTTGTCTAATATTAATTGATCGTTGATTCAAAGAAAAACAAAAAGGCACATTTTTTTATTTAATACTTCTAAAGTTAAATTTACGATTTTCAATCATTTTTTTCATTTCCTTCGACTATATATATATTTATCTTTTTTATGTACATATACGTATTCATCATTGTACGTTTATTCTCATACATGGCATAGAAAAAGTAAATATAAAATAAAAAAAAATCATCGAAAACAAAAAAATAGTTTGAAAAATATAAGTATATTGTATTACATTTGATCATATTGTATGTATGTTTATTTTTTATTTTATATGTTTATTCGCACACATTATTATTGTAAGTTATATAACTCAAGGTATCGCTGCGTCATAAAATTTTATGTTATATGTTATAATGAAAATTTTATTACGTACCGAGAAGCTTTAAATGAATCAAATTCTAAACTTTTGTTGAAAAGTGAATAAGTATGATTTTTCGAAGTGAACGTATAAAATATCTCACGGTACGCCATATAAAAACCTTTACATTTTACTGCTATACAATGAAAAAGTTTTTATTGTGACTGAGCGATAAATTTTGATTTGCTGTGAATTGCAGGGATATTACCGATAATTGAAGTATAGAGAGCTATTGCATAAAAAAAAGAGAGGCAAAAACAAAATTTTTTTGTCATTGATTCTATTTTAAGTGCGGTTTCACTCAACTTTTTATGCATCGATAAAACGATTAATTGTCCGTTTAAACGCTAATGAGTTTTATTGATTGATTAATTAAAAGTGCAAATCAAGTATTTATATTATTGTTACTTCAAAAAATATAGCTTTTATTTGTTATAGAGTAAAATTATAAAATAATTTTAAAGAAGCGCGAGTCCGCTACACCGTAAAACTGTATTTCTTTTGTCTTAACCTCATATTCATGTTATGAAAGAATTATTACGAAACTATGCAAATGTCTTTAATTTTTTTTTTTATTCTCGCATATCACTAAAATACTTGTACCAGCGTATTCTCTTTCTTGCATTCCTAAAGAGAAAAGTTCTAAAGCGTCGTATTATGAGCACGATTTAAGTGAATATAATTCCTCGTGTGTTCTTCATTCTGTTAAAGTTATATACCGGATTGTGCCATGAATTCAAGTAGAACATACCATGTTCCGATGTTTTTCTTCATTATGACTACTTTAATTCTTTTTTCCTCTCTTTTTATGTTTTATTGAAATTCAACGTCTAAAGCTTTTATAAAATTTTAAGAATTTGGAATTCAAAAAAGTGAAATTCAAATTGAATTTCTTAAAAAACATTTGACATCATAAATAATTTCTAAATAACTTTAATTATTAAGCTATTTCGTTTTTGAATTTATCATTTTATTAGTAGATTCATTTTTATTTTTTTTTCTTAAAATGCTATCGAATTTTCAATAATTTTTCGCGAGCACATTTGCGCTACTAAATAAAACAAACTCAAATACTAAAATCAATCAAATAATCGCGTTAAGAAATCGGAACGATCATTTGTCTGTCAAGGACGGTCGTTTGGTGTTCCGGTAACAACGTACTAAAAGGAAGAGAGTAACGGCTATTGCTCGCTCAAAGTTATCTATCTCTATTTCGTTTCCACCTGATCACACGGGAGCAGCCGTTTCCTCGCACGTCGAGAATCAACGTGCGCACTCAATCGTGTACACAAGAATCCGATGATTATTTGATCTTGTTAATTTAAAGTGCGCGTTTGTCCACGTATTTCTCTCTCTCTCTCTCTCTCTCTCTCTCTCTCTCTATATATATATATATCTCTTTTTTTCTCCCTCTTTCACTTTCTTGAGCATTCTCGCTCGCGAACTTTTCATTTGCACGCGTCGCCTCCAGCATCCGAAGCGCGTTCGTCTGCGTTTCTTCTTGTATAGTTTAACGCTCGTGCAGATTTCATTCGTATACGTATTATAAACATAAGCAAGCTTGCGCAACCGAGGGGGAATTGTAGAAAGGGTTGGCGTTACCGCAACGGGTAGGAAAATTGCACCCTCAGGTGCATACGGCTTGACTCTCTCGCGGTGTGTGAGCTAGTACACGTACTTGGGCACGTGGTCCGTCTGCCCACCTTTGCTTCTCCCTCTCTTTCGCACTTCGTTTCTCTCTATCCGCGAAACGGATTTCTTGCACAAGACAGTGAGAAAAGTTTAGGATTAGTGAAATGCTTTATCAAAATGAGAAATATTCTTATAAAAAAAAAAAAAAAAAAAAAAAAAATGGAATGACGTTTTATATTTGAATCTAAAAAATATACGATCCGTCGATTTTTATCGTTTAAATAACCGAGTTAATTATGTTAAAGCCTAACAAAATTAAGACATCGTAATTTTCAATAAACCTTAACAAGCATACAGGTATCTATTTACCGAGCATCAAGTGAATAAGTGAACTTCTCTATTCTACGTATTTGCAGGTTAAGTATAAGAGCGAGAGAAAGAGAAAGCGAGTAAGAGGGAGTGTGTTTGAGAGAGAGAGAGACACAGAGCAGGCGTACTAGTACGTCGTACGGAGCGTTAAGTGAGTAGAAAGGGCGAGGGTATGCTGCATCCGTGGCGTTGGAAAGTGCGGAAATAGAGGGTAAACTATCGCACAAGTGTACCTCGTATAAGAAAGTGATCCAGCGTAAGCTTGCCCGCGGAGCGCTTAATTCGAGCCTCTCTCTTGCGCATATATATATATATATATATATATATATGTAACTGTGTGAGTATCTAGTATATAGTATATATGCCTGTATGTATACCTTAGGCAATGGTTGATTCACTTTGGGGCTTTCATTATACCGAGATACTCTCGCGAGGAATTCTAAAACTTCCTTCACTTTTTCTCTGCAATTAAGTCAATGATTTTACGAAATCCATTAACTTGCGGTAATTGTTTTATAGCTTTAATAAGAGCCCGTTTAAAAATTAAATTAACGATTTTTAGTTCTAAGATTATGGCTTAATTTAAATTTAATAAAATATTTAAATTATTTTATATTTTATTAATTTTATTTATTTGACTATTTTAAGTGATTGCTTATACAAGTATCTATTTTAATATTTAAATATACTTAATATTAAATGTTACTTACTCAGTATTTAAACTATTTATAAGTAAAATGCAATGCACGTCGATGTTTGTTGCAAATCTAGAATGTTGTAATTGCTTTATTAAAGCAACCCTAATCTAACATTATTATAACACTTTCACGATTCCACAACAGCAATCGTTATCATAATCAAGATTTAAATGTGCAAAAAAAAAAAAAAAATGTGAATGCTATAGTAAAATGAAAAAAATTTAAGAAAAGAAAAGGAAAAAAAAAAACAATGTCTCGACCCGATTGTCAACAGACGTGTGATTTTCTCAGGTCGAGGTGAATTGCTTCGACGGCGCACGAATATACACGTTAAAGAAGTAAATCTTAAATTAAGTGCTTTTTTCTGGTTCACTTATACCCAGGGCGCGATTTCGCCATTATTAAGCTTCCCTTCGCCCCGTTGGTAAGGTGCATTAAGTATACGTTTAAGTAGCTATCGCGCAGCGCGGAGAGGGTTCCGATAGCCTCGTAAGATATTGTGTAAAATGTCTTCGAAGCCGTGTGTGTGTACCGGGTCTGGTTACTCCCTTCTTATATGTATCCGGGGAAAGGGGCGAGTTGTAGTAGCACACGTAGTAGAAGGCGTGAGTGAATTGTTCCAGCCCGAGGTAATATCCATAATACCCATTGTGTCGTTGAATGCCAGAGAACGCAACGTGTGTACGCCACTGACACGTTAACGGTAGATATATAGTAAGCCGTGTATCATTGCGCTACCTCGCACGCGCCCCATAACCCGAGGCGATGGCTTTTCGCGATTTCTCATTCTTTCTCGGAAAGAACGCCATGCGATTTGTTATGAATCTGTGTATTTGTGTGTCTATGTGCATCCTTATTTTGCTTTATTCCTGCACGATCTCTATTATTAATGATCCTTGCATTCAAAGGGACAGCGAAAGAAGCTTGATGAATATACTTTTGATGCGTCTAGTTAACGTCGACTGTTAAAGACCGTTTCATTTATTTAAATTTAGGTCATTTTATGATGCGTACATTTATAATCTTTATAAAAGAGTTGCGTTGTCGAGTTAAAGCGTTAAAGTATGAATAGAACTTGCGTAAGAAAAGAATTCACATTGAGTGATATTATATATAAAAAGAAATTACATGCAATGTTTTTTTTCATTTATCTGTTGTATTAATCCGCTCTAATATTTTTTATAGATACGCAAAAAAAGTTCTTTAAAATATTACCGATGAATGATCTCGCGAATGCGCGAAATCTCGTGAATTTTAATTAAATCATAAAACACTATTTATCTATAATATAATCTTTGTAATAGAAAGTGATATTAACAATAAACGTGAAATAATGCAGAATTCATAATAATATACAAGGCGTTTAAAGATGATTAAAAAATAGCTATTTTATAGTAGACTATCATTACATTCTGTGTGAACATGTGCTTATCTAGATTGATCGTATTAGTTAGCATAGAAAGTGAAGAGATTTTACACTATTCAGTGTTAATAGCTCTTGTAAGTGGAGTCTTATCGTCCCTTGCTAACATTTATTTTTTATATACTTTTATTTATTCCACTTACAGTTTTATTATTAATTTATTATCAAAAACACCAATAGATATTTTTTTAATAAGCGTATAAAATTAAAAATTATTGAAATAATTATTGAAAATTATTGTATAATAAAATATTATTAGCAAATCGTTAGCTTGCGTGAATATACAAAAGCAAAATGATATCGCAAAACAACACCTTTTAGCGATAATTTTGTCATTTCGATAACCATTTTCGAATCGAATAACTTAAAGATTCGATTTCCCTCTTGCGGGCAACATTCAAAATATGTGTTTAGAAACATTTGCGCTGATTTTCCGGAAATATTTCAAACGAAGCACACACAGTTCCATATCGGTTCATTGTACCTCCGCACAATTCACAATACACACATATATGTACATATATATATATATATATATATATAAATATACACATACACAATAAACACAAACGCGAGAGAGAAAGAGAGAGAGAGAGAGAGAAGGAGGGAGTCGATTTGGTCCAAGCTTGGAGTTCCAACAATGAAATGGCGGTGAATGGAGGCGCTTTCGGTCGACCCTCGAGCAGGTTCTCTCCTTCGTTCCGTACCGTGGAACGGAACGGTCGATTCTCGGTAGTTACCCCTACGGGGATACGGTATACTCGCGCCCTGACCATACATCGTTAGCTAACCGATATGATATAATTCAACGGTAGCCCATACCACCTTGATGAGATTGATTGTCGTCGCCGCACTAAATCCACTTGTCGCCCGAGCGTGGGACGTAGTTCTGATATTACTGATCGCCGGAGCCGATATCCGACACTCGGATGCTGTGTCGATGCCGCTGTTCTTGCTGCTGCTCTGCACCTACTCTCTGTCTGTCTGTCTGTCTCTCTCTCTGTCTCTCTCTCTCTCTCTCTCTCTCTTACCCCTATGCACACACACACACGCGCCAGAAATTGGTTGGCTCAGAGAGAGAGCGTTTCGCGGCTTGTCGATGCGTATTTCTCGCGCGATCATTTGCTCGTTATTATCTTTGCCATTGGAGCCTTTAATGACAAGTGAAGTTGTTTAATGACAAGTGAATTCGATTAAGTACTCGAATTTCCGTGTAATATTCGATTCGTGTCTTTATTTTATTAGCTTATTATCGTATTCATTCACGCAAATAGGCATTTTTATGGCTCCAAAAAAAAAAAAAAAAAAAAAAAAAAAAAATGTTTTGATATTTGTGAAGGCGTTGAATTAAAAATTTGATATTCGTTTAATACCCAAGGGGGCAGGAAAAGAATTTAATTTTAATAAATGTAGATTTGCGTAATGATTGAAGTTAACATCGTCAATATTGGATTAGCAAACGAAAATATAAAATGCTTAATAGGCAATTATTGCATAAAATTATACAAATATCGTTGATTCAAAGAACGAATTTTACGAAACAAAAAGTAAAGAGAGATACAAGTGCGCTTTCATTTTTGATAATGCACGAGGTATATTTTGAAAAATAAAATTCGTAAAATTTGATAAACGTAATTTGAAAAATATTTACACTCACCATCGACAAATGAAAACTTTTGAAAAAAAATATGGCAGGAGACCTATGCATACCAAAAAAGCTTTCAATTTCAGGCTCGCTAATTGACGAGAAATTGCTAATTAATGATCCGCGTTTTTTTGATTATTATTATTATTATTTTTTTTACAATAAATCACAAAGAAAAATTTATTTTTATTTCGCTTTCTACTCGGCTACTCGTGAGAACGTCTGAGTGGTCCGCGGAAAAAGTGGCAAGTCCGAGGTCATACTTACATTCGCTGTTATACTTACACTCGGCGTGTATGTGCTTTCTCTCTTTTCTTCTCGTCACAGGTGCGTGACCGCTGAAGCATTTTCGCTGTGTAACTTGGGCACGAAGCGACGCTTATTACAACTCGAGTCTCGAGAGCGCGCGCTCACGAATACGTGGGCGAGGTAGACGCGCGTGCGCGTACGTGTATATATATACGCGCGTAAGTAACGCGAGAGGAAAAGAGAGAGAGAGAGGGAGAGAGAGAGTTTCTATAAAGCGACAAAGCGAATCCCCGAGACAAATGAAGAAGTCTAAGCGCAGGGATTTTTATTTATACAAATTTCAGAGAGACGAGCTGACACGTTTTTGCTGAATATTTTAGTTTTTCAACTAATACGATGAAAATACTTCTGTACACCCGGCATAGTTTATTAAAATGCTAATGTAACTTTATATTGCATTTTGAATACAAGATATTATGAAATCTAAAAAAAAAAAAAAAAAAACGATTTTTCGTATATAATGAACTTATAAGAATTTTTTTTTTATTAGAAAATTCTTGTCTTTTATGAAAATTCATAACGAAAACGAATGTAGAGTGCATATAATTATCAAAATTCTTCATTCAAATTTATGCTTTCAAAATACTGACTAATATTAACTTCTATTATTAATTATATTGCTTTTTATTTATAAATAATAAATAAAAATGGTCTGATTATTTGCCGTATCATACTGTCTGTCAAAAAAGTACCGGAAATTTTAAATTAAAACAACTTTTTTACGTTTAATAATCAAAATTCATCTATTTTCTGAACGAACAATAAAAAAAAAAAAAAAAAAAATAAATATGAAAGAATATTTCTCTATTTTTGTCTTAACAATCATATTATTCATATACATGAGAATGAAAGGATAATATTTAGTGACGAATAATTCATTGGTAAATCTCTGAAGAGGAGCTACCGTTTTAATCAGCTTAAGAGAAAGGAAATGACAATCTGAGTAGAATAATCCTATTTCAGCTAAGAAATACGATAATAAAGTGTATATAAATTACGCTGGCAAGTTCGGCAAAGACGATGAGATTCATAATAATTTAATTATGGAAATGCCGAAAATATGCGCACGCAAGTCACGATTGAAAAGAATAATACCGGTTAGATCGGAATTCAAATCAATGCGATAACCGCACGCCGCATTGGCAAACTTAGCTTAGTTGCAAATCCTATTTATTGTCGTATGCATCGGATCCGAATTTTCGCGAATCGTCGCGACGATACAGAAAAAAAAAGGCGAGGTAAACCGTCACAACAGATATGAAAGCTGAAAGTAAGGACGAAAGGAGAGGGCTTAGCGAGACGAGCGACGGAAGAATAGAAGAGAGTCGACGGAGGCGTCGAGGTCGTCGCGACGCGGGGACGACTCCGTGAGCTGACGCATCATTATATCGGGGCGCGTCAGGGCCACACGAAACCCTCGGCCTCGCGGCGGTCTCTCGTCTCCGCGGCGCTGTCATCGGGTTTCTAATTGTCAGCCTTTGTCCCATGGTTCGCCGGAGCTGCGCCCCGCCGAACGACCGCAAATAGTTTTCTACTCTGGTTTGGAGGGGAAGGGAAGGATGGAGGAGGGAGAAACTCCGCTTGTTCTTCGTATAGTCTGAGTCGGCTTTCCGCTCGTGAAAATTACGACCTCGACTTTCGCCCTCTGGGGTATGGGTAAAGTAGGGTGGAACGACTGGGGAAGGGGGAGAGAACGAGAAGGAAGGTCTAGTCTCGCTTATTTGACGCTATTATTTCACTCGCTTAATTTGCTTTATTAGGAGACTTGGATTCTCGAATTTAGCTGGCTGCGTGAGTAAAACGAAAGAGGAAGGAGAGGAAGACAGTCCGATATTCAATGGTTTTCGAAACAAGTAATTTGTTTGTAAATATCGTCATTGTTAGTTGTTACATTGAAATACCTGAATTTGGATAGATTTTTAGCGTGGGTAAACATTTAAGTATATAGATATAACGCAAGCATCTTTGTGAACATATAACTTGTAATTTTTTTGTTAATATTTTATATTTATAAAGGTAAAAAGACCGCAGATATTTGAAAAACGAATTCGTATGAAAATATCGATAAAACGTTCAACGAGTACTTTATTTTTCAATTAAAATTTATCGAGTCAAAAGAACTCGATGAAATACGTAATAAAAAAAGAAGGATGAGTTTAGATGGAGAGAAACTCAGTTCAAATAGCAATGAGTGTCGGTTAAAGAACTCGGAAAAGAAACCGGATCAACTTTTCTCCTATGGTCTCGAAAGAAAAGAAGAACGTTGAAGTTAAACAAGCTTTTAACTTGGGAAAGCTAATATGCTTACTATCGATAAATAAGATTTTGTTATATCATATTTTATAGCTACCGAATAATGATACGAATTTTTTTATCTAAAAGTTTATCATGATAAAAAATTGGCTTTCTTTCGAAAAAATTTTGATCAACAATTGGAATTAAATATCGAATTTTGAGGAACACGTGTTTTTAATTAAATAAAGAACGAAGCATTATCTAATTATATGTATAATGCTGATAATATTTTTGATTTTGATTTAATAACGATTGATATAAATTTTATAATAAAAAAAAAAAAAAAAAAAAAAAAAAAAAAGGCTTAATATAAGAAACTTGCAAAAATAAATCTTTGTATAAAAGTTATATTTAATTTTATAACAACAAATTTGAAAGTAAGTACGAATTCATTTTCCAGAAAAAGTAATTTGATAGCAAAGATAAATCGGTTAAGCGAGATATTACAAAACTTCTTTATATAATACAAGTATTAATTAGCAACAATTACTTTTTATAATTATAATTAAAAAATTAAAGTTGTAAAAAACCATAACGAGATTATTTTATATTTTTATTAAAAAATATTTTAATTACAAAAATAATTTTAAAGTTAGTGCTTATCTAGACTTACTTTATACGTAAATACAACCCTTTTGAAAATTTAATTTTCTATTTACGAAAAAGAGAATGTTAAATAAAGTTTATAAAATGTTTTAATTAAATTATTATTAAAGTATAGTATTACAAATGCAATGTATTTATTTCTACATTGTATTCACGACACAAAGATAAAATACTAAATTTTTTTTTTTTTTTTTTTTTAACACTATTTTTAAATACTCGATTATTTTTTGTTCAATTTCATGGAATCGCTTAAAGCGTTAATAATAAACACGCATTAAAAAATACAAAATAAAAATATTTTCTAGCAATTTAAATTATTTACTTTTCAAGTTATATTGATCCAAGTAAAAAAAAAGGTCGAACAACGGAAGCAGACTGAAAAAAACGAAACGGGAAAAGGAAAACCTGAAAGATCGAAGTAAAAGAAAAACGACCTCGAGTAGACCGAATGAGTAGACGAGAGGAAAGGAGAGAATGAGAAAGAGAGAGTGAAAGAGAGAGAGAGAGAGAGAGAGAGAGGGAGGTAAAGTTGGAAGGGAAATAAATTGTATTCTCCGGGGGAAATTGGCTCGCTCTGATCGTGTACGTAAGCTCGGAAATATCGTTTGGGAAAGAGAGTTAGTGATTCTGCACTTTTAGCGGTCAAGCGGCATTTCGTTTATATAATTTTATTGTTTTTTTTTTTTTTTTTTTTTTTTTTTTGTTGTTTTTTTTATTCGTTCGATCTTCTTCTATCAAGTTTTCCATCAATAATTATCATCTTTTCGAACGAGCGTCATCCTTTCGTCGCTTCGCTTTCTCTTCGTCTTGCATTAGCGTAGAGCTAACGATGAGCGCACGTAGAGCACGTCGCGCGCATTGTACAATCTTTCTGCGCGCACCGCGCGTTTCTAAAGCTTTCAATGATTTAACGAGCCTTGGATATTTGGATACAGAAGGACACGCGCGAGCACCATTAACGAACATATCGAGAAGAAGATATATATATATATATATATATATATATATATATATATATATATATATATATATATATATATATATATATATATATATATATATATATATATATATATATATATATATATATATATAAAGAGAGGATATAAGGGTGAGCGAGAGAGAACTTTACGACTATCACGGCGGACATGTAGCGCAGTCGGTCATAAGTTTTGTATATTTCGCCCGAGTATAACGAACACGTGTCGGAATCGCGAGAGCGCGGATAACTTTGCCTACATGTGCGCGAAACGTTCGAGATTCCGTTTTTCAATTACTCCGTCCTCGGGTCGTGCGCCGATGGTCGAGTTCGTTATCCCACCGTGTGTTTCATTAACGTCGGAATTTAGTGGTATTCCGTAAATATCGACGCTCGTTTGAAATCAACAATTGTTGGAAGTTTATTTGATACAGATATAAGAGTTTGACATTCTTACTTTATTTACTTTTAATAAAGAGTAATTAAGTTTATTTTGACGCGAATATTTTTTTTATTTTAAAGAGAATTATTTTATTAAATCATTTGTATTGTTTATAACTTTAAAAAAAATTTTAATTTTTTGAAATTATTTTAAGTTAGTTTATTGAGTTTCATTTTGTATTTTATTTATAATACAATTATAAATAAATCTCTTGAATATCATTATTTATATAATAAAAATTTTAAAAGTACACTTTATGATATTAATAGATATATTATTAACAAAAGATGCAATTCAATTTAAAAGTTCAATAACATATTCAAATATATTATTTTTTATTCAAAATTGCATAAGTATATTGAATATTTTCAAAAGCCAATTTAAAAAATAAGTGCCATTCGTGAAATAATAATGTATATCGATAAACATTTTGATCAAGCTTAATTACACATTCTTTATATATATATATAAAGCAAGGATAATACAAAATTATCGATAAAAAAAGTAATTGGTAAAATAAAATAACAAAAAAAAAAACAGGACTCACTGGTTTCCGGAATTCTCGTATCATGAGCGACTAGAAGCTGGGCCGCGAGTGAAGCCCTATGACCGGAAGTGCTTTCAGCTACGCACTCGTATCTGCCGCTATCTTCCGGTCGTGCTGACGATATCACTACTTTTGATCTCCGTCTGGAACAAAAACATGAGAACGTGTATATGTTAAATATTTATTTTGAGTCATTTTTTTTTTTTTTTTTTTTTTTTTCATTATTATCTTACAAGCTTTATAATTTGCCATTGTTTGTCGATTTTTTACAGTATTAGATGTATAAAAGGTCATCAATTGTACGATATCTTTAGTAGGTATCTCGTTCAATTTGTTACGTAAATAAAGTTTTCGTTTAATTCAAAAGATTTCTTATAAATAAAAAAAAAAAAAAAAAATGTATTAGATTGAGTAATTAGTATTATTGAAAATGCTTAAATGCTCATTTCGAGCTTAATCAATGCTTATTTTCAATAATAATACAGCGAAAATCGGTAATAACACATGGACTATAGAAATAAGAGTGGATTTAAGAAATAAAAGATATAATTTTGAAAATACATAATACAACTCTTCTATTAGGAATTCCATCTCATCATAGGTCCATGCCTTAACCGACGCAAAGAGGCGATCTGGCGAAAGCTTTTTAACGAGTGCACCGAAATAAAACGAAAAAAAAGGGATAGAGGGAAGTCGGAGTTGGAAAAAAAGGAAAAAAATAGTAAAAAAAAAGATTAGAAAAAAAAAAAAAAAAAAAAAAAAAAAAATTAAAAGGAAAAAATAAATAGAAGCTACACCCCTCGTTCGCGTAATACACAGAGGGAAAGCTAGACTTGTGTATATATATATACATATAACTTGACTCGGTACATTCGAGCCACCTTATTCTCTCTCTCTCTCTCTTTTTCTCTCTTTTTCCATTTCTCTCACTCCAGCTCCAAGGGGTTTACAAGGATTTCATTTCATTTACATATCTCCTTTTTTAGGTTATCCCCATACACCGTCTATACTATAAATACGTATATGTACTTATATACATGTATATACAGAGGAATAAGGCCAGTAAGTGCCTGGACGTTTTTTTCTCCGCTACCTCTCTCAATGTTTTACTTTTGGCGGGTACAAGAGCAGCCGCCACAACTTTTTCCAACGTAAGTCTTAGTCTTTAATCATGCAGTCTTCTATTAAACTTCCCTATTTTTCTCTCTTTCCATCGCGTGCTCTCTTCTTTCTTACTCTCACGAATAATTACCTTCGAGAGGCGTTCTGATTTTTACGAGTAGCGAGAGAGAAAGAGAGAAAGAGAATGCACGGATAAAAACTTCAAGTTTCGTCTCCAATTTTACCCTCTCGCCTCCGCCTCATCTTATTTTCTTACTTTCTCTTTCCTTTTTCACTTTAACGTTGGACGTTGAAGTCCTTTTCTGTACGTTAATGCCTTTGCACTTTGCTTTCACTTGTCATACGCTAAGGAAATTAAAAATGTCGTTTTATTGTGCCATTCGAAACAGCTGCAACTGCATTTTATATTCTGAGTGGTTCTCTACTCTCTCCATCTGCACTTCTACTCCCCCTCACCCCTTCCTTTCGTCAGAAAAAAAAAGAAACGTAAAAGTCTTCAATTGGTACGAGATTTACGTTAACAATACAGATAATTGTAGTTATTATCGAAATTGTTCGAGAGAAAATAGGTTTATTTCATAATGGTAACAAGCGCGCGGAAAGTATTTAAAGAAACGTTACAATAATTATAACAAATAATTATCTTTAATAATTTTAATTTGGAAGCTTATTGCGTTTAAGTAGCCTCATTTATAAATTTTCAACGTATTTTTTTATTGTAATTATTTATGATAGATAGTATAAAAAATCTACATATATTAAGTAGTACAGTCTATGATTATGTCAGACATGTTTACCAAGTATTATTTTTCATATCAACTAAAAATATCAAAATTTATTTTACGTTAAAATATTTGACATTTATAGGTTTTTAGTGATATAATAAATAATTAAAAAAAAAAAAAAAACTTTTTATATTATAAAAGTTTAAATTATTGTAAAATATTGCTAAAGTGTAAAAAACTCCAAGTTTAATAAATTGTTATTCATCAGAATAAATATTATGATCTACGAAATGTTTTTAATAGAATTTTTGTGAATATTTTGAGTTTTTAAATTAATCGATATAATCGAAATGCAGCGGACTGAAAATATCCATTAAAATAAAGTAATTGGAAATAAAAAAAGATTATTCTCCGCATAAAGCGTGTTTGGTGCAATACTAAATAATTTGTTTATAATATTCCCAGACTCTGCAAAACAATGCTACATAAATTTTATTGACTTGAGATATTTCCGACATGGACCAATTTTATTATATATTCATATTTATTGCTGCACTTTGTCGGGATTGCTCGTAAAATTTAAATTTTTTACTTCGTAAATAAAAATATGATATATTTTTGAAAATACGTGACCGGATAAATGCATTGACATTATCCATGATTTTAAATTCCAATAAAACAGTTACAAACAAAAATAACCAGCGTGAATTGAAAAATTATTCTTGAAAATGTTAAGATTTAATTTACAGATTGGTTTTCTAAAATTATTGTATTATTAAAAATATATAAAATCATATTTACTTAATAAAATTGAATCAATAGCTTGTACTTTTTATGTGATACAAAAAAAAAAAAAAAAAAAAAAAAAAATGTAAATTTATAAATGTTATTAAAAACTTAAAATTTACAATTACTTAGTTATAGCAAGTTTTTTTTTTTTTTTTTTTTTTTTTGCTTATCGAGATAAGAGTTGTTCAATGGTGAGGGTCGAAAGATTGGTTAATCCAAAAGAGTTCGTTATCGCGGTTGAAGATACGCAAGAGATAAGATATATATAGAGATATAGACAAACCAGGTAATGGAAATTGGGATGGGAAATGCAATTTACTCTTCGTAAGCTCTTCGTGCCTTTCTTAAGTAAAAGTTTTTACTTTTATGAACTGCTTTTATACTTCTTTTATGCTGGTTTAACGCTCTTCGAGAGTTCAATAGTCCATGTACACGTTCTCAATCTCAGACAATTGCGATATAATGTGACGAAACTTGTGCGAATTATTGACGAGGTAGTATTTAATTGGGTGAAAAATATAAAAAATATTCTTTAATATTAAATTGTTAATTGCATTAAAACGCTAAATCATTAAATTTTTATAATTTTATGATAAATGTGAAAATATTTTAAGTTTAAAAATAATGATAATAGGTACCGCTGCGGTTTATGTACTTTGTTTTTGCATCTGTTGAATATCATAGATTCTATTGATTAAATTTTCAATAAGAATCTCAATTCTCTATAACCAATTTTTCTTAACATTTAGCATTTTTAAACAATCAATTTTTATGACTCTCGAGCCTTTATCTAATAAACTTTAAAGAACTATTTCAATATTAGTTTGGGTCAGTTTGTCACGCGACACCATAGCTAAGGTCGAAAACCACCAACACTTTGCATGTTGACTTCGAAGATTCAAGTAACTTGCACCTCTTCGTGCTAACTCCAATTTGAACAAAACTATTCAAAGAAAACTGCTAACGCATAAGTAATTTTGTTCTAATTGCAATAGCTACTTAAAACCTCATTGTAATCTTGCGTATAACTAATTACAACCTTAAATTTGAATTATTTTGAAACAATTTAAATATATTTGTAACGCTTAAATTAATAGTAGAATTTTTAAGTCATGAAGTCTCATAAATAATTATCAACATAAAATCTGATATCTATAGAAAAAAAAAGGAAATAATAATTGTGATTTAAATAAATTTTTTCACGTTCATTCATTTATGAAAAATAATTATTTAATTAAGAAAAATTTTTTAATTTTCTAGACTTCGACTATATTATAATTTACAATAAGTGAAATATTCTACTTTTATCGATACATCAGGAAGTTAAATTGGCGCTCTGGCCAATGAAATGAATAGATTCACATACATTTAGGATATTAAGAAAAAATGTATAAGAGCAGACATAAAAGCTTATATAAACATACTTTCAAGCTAAATTATTCCAATATCAAAGTCAATGTACATAAAATAACTTTCAAACAAGGAAGCGAATACTATTTCGGGTACACTCTTTGTTTCTCTATCTGTCTCTCTTTTTTTCCCTCCCTCTCTCTCTCTCTCTCTCTCTTTTTTTCTTTTACCTCTCAAATTCTGCAACGACGCTACGACCATTTTTCATTAAATGCATTACATTTTACATTTAAAAGAGAAGTTTGGACGCTCTTTTTCGACGAAGGTGTACACGGGTTGCAACGCGCATAAATACACGCGCGGCATAAGAACACACGCGCGCGTCCGAACACAAATACACGCGAGGCCGAGCAGCAGTAGTAATTCGAGCCGCAGTGAAATAAAACAAATTAGGCGAGCCAAGCGCGCCGAGTGCATTCGAATACGCAGCAACGGTAACTCGCCGGCAACGACGAGGATGACTACAAGGGACGCGGCGCGTGCGAGCGAGCGCTAAAAATTTCATTTTAAATTCTCAATCGCGCAAATGCGCGCCCGCCCGTACGCTTCCATGCACACGCACGTTCCTTCCCCACCCAACGAGCGCGCTACGTTAAATAAGAGAATTTTAATCTCGCGTGATTATTTTCTAGTATTCGAAAAGAGAGACAGACAGTGGCTCATGGGTATATATATATAGGAAAGGCGCGTCGACGAGCACCATGCAAATCGCGTTTTAAATATTCACGTTGGTTAACCGCGTTGAAATTATATCCGAGTCTGCCAGACGGCTCTCTCAAAGAACGAATGGAAAATCGAAGAGAAGGAGAGAGGAAGGGAGGTAGAAAGAGATAGAAGGAACGAGAAGGGAAGAGGAGAGGAGTATAAATAAATTGACTTCAGCGCGATGTATAAAAAGCTTTAATATAATGTAGAACAGAATGAATTATTTGACTTTTGAAAATTCGCGAAGGATTTATGTAAAATACACACACACATACACACACACACACACACCCACACATGCACACACCTTTACACACACACACACGTATATGGAAAAGGCTTTTATCTGCTACACTTTCATACTTAAATACAAAAATTGCTTTTTGAAATATCGAAAATGTAATTCAATGTTAAATTTAATGTTAAGAAGAAAAATAAAATAATCATTTTTCACACCAATAATTATTTTGTTTTATTATTTGTATAAGTTTTATTCTTTGATACATCTTGGTAAACTTTGTTTCATTAAAATTAAAAATAATATATGCCCATAAATTGTAATTTTAAATTGATTTTATATTGAAAACGTTGCAAAATAATGAATATTTTAAAATCAAATCAACGTTTTGTTTACAAAAATCGCGTTGTTACATTTTAATACAAAAAAAAATATGTTTAAAAATCAAGATTGTTTTAAAAGTAAATATTATAAATATATAGATGACTTTTACAATAAATTTTTTTTTTATCTTTTATATTTACTATAACCAAAATCATTCGGGACAAATGAATGCATCAAATAGTTGAACCTGTAAAATTTTTATTATTCAGACAGAGACGCCTCGCACACAACCTTCATAAAATATACACGAGAAAATTTTCATTCGACGTGAGGTAGGTTATTCGCAAACGCCCGTACGCACATTTGCGACCATCGATTGGCTTGCCCAAGATACACACAAGAGAGAAAAATTTCGCGCTAGATAAAGACGAAGCGAATTCACGTAGTAAATTTGAAGAGTCTGGTGCGCGCGCCAAAAAGGAAAAAAATGGTACGAGAGAGTAGGATGGAGGTTTTCATAGGTAATTCAACGTGAACGCAGAAACGTAACAAGATGAAAGGAAAACGCGAAAAAGCGAACGAGCGAGAGAGAGAGAGAGAGAGAGAGAGAGGCAGATCTTCGCATGAACGAGGTGGAATACATAAATAGATTGCTCCCGTGCGTACGCTTTTCGTTTGCCGCTCCATCTCTCCCTCTCGCTCTTTTTCTCGTTGCCTTCCACTCATGAAAGAGAGAAAGAGGCAGAGAATTTCTCACTCGCTCTCTCGTCTCGTCCTTTCTCGTCTCTTTTCCACGCAAAGTTTTCCCTCTTCTCTCTCTTTCTTGCTCTCTGGCTTCTTTCGCGCGCGCGAGTGGCAGTAGTCTAGACGGAGTGTCGATTTTTGCCGCGGCACCAAATTAGAAACTCACTTCTTCGTCTCTCTCTCTCTCTCTCGCTCACTCTCGTTTTCTGTCTCCGCCTTCTCTCCCCCTCGTTCTTTTTCCCTTTACGCACACGCAACGAACGCGCCACTTTCTCTCTCCGTCTTCTTTCTCAACGTTCTCTCTGCCTCTCTCTGCCTCTCTCTCTCTCTCTCTCTCTCTCTCACTCTCTCTCTCTCTCTCTCTTTAAACTTTTTCGTCTCTTCGGCGCGCATTTCGGCAATACCATAAGTGAATTTAGCGTAGGTCCGGCGTTGTACGCGTATCTATGCCGTACACGTGAGCGCGCGCGGCTTTCTTTTGCTGAATTGTGTTCGCGCGCGCGATGAAAAGCGCCCGTTACTCGCCATGTGTTTTATTTATCTCGAAACCGAAGTGCGCGCCGCACGACGGCCGGGCTTATTTATGCGATGCGATATCTCGGGAATGTATTTATTTGTCCGTGTGTAAAGTCGATCGTTTATCAGTTGCACATGTTCATCTGCTCCCGTTGATCTTTGATTCTACTATTGCTCTTCTATTTATTGTCTTTTGCCGAGACTTTAAAGGAAAGAAGTAAAATGTTGTTTCTTTTATAATTGGTAAAATTTATCGTCAAAACTATCGTTTTAATTGATAATTTTTTTTTTTTTTTCTTAACATAATGATGGTTTATAATTTAGTAAATTTAAATAGTTTACAAGCAAAGTAAAATATTCATAATGAATTATAAAATTTTAATTTTGTTTAAAATTATTTAACGAAGCTTACAACAGCGACATATTTCGAATGATTCTTCACAAATACTTGAAATGAAAGTAAACATTTCAAATTTGAATCTCATTCAAAATGAGATTTGATATGCGAATGCATAAAATGATCATAAATTGATCAAAGTAATAGTTTAAGAATTTTGGCCAAAGGATCATCGGTAAAGCATTTCGTTCTGACGCCTGTGTATCTCTTTTACACATTGTTTGTTATGTAAGATTTTGTTGGTCCTGTAAATATCGTTGCACCTGAATGCACTCGAGATGAGTTTCGAATGGTTTGGAGAGGAGCCATATGGCACTCACTCGCGATGCGAGGCATAAAGCTTTCATTGAATCGCGTCGTGGAATATAAAGCCGAGCCGTTTTAGCACATTGGTCAATTATGTAAAAACATTTAATTGGAATAGAATTTCAAAGCGTTTGTCTAAATAAATGATGTTTAATTAAGCGTCATTCTCTCAATTACTCTTTTATAATTCTCTATATAAACGTTATTTTATGAATGACACTACACCGATGGAAAAGATATCGCGTGTACATACGCGCTCGAACGAATCGATTAATTTCTTTCTAATATTCTATAGAAAAAAATTAATGTAGCGTCGATCGTAAACTTATAAAAAATTTATACATTTAGTTTAAATAAACTTATCATGAAAAATGTGAAAAATAATTTCATTTAAAATCAAATACTGACATTTAATTAAGATGTTAAATTTACAAACTTTAACATGTATACAAAATCTTTGTTTTGTTGTAAAAGTTGAAGAGAATAGTTTATTTTATTTCGATAAAAAAAACTCTCGTAAAGGTATGTAACAAAAATCAGTCATATCTGATATTAAAAGCAATAATTTTAATAAATTACAAGCTCGTCATTGTAAAAAATTCAAAACTAGATCAAACACATTTCGCGAGCTGTATAACTGCCTTTTTAAGTAAGCAATACTTACTTAAAAAGCGAATGGAAGAATGTGCATTAACTACTTATTCTTCCATCCAAACGAATAATGCTTGCACCAAATCGTCATATTTCTCTCTCTCTCTCTCTCTCTCTTTCTTTTCATCATCACCTCGATGTGAAAAGCTACGGTAGATGAAACATTATAAGAGGGGGTTAAAAGTAGCTTGGGTAACACGAGAGAGCGCGAGAGTTTCGATTGCCGGTTCTCCAGCGGTAGAAAATGGATGTCTAATGACATCCCGAGGAAAGTTGCCGCGGCGCAAACAGAAAAAGCGAAAGAACGGAGGCGATCGTTGCCGGTACGGCGGTTAACGCATATAGCACCCCGAGAGAAAGAGCGACGGGTAAGCGATCCGTCTTGTAATGGAAACGGCACATTGTGCGAGCTGTAACACAGCGTCGAAGAAAGCCGTCCGTTCGTCGCCGCCCTTCCTCTCCTCCTTCTCGTATCTTTCTCTGCGTCTTGTTTTTCTTTCATCCTGCACAAGTAGTTAATGGTTTTCTTTTGGATAAGGAGAGAGAGAGATAGAGAGAGAGAGAGAGAGGAGGGAGGGAATGCGTCTGGGCCAGGTTAATGCCTTCGCGCACGACTGAATGAAGATTCTCGTGTCTGTCGAGTCTCCCTCCATCCCTTTCTTTCTCTCTCTCTCTTCCTCTTTTGCCTTTCCATCCTTTCTTTTTCTTCTCTCTCTCTCTCTCTCTCTCTCTCTCTCTCTCTCTCTCTCTCTCTCTCTCTCCGTGCACATCTGTTGTCGTTGTTGTGTTTGCTCCCGTCCGTTCCGTAACACCGACTTTCTTTCTCTCTGGCTCTTGCTCTCTCTCTCTCCTCTCTCTTCTTTATGTACTCAAGGGCCACTTTGTTTTTTCTATCCGTCCGCGTGCGATTTTTCGACTTTACTCATATTATCCAAACGTGCCGGTGCGAGTCGACGACGTCCCTTCTTTGCTCGATTCGTTTTCTTACTTTTTTTCTTCGATCGAACGAACAAGAGAGGCACTTTGCCATGCGTAAACGCTGAGCTATCATCGACATCGCGTGTGCGTTCCCAAGAGAAAAAAGAAAAAAAAGAGAGAGAGAGAGATAGAGAGGGAGCCAATGGGAGAGAGCTTTTGTTGGCTGTTTGTTGTTTTTCTTTTCCCTCTCTTTTTATTTTGGCTTTCGTTCGTCTTCCAAAGTGCGAGAGCTTTTTTTAGCTGCCGATGGAGCTATACCGAGGGAAAACATTTATTGTACGAATTACTCTGTTATTAATTGAATAAACGTGTATAGGCTAGTATGTCGCTATTCGAGCTGTGTTTGTTGGATCAACTAGTCGAGTATTCTAGGTTTCATGGGCAAATAGAAGAGAGTCAGACGAGTATTTCTGTGCGTTTCTACGTTCAAAATTTTATATGAAATGTGTACATGTGTGTGTATGCTTGACGATATCGGAGATGACAGCTTTGAAAACATCACACAATATTGAAAGCATTAAAACTCATTCGAGTTATAAGTTTGGATATTGACAAATTTATGTTTTGTTTAACTTAATTTTTTGTTTTAATTATTACAAAATTTGTACATTTGAAATGTATAAATAATGATATTAATTTGGTTGAACTTTAACTAAACGCTAAATCGTTCAAAGCTCTGATTGACAATTACACAATGCACGAGATTGTTAAAAATTGAAACAAATTTCTTTCAAAGAGAAATGTTTTAATGTTAATAATAGAATCGAGTGTTCGGAAACCCATATTGATTTAAAATAGGCGCCATTGCAAAGCCTTGTGAAATTTACTGTGTTTGTATAGTAAATATAGTATGGATATTTTAAGATTTTTTGCGTCATAAAGAAATTGCGTATGGTGTGGGGTTCGAGTATATAAAGCCTTTGACTGTAATGATGTTGGTGAACTTCCTCATGAATGATATCACGAAGTTTTAGCGCGTAAGTGTCTTTTTAGAATGAAGAATAATGATTCGTTTTTAAATTGCAAATGTGTATGTAATTTAATTTAATTATCAGAATAAATTAAAAATTTTTCACGCACTATTAAACATTTAATATTTGAAATGTGGTTAATTTTTAAAAACAATTCATAAATTTACATCAAAATTCATACAATATTTACGTATAAAGTTCGCGGCGCATACATCTGTAAGTCAAATTAATAATTCATAGTCACAACGGGGCATGTTTGGGTAAACAGCTATCAAGGAAAACGTCCAAAATTCAACGAAGCTCTTAAACTCCCGTTGAAATTTTGATTATTTAACATTCATATATTTATATCGGTATGTCAATTTACTTGCTACGTAAATTATCGAAAGCGATTCAAGCCGTTTCTCGAGCATCCTATACAATCGTACGATGTGTAATCGCGAGACGAAAAAGCATACACAGGCTAATAAAAAAAAAAAAAAAAAAAGAAAGAGGCGCTTAGCACAGACAACGCGACGCTTCGCTCCTTAACGCGCCGGCGGTGTACTCGCCCGCGTCTCCAAAAGTATACGCGTCTAATTTTAGGCGCCGACGACCGAGACAGTGCCGTAGCTACTTAACGTAAGAACGACTTACGGGTGGCCCTCCTCCGACGACGATTTCCCGTATATAGCTTAAGGCTTTTTAATCCGATTTTTTTCTTCCTCGTGCACTTGTTGTTCGTTCTCTTTAAATAACCATGCTTCGTTATTGATTATATATCGGAGAATTTCATGGATAACGGCGAAGAAAATGTGCATCTATATATTATCGAGTATTTTTCTGATTATCGATCGACTCGAAATCTGTGGAATTATTTAAACTATATTTTGTTCCTTTTTGCATAAGGAAGTAAAAATAAATAAAGTTAACGTATTTCTAGCTGTCTATCGTAATAATTTTATTGTCATTATTTGACTATGAGCAATACTCGTATATATTTATTTAGTAAAATGAATTTAATTATTACTCTTTTTATAAATAACATTTCTTTATGATTTTACGCGAACATTCTACTTAAATCCTAATAAATATAATAAAAAATGTTATACAAAACCAATCGATATATTATAAAAAAATTTTTAACTAAACCTTTTATAATTAATTTTTACTAATGTATAATTTGATTAATATAATAAAATAACGTATTAATTTAGAATCCATTATTTCCATAAAAATCAGAAATTCAATTAAGAGAATACTTCTCGAACCGCGCGACGCGTGCGTATTTTATGCGAGTATTTAACGAATAAAATAATAGAATTGTATAAATCGAAAAATCTCAAACAACATTTACATAAGGCTTTTTCGCGCAGCGTAAAATTTGGATTCGTTCCAAATTAAATCTACATATAAAAAAACTCTCTTCGTCCGCATCGACAATGTTTTTAACCGTGCTATTTTTGCTTTGTTTCGATGTAATGCAGACAATACATTTTATTATATTTTTAAATAAAAAATATTTAATTTAAAGATTTTATCTCGACATTTTTAATAAAAACAATCTTATTAAACGTTCACTAGTGTACACATTTTATTTTGGTTTAAAATAATAAATTAAAAATTAATTTTATTAAATTTCAACAAATTTTTATCTAGCAACATGACTTTAATTTAATAAAATTAATTAATTAAAAAATCAATTTTATAATTCTTTAGTGAAATGTAATATAATAATATAAATATATATTTTATGAATTAAATTTATTTAAAATAAAATTTTCTAGACGATTTATTTAACATGAATGTATTTTAACAAAGATTGTTGTTATCATTTGAATGTTTGAATTTCACCAAAAAATGAATGTGTAATTAGTTTTAAGATGAATAAAATATGTTTAGAAGTTTAAATTCTTTCAATAAATTTAAATATATTAATTGATATAAATACTTGAGAATAATATTAGCTATTATTCAATCTAAAATATCGTTATTTTTTAAAGAAATGAACATTATCATCGTAAGTAAGCGTTGTTATTGTGAACGAATTGAAATTTATAAAGCTTTGAGATAAAAGCAGCGCGTTAAACTGAAGCACATAAGCATAACTCAATTGAAAACAACTGCACCTTAAAATTGAAAAAATCTCAAAAACACAATAAAATTTAAAGTTAAAATGGCAAGAGAAACGGGTGTAAGAAAATCGGCGTTTTGCGACGGAAGTAATCATCGAGAGCCGAGGCTCCCGTAAATCCCGGCAAGCGCATTCTGCTATCATCGTATATTTCTTACAGTGTGTAGCTAAGCGGTGGGAGTCGAATTTTCAATCTCTCCGTCTGTCTCTCTCTCTCTCTCTCTCTCTCTTTCTCTTGGCTTCCTTCAAGAGAGAAGGAGAATTCATGCTTTCGGAGATGTAAAGCTCATTGCTCCGCGATGCGCGGATATTATATACCTTTATATCCTACCTCTCACCAACGGAAAATGGCGCACGCGTTCTACTCTCGGCTAAGCCGACGGATTTCTCAACGCCGACGAAGAAGTCTTCCTGTATCCGCGTGTGCGTGCATCTATATATATACACACATATATGTGTATGGATATATATGTATACATCGAAGGCGCATCTCTCGACGAATTCACGAAGCTATATAATCGGGCGCACAGCAGTCTATATAGATAGATAACGTGAATGGCGCGTTTCCTCGCGATCGTACGTTGAGAGACGAAAAACGGAACGTTCTCTATCTCTACCCCCCCTCTTCCTCCCTCTTCTTCCCTATTCTTCTCTCTCTTCCTCTCGTTTCTTCTCTCTTTTCTCACCAAGGCGTGAATTAAGCGCAACACAAAACCCTATCGATTAACTGCGCCAGTAGCTCTCCCCGTGTGCACTTGATTTATCATCCGAGAGCCCTGAAGCACCTGGGGGTCATGTATTAGTTTTTCAACTTTCTCCTCCTCTTCTTCTTCCTCGTGCGATAGCGCACGCGATATTTTAGTGTCTTTTATGTTAGCGATGATAGAGCGAAACGTGTCATCGTCGTCGTTGCCGTTGTTGTTGGTACTTTCTTGATCGAGAAAAATTATCCGACATTTATAGAAGTTCGATCAAATGGCTTTAATTTGCTGAATATGTTCCACTTCTACTTAATTATTATTATATTTTATTTTTCATCGGGTTTGATTTTAGCTACTACAAATTTATTCAATTTATATTTTTTATACATATTTTTTTTACGTTTGTGAAAGTATTGCAATTTATTTATCAAAGTAAAAATGCCTGTAAAATCTAAAAATATTTCATTACGCGTGTAAAAATATTAAAAAGGTGCACGGATTTGAGGAATAAGAGTGCTTTTATCCTGACGAAATTTGATCTGTTATAAAAGGATTTTGATAAAATAAACATAAAATATCTGGATGTTTAAAATTACAACAGCTAGAGATAAATAAAAGAAAAATATTAGTTTTATTAAACTTGATTCAATAAATTAAATTTTTTTTTATTTAGTATTTTATTTAGTTTTTTATTTAGTATTTAAATTGAATTGTGATTGTCCCAAATATTTTAAACCAAAAAAGCATTTACTAGTAGATTCTGAATACGGAATGAAAAAAAATTCCTCATATAAAATAAAAATAAATTAAATAATTTTTACTTATATAAAATAGTTTTCTGCAATTAAATTTTTTTCTCTCAAATTTTTACTAACTGTATTTTCTGACAATCAACTATAATTATAAGAGCTTCTAATAATCTAGATCCTTAAATATTTCAAATAATATAATTAATTTATGCACTTACAAAGCAAGGAGGCAATTTTTACCACTTTATAAATGATTGCATTTAAGACGAAGACTCCACGAAAGCCAAATCAAGCCGGTGAAAAGCGAGCGGTTGAAATAAGAAACGAGAGCTCGTAGCATTAAATCTCATTGAAAAATGGCTCCCACCCTCTTCCTCCCTCCCTCTCTCTCTCTCTCTCTCTCTCACTCTCCCGCTCGCTTGATTCCAGATAACCGCGAAAGCTTCCTGTTAATCTCCGCGTGATTCGAAACTTTAATCACTCCCTCTTACTCTCTTACTCGCACCTCGTTCTTAAGCAGTTAGCCGTAGCGTCCCTTCGAGCGTCAGCTGTAAAGTTGACGGGTAACGGCATGCCGCGCGCGGTAATAGAGGAATCCGGCTACCGGTACCTTATCCTTGCGCCTCGAAAACTTTGTCCGAATTACGTAAGTAAACCGTTAAGCAATCCCCGAATTGCGCATCGCCTTCTCGCGAATATCTTTCGTTCTCTCCCATTTCTCTTCCTTCTTACATTTGTATCTATGTCTTTCTTACTGAACTCATCTAACAAACTAAAAGTACCATTGCCCGCGCGAATGCTAGATTGGTGAAATTTAGTGCCACTGCGCGTTGGTGATTTTTTATGCGTATTAATTCTTTAGAACGAAATTGAGACCAAAATTTAATACGTCTATTTATAGCACGCACGTTTAAATTAAAAATAATTACTTTTAGCTTCATACCGTATTTTATTCTTTGAAATAAAATATTTTCAATTTATTTTATGAAATATTAGAAATTATACAATAAATTGTATTAAAGATGTTAATTTAAAAAATTTGACGACGAACTTAAACATAATTCTGTAGCAACAAAGACAAAAGTCATTAAGATGTCCATATGGAAAATTTTTTTCAAGTTTACATTTTCAAAACCGCAGAAAGAAAACATTTAGCCTCGGGATTTCACTTTATCTTTATTTTGCAATCCCTCAGCTTTCTCTTCAATTCTTACATACACATGCAAAGAGCCCCAGAAGAAGTTTTTTCTTCCAGTTTTAAAAAATTACAGAGCAATAGCAACAGACGCGAGAGAGCGAGGTGGCGACGAAGAAAAAAAAACGCAAAGAAAAGAGGTTTTGTTCTATGAAAAAAAAAAGGAATAAAAAGAAAAAGCGAAGAAAGAAAGAAGACGTACTTGGTGCTGCATCCATTGAGAGGAAAAGAGTAGAATAACCGCGTATGGGCTCGCGAGTGCAAGTTCGATCACACGAGAAAAAGTCCGGTGTGTGTGTCCGTTTTTTCATCGGTAACTTCTCCAAAGGCTCTCCCTTTCTTCCTCTTTCTCATCTATCCATCCATTCTTACACTAGTGCGCTTACTCACATACATACAAACACACACGCTGACACTGGCCGCGCTTCTTTTTCCGTTTGCTTTTTTCCGTCCCCCTAGAGCTCGCGCGAGGCGCTGGGCGAACAACGCGGTTTTTCTTCTCGTGTGCCTATATGCCTGAACAAAGGTCGCACAAAGTAGAAAAAAGAAAAAGAGAGGAGAAATAAAGGGACAGAGAGAGAGAGAGATAGTGAGCGAGAGGAGGAGAAGAGAGAAAGAGAGGTAGAGAGAGATGAGACGTTTGGAGGTTGGCCGAAAGAAAAGAAAAATCGGTGTATGGTTCTCGGTGAGGATGAAGTACCAAGCAGTGAAGTCCTCTGGAGAGCTTTCAAGCAGCTTCTCTTTCTCTCTCGATTTCTTCACGGACTCTCCATATTGCTTCGCTTTTCACCTACTCTCCTCTCGGACTCCCTTTCGAAGCTCTCTTAGTGACGGCGAGAAGTGGGCAGCCGGAAAAATTGAAAAACGAGAATAGCACGAGAGAGAGAGAGAGAAGAGGGGAAAGAGAGAAAGCATAAAAGAAAAAAATGGGATAAAGATAAAAGAAGACCTCTTTCTTTTCTTATGGAAAATGGGATATTTCACGAGAATAACAGCGAATTTTCCATTCGTTATAAGATCGATACCATTCTAGCTTAATGCTATTATTGCTATGATAAGCAAGGTATGAAAACTAATATTAGATATTGCGATACTGTAAAATTTTTTTATAGTATAGTTTTAATATAAGTTAAATAAAAGACTAGAGTACGAAATGAAGAAATCGATAATAGGATTACCGAAGATCAATTTATATAGAGTAAAAATTGCCTTATAAACTATGCATTCGAAATTTTTTTCCTCACAAATTCAATCTCTTTCCATCTCTTTGAAGTAAAAAAATTCTAACGAAACGCAAGCTAGTTGAAAAATATACGCTAGGATGCCAAACTCAACAGTAACAACGATTTACCTTGATTTAGCCGCATATACATGTATCCAAAAATTGGGTAATCCCTGTTGCGAAAACGACGCGGGAGGTTTTAAAGGCGCTGTAGCTCTTGCACCGGAAGCGTTCTAAATGAAAGTGCGACCTCTTCTTCCGCTGTTGAAGGTATCGATACTACTCCTCCTATCCGTTCCTCGATGGTAGAGTTACCAAGAGGCCACGAGGTTAACTCGATCGGGATAAGGTGGGTAAACCGATCGAAAAAAAAAAAATAAATAAATAAAATTGATAAAGGAAGTTTGCTCCACGTTCGCATTTCGGTGCGGAAGTATATACGTTGACGTTTTTACGATGAAAGGTAACCGCGGCATCATTCCATCGTACATTATCGCTTCGTGTAATTTATAAGGGATAAATTTGAGAAAATGGAAAACTTAGTTCGTACAGTACTCGTATATTTGCTTTTTGATCGAGTTCGCTTGCAAAACTATTTCTCCATTTTTTATTCTAAGAAAAATAAGTAATTTTAAATTTAGTTAGTATAATACAGATAGGTTTTGGAGATAAATTTAAACGAATAATTAACAAATATTGACATTTTTTCAATAATTCTATTTAAATCTTGCAATTTTGAAAACTATGGAATAAAAAAAAATAAATTTTTTATTTTAATACCATCTACAATCTCATTTGAAAATAATCGACAGACGGTTCGATTTATTCAGTGGCTATAAATAAATAAACGAATTTTGACTATTATTATAACTTATAAGATAAATTTTCGATAAACATTGCCGAATATTTCTAAATAAATTACATTTTTTAAATCTGCGTAAGTATTCTTATGACACGAACAATATGATAACGTCATTAAGTGCGAAAAATTCAGCAGCAGTTATTTATTTCTCGAAAAATTATTAATTAACATCTCATCAGCAAGGGCTCACCTATCGCGAAAATATACAATTAAAAAGACAGATTATATAAGTATTGAGATAGGGAGATGGGGTAGGAGGTAGGGAGAGGTAGAAAAGCGAACGAACGAAAACGACAAAAAAAAAAAAAATAAATAAAAAGAACAAGGAGGAAGTGGCGGCAACGGCAGCAACGACGCCGGCAACGAGATATACAACGAAGCATAAAAGTAACGGAAAAAAAGCGAAGCCGGTGCTTGCGGCGAGCTGCGACCTACAAACCTCGCACCCTGAGCAAGAGAAAGAAAAGAAGAAATGAGAAGGGTGTGAAAGAAAAGAGAGAAAGAACGAATTTTCTCTAGTCGCCTCGGTGTCATATTCTCTTCGTCGAGAGCGCACGGATTCATTTCCTGCTTTTTATAACGCGAATTTTCTATAAAAGTTATGCATAAGTTTCGCCTGGCGTTTCTATTTTTTTTTCTCTTTCTCTTTATCTCTCTCTCTCTCTCTCTCTCTCTCTCTCTCTCTCTCTTTCTCCCTTTCTTTCTCTCTTTTTCTCTCTTGTTTATTTTTTTTTTTTTTTACGGCGTATAAGTAGGCGAGCGCACCCACCCGCGTCTTCCGTTTCTCCCTTCTTTCGTCGTTTTTATTTTCCGGATTGCGCACCAGCGTGGAGTGAGAAAAGGGAAAGAAGGGAGAAGAGAGAAACTTCCTTGCCGACGTGTACAGACGAAGAAGAGAGAGCTTTCATTTATCGAAAGAAGCGAATTTCATTCAGCTTGCCATAAAGCGTCAGTGTGCGAATTCGCGGAAGAAGAGAGAGAGAGAGAGAGAGAGAGAGAGAGAGTGAACGAGAGTAGGGGTAGTAGGTAGAAATGCCTTGGCACTTTGTCAGACGCCGCCATCGCCGCGACGACGAATCTTTGGCCTCTCCTCCATCTCTCTTCACCATCCTCCTTTCACCTTCTGGTATATGCGCTTGGCAGCTTGTGCAGAGGTTCTCTCACTCTCTTCTTTTTGCATCTAGTGTAGAATGATAAACCTATATACCAACATCCGCTTCCACTCCTTTTCAGTCCTCCTTCCCCCTCCCTTCTCTCTCTCTCTCTCTCTCTGCTTTTGCTCTTTCTCTCGCCCAGCTCGCGTCAACTCATTTCTGTGTCGCGTATCGCACCGCTAATACTAATACCATTACCCCCGAGCAAGCATGAGAAAGTGAGATGTATGATGTTGCTTTTACCTTTCGTTACTTTTACTTAACGTTCTATCTTCTCGTTCTCTCTTTCCTTTTTCTCCGCCCTCTCTCTCTCTCTCTCTCTCTCTCTCTCTCTCTCTTTCTCTCTCTACCTGCGGATGGAATAAAAAGAGAGAAGGCGTTAACTTTTCGCGTACGTATCTACCTATTTACCGCATACCGAAATGAAATTTCCGCAGAGTTTTGTATATATTCATTCAAGCTAGGTCTATTAATTTCATGGATACATCATTTTTTATTTTTTCAATTCGATTATGTTATTCATTTTATAAGTCTTAATAAATGAATTTTATTAATGTAAAAATTAGTACTTTTATCGTGGAATCATACTCATTTATTTAATAATCGTTCTACGTAAACTTTTAAATAATACTTCGAATGAGGTAACTGAAGTAAATTATTCTATAATAGCTATTCTCGGCACGCCAAAGTACCTTTTAACAATCAATGTGCTGTGATGTACATTTACACATTTATTGTTTTCGGAGACACTGAAATAACTTTTATAATTAAGAGGCTTATATTTTTATTACATAATTTTTCTCATCTAGACAAGTAGATCAGCAATATACCCTTGAAGGAATTCAAGTCAGTAGTTGCTGAGACGACAGCGTTACTTGCAACTTTTATATGAGTTTTTTGTTTTTTTTTTTCTTAATCAACAAATACTTATGCGATTATACAACAAATGCATAACTTAACTGCGATGTCTATCTGTTAGTACTTATGAAAACTAATCAAAGAAAATTTATCAATTTAAAATACCCAATGATGTAATAATAAGTTTTATCTTTAAAATGAAAATATTAAATAAGACGATAAAAAATAAAATATTATTGAAAATAATTATAAACAATGTACAAACATTTGTAATGCATGTTATACGAGCATACACAGAAACATTATTTACATATAGTTGTGTCCTCTTGCAAGACATTGCCTTGTAGGAGTATCAACAATTGTTGCGTCGACGTATACACAAGGGGAGCAGTTGCTACGCTCTCTCTCTCTCTCTTTCTCTCTCTCTCTCTTTCTTGGGTACGCAATAATCATCTTAAGTTACACGAGGATTTCAGTAATTGTGTCGCCTTCTCGCATGCACGAGTTTAAGTCGCGGGGTCTTTGTTGTGCGCTTGAATTATTGCACCTGCGGTATTAGAGAGAAATAAATGTTGCTCGGAGACGTAACTCTGTAACGAGTGTATACCAGCGTCTTCTGGTCTTCTATGTACTTGTGTGAGTTTTGAGAGCAGTTTGTCGTTCAAATTACGTTATTGTCCAGTGATACTTGTCTCTTCCGAGCGTTGGTGGTTTATAAGATTTTAATGAAACCATTGTTGCGCTCAATTTTTTTTTTTTTTTTTAAATCTTTGATGTTTAAAAAATAGTATTTGTTATCCATTGCAACATGAGTTATATTATATTTTATATTTATAGTTATTAAAACAGTAAACATTTTATTCAACTTCAACTAAATTAAATTTTTAACTATTCATAAGGAGATGGCTCTAATATTTCATTTGTAAGAACTTGTCTGACTATATAAGGTATATTTTCACTTAAACTGGTTTGCATCAATCAATGAAATAAATCTACTTATATCAATGAATTGTGTAGCTATTATCTTGTTTCATTATTTACTCTGTGCGTTATTTAAACTTTATGAAATATTTTTAATATTTCATTGGGAGAATAACGATTGTTCACAATTTGTTTGAAAATTTATTTTTCTTTGAAAAATTTTAAAACTTTTAAAAGTTCTGTATATTTATGATATTAAAAGTTTTGTATTTTTTTGTTAACTTGTTTTTTTACAGAAAGTAAACGAAACTTTAATGATGCAATAACAATTAAACGTTAAAAGGATAATATTCAAGATGTTCTACAAGATATTTGAATAGCTTAGTAGTAAACACGGTTATTTTTGTTATTTAAGATTACTTAAGCGATAAAATATTAACGAATGATAATACAAGTGCTTCTGGAAGTACTAAGTATCAGTGTTTAAAAAGGTTTGAAGCTTTAAATTTCTTCAGGTGAAAGCTTATCGTAATTAACATAAAAAATGGAAATTACTTTAAAACGAAATAAAAATTGTAATGCATAATAAAATCCATTCGGTTACTTATATTATACCGAGCAATTTTTAATGAAAAAAAAAAAAAAAAGGAAACGATCGTTTATGTTTTCTTCTTCTTTTTTTCTTTTTTACAAAAAATAATATAAGTATTAGAAAAAAAGAAGAAAATGTGTGCATACAGTCAAGCAAATTTATTCATCAAACAGTTTCTCTCCTACATGTAAGATCGATAGTGTTATAAGACAACGATATCATTGCGTTTGTTCGCCATTGAATTTATACTTTTTCATAAGGAAGGCTTTCTTCTCCGCGTAATTTACGAACTACATTATATTCGCTATCTTGTCCTGCCTCTTTCTGCTCCTTTCCGTTCTCTTTAACTACATATACACACGAATACAGCAAAGCTTGGATTCGTGCACACATGTTTCGTTTGAAATTTTTACGACTCACCGGTGATAAATCGTTATTCGACTGTTATTAAAATAACGCATGTAAACATGAGAACGTCGACATACATGCGCGCGTATGTATGTACGCGCAGATGGAAAATCAGGAAAACGGCACACAAACGAGCAAATAATGACCGCGTGTATAAACCTAGTGGGACTTGCCACGGTATTAAAGCTTATTAATTCAAAGCAATAGGCCATCGGAGCCCTTTAGGCGATAAACGAGCGCGTTATTCATGCATATATATTTATATATGTATGCATGCTGTATCAGCTAGAGAGAGAGAGAGAGAGATAGATATTGAGTTTATTCATTGATGTACAAAATTATATATATATACAATAATACTGCTGTGTAAAACAGAGTATGTCAACGTGATAAAAAAAATAAGTCAGAGTATTACTCAAAATGTAAGTCAAAATATTGCTCGTGTGATATCACAGTCATTAAATTAAATAATACGTACCTACGTAAATCAGGGATATCACAGATATTAGAAATACAAATAAACTAAATTCGAGATGATACTTATCAGTCAATACAATAAAATATAAAACAATAAAATAAAAAAATAATAATGGTCGCAATACATAAAAATGATAATAAATTTATCGCAACACAATAAAAATAATAAATAATAAGATCGCAAAAAAATAAATTCATCAAAATAATCGTTAATGAATAAAATAAGTCAGTCACTCATCAAACACATCAACTTTGTTTCAGTTATCCATTAAATACATTCATACACATTCATATACTTTTAAAACTAGGTGTATATGGACTGAGACAAAATAAATTAACATAAATATAAATTTGTATTCAATCGAGTTCAAGTAAGTGTCTCTTAAATGCCAGTTTAAAGCTATCGAGTGACGAAAGATTACGTATCTCAGTAGACATAGAGTTTCATAAATGCGCACCTTGAACTCGGATCGAACGTTTCCTGGTCTCAGTGCGCATCTAAGAGGCGGCGAGTTGTTTCCCCCCTGACAGAGCTCCTGGGTTTGTATCTGGAGAAGAGATTTTTCAAGTAATCTGGTAACATTCTCATTGCCATCTATAAGAATTAAAAAGATCCAGGTGCGAGATGTGGTTGTGATGTACAATCACAATACGATGGTTGCTAGGACAATATATTATTACCCTCCATGCACTAAACAGTGTTCGTATATTATGTGTGGTGCGAAGTGTGATTGTACATGTATTCGCAGAAGTACTTACATTAGTCGAAGCTTGTAATTCAATATCATAATCAGTGTTTTTTTTATTATCAATCTATGTGAAGTCGGAGACGGTCTGTACCACGGTTACCACACCCATGGTTAACTTATTAAAGTTATTTTATTTGCTGTCAAATTCAGCGTTAAATTATTGCAGAGAAGATGGGTGTGTTGATTTTTAATGATATCAGTTATACTCTTTCCTATTTTCAAAAGTTTACTATCAACAACATCCGAGAAGAACTTTTCAAGATTTGTTCTCTCGCTCAGTTAAGCTCAGTTAATAATGTATTTTGACTCTGCACTTGAGTTGCAATATTGTTTATACTGTTAATAATTAAAGCAAAATATTTCTCAAAGTTGGTTATTTTATTTATTAGATTGCGTAAGTCATCCAATTTGTTTAATATTGCAATTCCAGAGTCAGAAAGAGGAGTGCCAGTTCTAGACCGAGAGTTAGGAAGATCCGTGTGTGTGATCTCCGTGGACACACTCTAGCTTTGCGCCAATACAGATAACCGGAATTGAGACTTCTAAAGGCGCTGTCATTCGCTGAGGCACTGAAATTATCACTGACCGCAGACGAATTACCACTTGGTCGATTAATTATTTCGTAGCATCTCTTCACATGTATATGACGTTTTATAGATTTTAACACTTATTTCACTAATTAAATTATTAAAAATTTTACGGTAATTTCTATTACATTTATAACAATTGTGCAAAGTTCCATTTTTAACTGTGATTTTTTTACACTTAATACAAGCCGAAGGAGCCATATTAGGAGGAGAAGCAATTCTAGGTCGATGTTAGATCAGGCAGATCAATATTAGGTCAGGCAAGTAGTTCAACTCAACGACTAATCAGTGACCGACGTCACGTCAGTCATAAAATGCGATCATAAAATGAAGAATATTATAATTTAAATAATATTTATTATTTGAATTATAATATTGTTCTTACTTAAGTAGTAATATTTATTTTACTTTATTTATACAGAATAATAAATATTATTTGAATTACTGTATAAAATAATTATTAAATTTCTTCTAAATATTAATAAATAAAGTAAAATAAATAGTACTACCTAAGTTTCAGTCTTCACTCTCTCTTATTTAAATTTGAATTTTGCAGGCTAGTTGACTTAGTGTATAAGGCCGATGTCGCATGAGTTGAAAAGGCACATGAAAAATACGTTTGTGAGGGATAACCTCAAATTTTCAGCTTAGTAAATTATAAGGGATTTCGAGGCTATAGAATAATATGCGCGTAAAATAATTTACTCAAATAATGGCCTCAAAGAGCTAGTTCACTGGAATATAAAAACTCGACAAAATTGTGTAAGAAGCCAGTGATATTGGCAAAGTACAATATATTAATTAGAAAACAATGTATCGCTCGCCAGCGCTAGAGAGACAGAGAGAAAGAGAGAAAGAGAGAGAGAGAGAGAGAGAGAGAGAGAGAAGGAGAGCTTTGGTTTCAAAGTGCGTGCACAGGTAGAAAAATCTCCGCAGGTGTCAATTAGCGGATCGTGAGTTACTCGTTTTGTATTCATAATGCTAATTAGTCAAATGAATATACCGAAAATCCCTGGCCGTAGCGCAGTGTTTACCTAATGCGAGCAAGTGTCGTGTCCGCACTTTTTGCCGAGAGAAACGAAAAATCCGTTAAAATTGTAATTTCCATCGTTCGTTATGTGCCGATTTTCTGCGATTGTTTTCTTTTTCGCTTTGCTTTTTATTTTTCGTGCATTTTTTTACACCGTGTAATATTCTTTATTTACCGTGCGTGATGATTCCCGAGCGACGGGCTTATCCCGCAACGATCTTTAACAAAGCGAAACGGTCGATCGACATAGTGGATTAATAACAATTTATTATTTAGATTGATGAATGTATAGAAGTTTCCGAGAATTCGCATTCATTGAAATAAGTGTTTAATGAGTCATTTTAACGAATGCGAATTCTCGGAAACTTCTATATATTCACCAATCTAAATGACGAATTCGGGTTGTCGATCGCCGTTTCTTCCTTTTGATATTTTCATTTTACCGTAATAAAATTTTCTTGAAAAGCATAGATTACTAGTGTATTGATGAGAAACTTATAATTGCAAAGCAAACTTAGTTAAAGTAAATGTTTTTGTAATGTTTAATATTAATCAATAATTGTAGTCATGTAACAATTATATAAAATGTTAATTTAAAATTAAAAAATTTTAAATATGTTTATATAGAGTTTATTAATTTAAAATTATTGATCAAGTTAATTAAAAGCGCTAATTATAAGTAATAATATAATGAAGATAAATATTATCATTGAATTTACCGCAACTTAATTAACAGCAACGGAGTTGAATCACTCAGGAAACTTTAAAATAATGCAATATTTTTCATTCTATATTTGCTCAGAGAGTTTGAATAAGATTTTATAGCATTCTAAAGCGATGCATTTTTTACCCGCTGATTAATAAAAAAAATCTCATTCAAAATTTTAAAGCCTTTGCAAATCACATACGAGTATTAGATGTATAAATACGTAAAATGTCACTTCCCGTCATCTAGAAAAACCGCCGCATAAGCGTAATCGTAACTGAATCGCCAAGAACGAGAAAAAACGAAGGTCGAAAGACAGGCAAGAAAGGAAAGAAAATAAAAAATCGGAAAGCGTCGAGCGATCTCACGGGTCAGCTGGATGAAGAAAAGGGAGAGGGACGAAAAGGTATAAAAAGGAATAACCCCTAACGTAATCCGTCGGAGCGGTACGGGCCGCTTATTCAGAGTTCGGATTCACCGGTAGGTCGAACGGTTTCTCTCATTCTCTCTCGGTTGTCTGCACACCGGCCTCGAGTTTACCCGAATGAAGAGCCGAGTGCCCGCGCGCATCTCGGAGGTGGCGGTTCGCGCGCTACACGACGTTCCATTCGTAAATCGGCCAATATGCAAGGCGTTGGACTGACTCCAAACTGGCACATCTCGTTCAAAATTGCCGAGTAGCGCGAGAGAGGCGAGGTAAAGGTCATCGAGTTGGACACATAGAATCTATATATCTCTTTCTCTTCCTGCCCCCCCCCCCCCTCTCTCTCTCTCTCTTTCTCTCTTTTTGGGTCCTTTCTTCTTTTCTTCCGGGAGCAAAGGCGACTTAATCGCGTTTGGCCGAGCGCCAGCGAACGTCTGGCCAGCGACTACTTCGGTTATTCGCATTGTAACCGGGGCGTTTGTTGATTGCTCGATTTCTCTTTTTTCTTTTCACACTCTCTCTCTCTCTCTCTCTCTCTCTCTCTCTTTCTCTCTCTCTTTCTCTTTCTCTCATCCACAAACCCCTTTTTACTTTTTGTTTGAACGAAAAAGCCGTTAAACAAAGGTTAGTTGCCCTTCCGATTTCACTTAGGTAATACGAACGAGTTAAGGCCGTGGATGGCGCCGCGATGATGGCGCGCTGAGATAAGATTTTATATTTCTCGCTTTTCCCTCTTCTTTTTCTATCTCGTTTCTTCTGCTTGCTTTTCCTTTAACTATTTTCTTTACTTATTCTTTCTTTTTCTTCTTATTCTTTTTGCTTCAGTTTTCATTCGGTTTTACTCGCGCATTATTGAAAGCTATCGTTTTGTTGTTTTTTTTATTGCACGAAGTTAAGGGATTGTTTTCTTTTTGCTTTTGTTAAATATCGAAGTGGAAGAAGAAAGGATAGAAAAACCGGAAGATTAATTGTTCGCACGGTTTCTGTACTTCTTGCGCGTTGTGTTTACGATGAAAATATTGATGAAACAAGTTGGTATGAAATTTCCTTTAAGAAAACTTGTTCTTATTTTTATAATAAAATTAGAAAAAAAAAATTATTTCTCAGAAGCTTATTCGGTAAAAAAATAAATAATTTTATTGTCCCAATTTCAAGAAAAATAATTGTTACACGTGAATGTTTCTTGTTTAATTACGATTATTTGTATAGAATAATTTTACTGATGTTACGAATTCATCAAAAGCCTTTTCTTTACAAAAGATTATAATAACACTGAGAGTATAGTTCTATTTCGAAGTAATTACAAAAGCTTTAAGGGCGGTTTAGCTTTATAAGCATTCATAAAAGTGACAATGACAAGGTTTTAGTACAAAGTAAGAGCGTGTATACGGCCAACACAATATGACCAGTGATTCTATTAAAAACAAAAGATTACTTTTACAATTTATTCAGCGTAGATTCACGCATTCAAAATCAAAGAAAATATCGAACTTTGAAATAGTATTTTTTAAAAAGAAAACACTAATTAATTTTTATTTTGCAAGTTTATCGATACCCGGCAATTCTGTTATTGTAATAGCACACAATACGGACAAAATCATTATTAAATACGTAATTTAATTACCATCGAATAGTATTGAAATTTGCTTGAAAATGACTTTTCTTGTGATTTCTGTTTAAATCTAATGCGCGATACAATAATTTACGGTAACCGTCTGCGTGCACATAAAATTAAGAAGTAAACTATGAGATAACATCGTCGAAAAATTCAGGGCACGCAAAACTGTTTTAAAATCATTGAAAAATATTTTATGCACATCTGCTAGCTCAAAAATTGTCACGCTTTTGCATTCATATATATATATATATGAAAATCTTTCATGCACGAGTCTGCACGTTATCGAGAGCTTATGTACACAAGGACCGACAAAAAAAAATGCAGCAAAGAAGAATTGAAATAAAGTTAAAATTATCTTGTTCACCTCGTAAATCAAGAGATATTCTCCGTGGCGCGACAAATAAATCTCCGGGCATTATCAAACAAAAATAAAAAAAAAAAAAAAAAAAAGAAAGAGAAGAATTGAGTAAGCGAGAAAACGAGAGTGGAGGGGAGGTGTAAAAAATAGATACAGAAAGAGGCTTTGGTAATTCAAGCCGGTGTTATTCACCGGACTCACACCTGCTGCAAACGGTATGTATATTGTGTGCGCTTGCACTCGCTTTATGATCTCTCTCGCTTGCTTTTTTTCCGCCAACTTTCTCCCGCTCCCGTTCTCCAGGTTTTTTTTTTTTTTTTTTTTTTTTTTTTTTTTTTTTTTTTTTTTTTTTTTTTTTTGGCGCAGTCAGACCGACGAGGGAGTTTATCGTTCGAGCAATCGATCGCAGGTAAGCTTTTTATCTGCAGGCCGCGTCACAGTCGCCAGCAGCAGCGACACGGCCTTCCGGACTCTCTGCCAAGTTCGAATTGTGCGGAAGCACGTACCGAATATAATAATCGCCTCTACCGTCCCCATCCACTCCCCCAACTATGCGCCGGTGTAGAGTCCCACGGCTGTAGCCGCTCGATGTGGCCCACTAGTTTCACAAAACGAAAAGAGACCGCTGAATCTATAACGATTTACCGAGTACACCGCTGGAAAAGAGAAGAGGACGGCAAGAGGTGAAGGAGAGAGATTGAGAGGAAGAGGCTATAAAAATGTAATTCAAGTAGACGGAGATAGAAACACAGAGATTGAGAGAGAAAGGATATAGATTAAATGTTAATGTCATGCTTTGCCGCACTTGAGTTTTATTTCACTTAAATTGTGTAAATTTTTAATGATTCTAATATTTGAAAAATAATTAAAATTTTTTTTGTTTAAATTAGCTACTTATATTATAATAAAGTAAATTTGATAATAATTTTAATAAAAAAATATTTTAGCAGGGTTTAGTAAAAAAAGAATAAAGCTTCTTCAGAAAAATAAACTTGTTCAAATCTTCAAAATAATGTGTCATATTTCTTTTATCGGACTAAAAAAAAAAAAAAAAAAAAAAAAAAAAAATCCGCGACATTTTTCACATCGTAATTTTTCATATACATTCATTTTCGAAAGCGTCCTCAGGCTCAGCCATTATTACAAAAGTGAGAAGCAAGGTAAACGGAGATGGAGCGCGCAATAGAGAGAAAGAGAGAGAGAGAGAGAGAGAGAGAGAGAGAAGTAAAAAGACGTGTATGCGACGGTGAAAGTAAATTCAGGTTTATTCAATGCGCAGATGCGCGGTGGCTCTTGCCGGTAAATTATATGTTTTGCCTGTGGGTGCGACGAATCCGTTGTCGGTGGCCGCGGTAGCGCGAGCCGCGCTCCGGTAACTACTAACGGCCGTCGCGCGAATCTCTTTCTCTCTCTCTCTTTTTATCAAACTACGTCGCATTTCCCCCCCCCCTCTCTCTCTCTTTCCATTTTATACCAAAAGCGAAGTCCTATTTTGCGTAAATCTGCATTCGACCTCCGCTTATTCCTATGATTCTATATATCTCTACGCTCTCTCTCTCTCTCTCTCTTGCTCACTATTTCTAACGCATCTCTTTTTTCTTTCTCCTCCACCTCTTTACTCGCTCGCATTTTGTGCAGGAAAATTCCACAGCTTGAAATATATTTATCGTCGCGAAAATGCGGAATAGTCGACGAACGTATGCAAATCTTGACTCTCGTTCGGTCGCATCGCGGTCCTATATGCGCTTTCTTTTTTTTTTTTTTTTTTATCACTTTCGACCCTTCGTTTTTCTTTCCCGACGCCTCCTCTCTTTCTTTATCCGTTCACTCTCCCTCTCCCTATTTTGCTTTTTCACCTTTTTTCTTTCTATTTGTGTTGTTTCACTGAGCGATTGTCCATGTTGTATGTGTTGATCAGATGTCGCTTTTACGAGAGAAAGAGGGAAATTTGAAAAGTACAGAAAAAGATAAAGAACAAAGTTGTACAAAGAAAAAATCGTTTAAACGTTCGATAAATATTAGGAAACATTCGATTATAAACTTTAACTATTTTATAAAAATGAAAATAAAAAAAAAGCAAGCAAAAATAATTTTATATTACAAATGTAATCATTATCAGCATATTCTGTTGCAAAATATAAATGGAAATTAAATATATATTGTTAAAATAAAGCACAAATATTATATTTTGTGCCTGTTACTAACAAATAGCTTTTTTTTTTTTTTTAAACAAACGAATAAAATAGAAAAGAAAAAAATAAGAAATAAAAATTTGAAAGAATTAAAAAGTGTATGAAATAAAAAAAAATGTATAAAAGAATTACAAGAACAGTAAATAGATAAAGGGAATAAAAGAGACGAGAAATAGACAGAGGACAGTAGTTGAAGGAACATGGGCACTGATAAATACAGCTAGAACTACGTGACTGCCGCCTCAATGGAACGAGTCATCGTTTGATCAGCCGAGCATATGCGACTCTCTCTCTCTCTCTCTCTTACTCTAGATTTTGCACACAAGTACACACAAATGCGACAGGTTTAGTCTACGCCGATGCTGTGCAGCTTTGATTACTACTTTCCGCGGTTTGAAGATACGACGCATTATTTCTATCTCACTTACTATTCCTTTTCATTATCTCTTTTCAATTCGCTGCTTTTGTATATATGTATATATAAAAAAACTCGTCATTGGCTACTTTTCATTATCTATACAGCGCGTAATATTGGGTTTTCAATCTTGACTATCAGCGTCTGAATGAAGCGACTGGTTTTTTTCCTTTTGTTTGTACTAAACAATACTCAAACATCGTAGAAAAAGAGAAAATAGAAAGGTAAAGAGTAATAGATAGAGAGAGAGAGAGATATCGTAATAGAGGAAAAAAATGTAATTTCTTAATTATTTCGCCTCTTTGTGCACGTATACGCAATTTTACGCCTGCAAGCACTTCGGTATAATTAAAGCGTTTAATAATAAAAATTATCTCGTGCTAATGAAAGCTATTAACTTTTTATATAAATTCTCTCGCTGACGCAATTAAAATCGGCGTTTGTTGAAAAAGAAAATAATTTAAATTTTTATATTTATTTGATAATTTAATGCGTAACTCTCATGAGTTATATTTGATCTTAATAATGGAAGGCAATATTTTTTCCATATTTTTTACGTGCATTGAAATAAATTTTATTTAGAGCAAATTTTATTAAGAAAACTTTCGAGTATCGATAAAAATTCAATACCTAATGAACGGCACTTCAATTATTATTATAATAATATTTTTACTTTTATAAATTTTGTAACAACGTTAATAAAAATAAAATACATTTTTATTTACGATTCAAATCAAATAGATATTAAAATAAAGTATCGGTAATACGCCACATTTCAAATATGTCCCAATTACCTTGATGAAAGAAAAATCTTGAATCTCGACGGCAAAGGACATCATTTAAAAGTTAAGGTACCTTCATAGCGTTTTTTTCTCTTTTTTACAGATTTACACAACTCAAGTTTGGTTTTACTACAACCAATGTTAATTCTCTCTCTCTCTCTCTCTCTCTCTCTCTCTCTTGGAAATTGCCTTCCATATCACCGACAGCTCAGAAATCTTTGTCGGTGTCCCGTGACTGACGGCAGCAAGGGCTTTTAAACTAATTGCGTGCGGATCGCGCCGTAGACTGTGAGTAGCAGCAGCGATGAAGATGGAGATGGGAGACGTTTCAAAGACGTTACCGAGAGCTTCTAACGAGATTCACATCGTTTCTCTCTCTCTCTCTCTCTCTCTCTCTGTATCCAATAGCCGCGCGCATATCGTATTAACCGATACGCGTGCACTGGAAGCAAAGCTACTCGTTGCTGCCTTTCTACCTTATTTGCTTGCTTACGCTGTTTCCTTATACTCGTTTGCTTGTGACGGTTATGGGAAGAATCTTTTCGATCGGAGTCACGCGCCCCTTGTACGCGTCGTATTAAATTTACGTTTGCCGTGAATTCCGAATATTCGGAGATATGATCGTAGCTTTTTCTCTGCTTTGGCTTCGTTTAAAATTTCCGAATTCCGGTACGTAGTTACGTATACCACGTAACATTACGTACTTTGATTATTAAAAGTAATCCACGATAAGCATTAAAAGTTTTTTCTTTTTTGAAGCTTAATTAATTTCAACTTTTTAATAATAATTAAATTTAGTCATATTTCGTTTAGAAAAAATTTTAATAAAATAAAAAAATGCGAGAATTTTCTCTCAACACGCGATAATTCATTTGAACGGTATGCAAAAGGCGGGGCTTCTTTCTCGTCCGCAAAAGAGATGTAACGCGGTCGCCTACTTTTTAATTCACACAGTTTTATACGTGTATATATATGTATTTACAGGTGTGTTTGCGTTCGCAAACAAGCACTTATTCCAGATGCCATTATCTCAAAGAGAAGTGCCGAGGAAAAGAGGAACGAAAAGAAGAAAAAAAAAAAAAAATTCGAGGAGGAAAGAGATGGAGATAAGGAGATAAGGGTAGAGAAAAAGCAGAAGACGCCGTCAGCGCGGCAGCCACTGAAGAAGATGAAAAGGAAGGAGGGATACTGCTGCGTCCGGAAGCGCCCTCGCAGCGTTACACAGTCGCACACCGACACCTTCGTGCGCTCGTGTGTCTCTACGTTGTACGTGTGCTTCCGCGCGTAGTTTTATATATATGCATGTGTATATATAAATAAAAAGTGTCGCGCTAACGCGCCAGTCTGAGGCTTACCGTTTGTGTTGGATCCGAAGACCTCTTCGCGGTTGCAAAGGAACTCCATCTTTAAGCCAGTGCACTCTTGGAGGTGGCGAACCCCTTGTTCGACACACGAGCTTAACCCTGTCCCGGTACCTCGCCACTGAGTCTCTTAGCTCGGATAACGTGACTTCTCTCACTGAAACATCAAAGGAGAAAACCAAAATTAAAGCTTCTTTGCTACCCTTAACATTTATTCTCTCTCTCTCACTCTCTCTCTTTCTCTCTCTCTCTCTCTCTCTTTCCCTCTCTCTCTCTCTCTCTCACTCTCTCTCTCTCTCTCTTCCTTCTTGCTTCTTCCTTTCTACTTTGCTTTCGTTTGTCCATTCGTTCATTTGTTCATTCGCTCGCTTCTTTGTTCATTTTCTTACGTGTCATTTGCTACACGACTTTACTTCGCCGTCTCGCGGAGACCGAAAGAGAGAGAGAGAGAGAGAGAGAGAGAGAGAGAGAGAGAGGAGGGCACGGCATAGTTCAATAGCGCCGAGACGGCCGTTGGTGAGTGAGCCGGAGCTATCGCATGCCACGAGAGTATTATTTCGCTTTCCTCCTTTCAATATTGATCGTGTATTTGTAAAAAATGTTGGTATTAATGGGTCTTTCTTCTCCCCGATCTCCACCCCCATCCACCCTTCCGACTCGCCTTACGAGGGGGCGAGGCTTTTGTAATAGCGTGATGAAAGATGTTATTTTTCGTAAGAATTGACAATCATATTTTAGATATTTTGCAATCGAGTTCTGGCAATCATAAACGCGCGGGATTGCATGGATGGTTTTAATTGTACCGTGATTAATGAGGCTATCTCGTTTATTTTTGGGTGGATTTAATCGAACGCTTTTGATATTACTTTGAGCTTATTACAAGAGCATGTAGTTGATTTAACTATTTGTGTCAACGCGTTACTCCTTTTAGTCCATTAGAATATATGTCGAACTTGTACGTTAAAAAACTTAATTAATTGGGTTATTTTTAATGTTCGTTTATTAATAATTATCCAAGATTATTATTAAGTGAAACAGAAGAATAAGATTGAAATTGTATCTATTTAAAAACTTTAGACGTATTGGATTTTAACAGTATATTCTTTATAAAGAAAATACTTCATTGTATACAATTTAATGATTCAAATAGAAATTAAGTATAAATTGATAAAGAATAAAATATTACATTATTTATTATTTTAAATCATTTTGTAAATAAAAAAAAATAAAAAATGATTCTAGTTATAGTGATTTAATTTATATAAATCCATTTACTGGTAATTCAATAATCGGTTATTGATATTTTTATAAGATATTACTTTACCTATTATTTTTAATACATTATCGATCATCTCCTCGAAAGTTATAGTTTTTAGGTCTTGTCGTATGAGCCTCTTCTTATGAGATACAGCATGAAAACAATATCGTGATGAAAGATATTATCGCGCAGATTATTAGCAAACATCAATTGTATCAAATAATTTTATCTAAATTGAATATTTTTGGTATAAAGTTAATAAAAGGTAATAGAGAAAAGTTTAATTTTATTTAAATAGTTAATATTTAAATAAATATTTTCTAGTGACTTTTGTCGATTGAAAAAATTTTAATTTTTTATTACAATAAACATTGCCAGGAGCAGGAAAAAAAATATAGAGATAAAATTTCAAGCAAATATTGGCTAGATAAAAAAAGTTCATCCCGATTTTGACGTTAGATAAAAAAATATATATATGAGTTATTTACGCATTCGTAAAATCGTATTCAATTTTTTCTAAATATCCACAGTTATTTTTATACATTTATTATTTGTTTTGATTTTTACATTTATACTTTTTAAAGTAATTTTATTCATTTTGATTGCAACGATCGTCTTCAATTACCGTCAATTTAACGTTCCTCTCCTATTGTTCTCAGTAAATTGAAAACTATATTGAACAATAAATGCAGTTTTCCTCATTGAGAATTGACGACAAAAGTTCCTTCTCGTAAAATAAGACAAAGGAAAAAAGAGAGAGAAAAAAAAAAAAAAAGGATAGAATAAAATAAAAAAGAAGACTTTTTAACTTTACAGTATTGTTCTAAAGATTACGATACAGAACACAATTCTTTTCGACCGTTACGGAGAAATTTCAGAACGAAATGCTAGATGAGAAACTACGATACTTTCCGCTCGAGAAAGCAGCCGGGGTAGACGACGACTTCCTGTTTTTCCACCGAAAGACCGAAGGAGGAAATCTCCCTTGCCCCTAGAAATAAATCGAAGGAAAATACCTCCGCCATGCGAAAGTCGCCTTTCGCCATGATTTCACTCACTCCCTCGTTTGTTGTCTTTCGCTTTTTGTTTCTTACTTTCTTCTCAAGTTCAGAATCAAGATTGGATGCAACAAAACGGAGTATACTTTGAATCAAATTTAGTAGACGTAAATAATTCTTTGGTTTTAGAACAGATTTTAAAGTTTATCATATATAATTAAAATTAACCGATGAAAATAAAAAAAAAAAAATTTCACTTCAAATTTAAAATCTGAAATCTATTTTAAATAAGTTTAGAAAAAAATTACTAAATTAAACAAAAAATTTCTTTGTTCTTTAAAGATTATCAGAAATTTTGGAAATTCAATCTTTATAAAAAGCTTTGAAAGCTCAATAATTTTTGGTGATTAACATTCCAAATTTTTTTTTTTTCCTCCTTTCGTTAAAAAATTTATCGAATGATATACTTGTATATTATAGTAATCTTAAGCCAATTTGAATTTTACATTATTTTTGTGCGCGTTTATATAGAAAGTAAAAAAGATGAAGTAAAATCTGCACATGAAGAGTTCAAGTTTTCTAAGTACAAACTTCACGGGAACTTTCCTTGAGTGAATTTCGTTTTGCAAAAACTTGTCCAAAGCAAATTATACTTGATGAACTTCAATTATATACCACGTAAAAAATATCAATATAAATCATGCAAGTAAATAAACTTATTAATATTAAATCAAACGTGCGTTTCATTTTTCGTCATTTTTTTTTTTTTTTTCAACAAAAGCAACGTCGACGTTCACGAATCATAAACTTTTCGATAGCGATTGAAAAGAAAAATAAAAGAAAGGAATACAAAACAAGCTTAAAAGTCTAATATCCGCCTTTTGCATTTGCATTTCTCGTACTCCCATCGTGCCTCTAAATGCCTACGATCGAAAAATCGATCGGCGTCCGGTGAGTAACGCATCGTCGACTAGCAAATACCGAAAGCGCAACAAAAAATCGGTCTCTCTCGCTCCTACAACTACTACTATTGCTACTTTTATTACTACTCAAATACGTAATCGTCGCACAATCTACTCTCTTTTTCTCTCTCTCTCTCTCTCTCTCTCTCTCTCTCTCTCTCTCCATTCGTCGGGCCAAATCACTCCTGCGGTCGAGAGAGCGCAAAAACTCGAATTCGGATAAAATGAAAAGAAAAAGAAAAAAAGAAAGAAAGAAAAAGAGGCGGACAGCTAGAGAAAGAGAGAAAGAAAGAGAGATGGATAGTGCGCCCGGGGGGTTTTCGACAATGCGCCTTATCGTGCTGCACGAGCGCCACGGGATAAATGCGGAACTGCGGTTTCGCGCGATGGCTTTGCTCTCTTTCTCTCTCACTCTATTCCTCCCTCTAACCCCTCAGGGTAGTAAGAGCGTAACACTTCACGAAATGCTATTTAATGATTAGCGTCAGTTTTTCACTGTGATGACTATCTTGCAAGCGGGGACGCGTGAAAAAATTTGCGTTTTTCATTAAAACGTACAAATACAAACTACAGCCCGTGCATTTTGTTTTGCTTAATGCAGTTGTTAGTATATATACTTTCAGAATAATTTTCGAGGAATTAGATAAGGTAAAAAAAAAAAAGTATTATACGTGCATCACGTCGTATAATAAGTTTCGTTTCCGTTGTATAAAAATCTTTAGGTTTTAAACCGATGCGTACGTGAAGAGAATGCTCTCCCGTAAAAATAAATGATCCGGAATTCACGATCCGCTCGATTTTTCTTGGATCTTAAAAAAGAAATGCGATAAAAATTACTTTTACATCATGGTAAAATTTATTACATGTTTTTTTATCTTCTCTCTCTCTCTCTCTCTCTCTCTTTCTCTCTCTCCTTCCTTATGAATATTTATCAGGTGATTGCGATAATTTTTACGACTCGTTATAATAATTATTGTATAAAATCATTATTGTAATTTTCAAAATGAAAGTCACTTTATATTCGCACGTTTAAAATTAAAAGCGCATATACAAAACGCGCTTCTGAAACCAAACAGATTTTCAACGAGCGAAGCTTGCGGTCTTTCTTTCTTACTCGCCGATTAAACGTTAAAATACGAATGTAAATTTTGCCCACGGGAGTTACGAACGTACCGGTACGAAAATAAAAGACGGAGGAGAGAAGAGGGAAAGAGAGCGACCAGTAAGATGAGATACGGCAAGAGCAAAAGGGCATGGCGTCTCGCGATGAGAATTTAAAGAGGACTAAAAGTGCACCTCACCGTAAAACGTTTCTCTCTCTCTCTATTTATCTATCTCTTTCTCTCTTTCTCTCTTTCTCTTTTTCTCTCTCTCTATCTCTCTCTTTTTCTCTCCTCGCTTGTCTCCTTTTTTTCCAAGCGCTTTTCCAAGCCCCGTGAGACAGTAAAGCAGATGAATAGAGAGAGAGAGAGAGAGAGAGAGAGAGAGAGAGAGAAAGAGAGGGACGGAGGGAGGTTCGCTTGCGTAAAAAAAAACGACCGCATATGCGGTACGTAACGAGACGAAAGAGAAAAGAAGCGTGAGGGGAGGAAAAGGACGTATGAAAAAATAAGACAAAAAAATAGGTGAGAATCGGAGAGCAAGGGGAGAGTTAAGAGGAGAAAAGGGGATATCCAGTGCTGCTCAGCCACACGTCTCGCGCGGGGTAATTCCTTTGACACATCATTTTCGCGCGCAAGCACCCGAAGCTCGACTCGCTGTGTATTGCATTTGCCGCATTTTCTCTCTCTCTCTCTCTCTCTCTCTCTCTCTCTCTCTCTCTCTTTATCTCTCTGTCTGCGGGAAACAGGAAGTTGGAATTTCGAGTAGCTGCGGTAAAGAGAGACTTACGCGTGCATGTGTGTGTGTGTGTGTGTGTGTGTGTGTGGATGCGTGTAGGAGGATGCACGCGTGTTGTAGTTAGCGCGGTTTGTCGAATGATATATACATGCATAAAGAGACGGTCGCGCGCATACTTTGTACCGCGCATCCAGAGACTGCCGGGTGGTTTTTCATGAAGAAAGTGTTTTATGCGTAAAGGATTCCTGATGCGCACTTTTACCGGTATATCGCGCTTTGTTTGCTCTCTTTTCTCTTCTTGCTTTCTCTTTTTAAATAAAATGCGTGCACAATGGACAAAAAGAAATAAAAAGAAAAATAAAAAGAATTGCGAGATAAAGTTGCGTGGAAAAAGGCTTTAATTATTGCCATCTTTCCACAAATATTATTTTATAAAAAATTTATTTTATAAATTTTTTAAACAAAATTTTCCTTTTACTTGTTTGTTTACCTTTTTGCGGAATATTTTAATTACGGAATATGTGAGAAAATATTGTTGGCAAAAAATAATTTCTCGACGTTAAAAGTAAAAGAATTTTTTCGAGACAAAATTAGAGTTACTACAATTGTACGAGCGAGCGAGTGTTTTTTTAATTTTCACTTAGAAAGGTTTCCAGCTTAATGTGATCTTTTATCTTTTCAAAGAAATCTTTAAACATTTCTATCTTAGTTGAAAAAAATCTTCGCTTTGTAAAAATTTTGTAAATCTGTAAATCATTTCATTTAAATGAAAAATTGTTATTTTTTAAAAAGTTTTATACAAAATTTTATTAATTTTATATCCATTATAAAATGAGGCCACTGTTTTCAATCTTTCATCAATTGTAAAAACAAATTAAAGAGAAAAAAAATATTCGTTTCCGCGTAATAGTCGATAAATAAAAAGTCTCGGAATTCAATTGAAGAAAGTATAAAAAGGTGTTATGTGAAGGAAAAGAAGACAGACGTACAGTCACGGATTCGAGACTAAGATAAAAAGCGAGCAAAACAGAAAAAAAAAAAAACTCAAGATAAATAAGTAAAGAAAAACAAAATAAAAGAAAAACAAAATAAAAAAAAAGAAAAAAAGGTAACCGTAAAAAAAAAAAACAGTAACGAATAGACTTTCTTTTTCTTCATGTCCCAATCACGTTCGCTCACCGCACGTCGCGGGAGGCTCTCTCCTGCGTCATCGGCTGTCACATTCAGCCAGCGGCGTATGTAATTCCTTCGACGTGGAAGCCGACCGAAAAAGAGAGAACCTCGTGACCATAACCAATTCATTGCGATGACCGCGACGTCGGGAAGACGGATCGATCGGTTGTATAGATGAAGAAAAAGAAAATCGCGAACGAAGTTAAAGAGGAAAAGAGAGAGGAGACGAGCGAGGGATGGCCGAAAATGCTAAAGAGGCGATAAAAAGCCCCGCTCGGTGTATCGCGTACACGAAGTACTTTTCCCGTCGAGAAGACCACGTTTCATGGGAGTGGCATGTATGTGCTGCTAATGGAATGCGATTCGTTTTTCTTTTTTTTTTTTTGTCTCTGTTTTTACTTTCTACTAGCTTTTTCTCGATGAGATTTATGTTAACTTATCAATTTGGGTAAACGAGCTTTTGAATTTCTTTTTCTTTTCTTTTTTTAATTCTACGTTTAAAATAATCCTATAAATAACAAAAATTTATTGATAATATTGAGTAAATTTGAAATTATACAATAACCTTGTTTGTGAAATAAACTTTAACGTCTGGCTTGGAGATAACTAATGACTGTAATAAAATATCCTTTGCGATTGTAATAAAACACCTGCTTTTAGCAAACGTATATACGTTTTATAATAATATTTATTGCAATAAATTAAGTTTATATGATAATATATTTTTTCCGTTGCATAATAATCAACTTTACATGCCGTTCATAATTATTGAAGGAAGATGCTAATGACTGCGGTTGTAATGGTCTCAAAACACGTGAGCCTTTACGTTAACGTATTCTTACAGAACGTGCGAAAATATAAATTTACAAGTATGCTAAGCATCTTGGATGGAAAATAACGCGAAAGGAGAAAAGCGCAATTTATATACGCGGCTTATAAAATATTCAAAATTGTAACTCATATGTTTTAAATAACTAGTGAACTTTTATTATTTTGATTAAATTCGTTAACGTAAACAAGATTAAATCTTTCGACTCTTTCCATCGCTTTATTTGCTTTATTAGATGACTATTTCTTTTGAAATATATACGTCGACACTTAAACGACTTTGCCGAAACCAAGTATTTATCAACTTTGCGCGTTGCTCAAGAAATATATACAACTTCTATTGAAACTTATTTTTTAATATTTCTATTGACGATACGAAAAGTCTGTTTGAAAATGAAAATAAATTTTTGTTCTTCTCAAATTAATAAATAATATTTATAAATAAATGTAAATTTACTTGGAGCCATCCGTGTGGCATAATGTGTTCGCATTAGCGACGTTTCAATCGCCTGCGCGAATATAAATACGCGTACCTATACATGAACATATATATAGTATATATATACACACATGCACGACAAACCATGGTATAGGAATCAAAGACAGGTGAAAAATGCCGAGAGGAAGAGTAGGAAGGTAGCTCGAGGGTGGAGATCGAGCAAGAAGCCGCGTTTGATTAATGAAAGTAGCCGTTTCGAAAAGAGTGCATAAAATAACAAATAGCGCGCGTTACCGGTATTACCGGCCGGCTTCCATCCATACGAGCGAACTCGAGCGGCCATACATACACGTATAGGATTCCAGGGCAGCTCTATCGGAGAGAGATCGAACGTTTTATCGGGTGGCACGCGACCGCGTCCGTTGCCTCGATTGCCTCACGATGTATACGTATGTATATATGAAAGCCTATATATGCAAACGTACGGATGCATATATATATATATATATATATATATATATTCGCTCGGAGGCAGGTTACTCCGTTGAGCCTCTATACGTCAAAAGCACAGCCGCAGGTCTTGCTTTCTATGTGTATAATGTACGCCTGAGTGTGCGGCGCCGTTGTTTTGCGGATTAAAAGCGTGATGTCGAGCCAATGCTCGACGCGCCCAACGTTCGCGATGCATCTGGAGCGGACTGATTCGTCTCTTTTGTTTTTGATATTGTGATTCGACCAACTTGAAATGCTGGCTTAAGGACGACGCTTGTTGGAAAAATTTCTCGTTGAAAATTTATTTATATAATGGACTAATTAAAATACTTATTAGTTACAAAGCTAACGTTGAAATTAAAAAAAAAAAAAAAAAAATTATGTGAAATTCAATTAATCACTAACTATAACGATGGCAGGGTTTGTAAATTAGGTTATTAAATAATAGTTACGTTCGCGAAACGCAAATAAGTTCGTCGTAGATATTTGAAAATACAATTATTATTATAACTTATATAATTTATTAGACGAATCGGGATTAAGAAATAACGTATCAACTTTTCGCGGTAGGTATGATGTCATTACCAACGAAATGCGAATCTAACATTCCGCAACGATAACTTACACATGCACATATGCACAGACATACATGCACCAACTCGTAGACAGGTTGAGGTTATACGAACAAAAGCAACCCGAGCCGCAAAATTCGCGGAGAAACTTTTGCGCGCGCGCGCGCGTGTGCCTCCTCCTCGCGGTAGTCTGATGGAAGTGAACAAAGCGTGTATGTAAGTCTATGTATGCATAGGAAAAGGGCGTAAGACAGATTGAAAGGGTTAGTAAGTCTCTTGTATCGTACGAAAGCTCGCTCGCGCACACGAGCGCATATTTCGTGCAATTTCGTGCAATTCGCTCGTTGCATCTAATGAAGGGTATTGTGCAGTTTAGCGAGTAACGCTAAGGGAATTCGTTTACGTGGAGGCCTATCCGCAATTGGTTCAAAAGCTCCTATCTCACATTCTCTCTCTCTCTCTTCTTTCTCACTTTGTTTCTTAGACTTGTGTTTGTGTGTGTGTGTGTCGCTCTAAGCGCTCTCTGATTTTTTAGACTTGGAGAGAGTATGGGACGCACAGGCAACTAGCGCGTCAATTTGGTATATTCGATCGCGAAACATCAAAAGCGAGACTCTTCGCTTTTGCATTAGAATGACGTGTCGTTCGATCTGGTAAGTGGCAGACATCAAATCGGTGGAAATATTCGTGAAAAAGTTCAAAGATGCATTAATGGAATTAAACGAGAAGCCGAATGAATCATACGTCGAAAAAGTATACCTGAGTCCACTAGAATTTGCAACATTTTTTTTTACTTCGCCTTTACGCTACTATCGATATTTGATTTTTTTTTTTTTCAATTGTTATGCCTATCGATATTTAATTTTTTTTTTTTTTTTTTTTTTCGAAAAAAAATTGTTATGCCTATACCCATCGATTGTAATGGGTCTTTTTATTTTATAGCTTGAATGAAATAAATTTTATGAATTCATATTAACTAATATACTTTTAATAGATAAAATGTTTCTTAAAATTATATTAGTTGAATATTAACTGTACGATTCTTAAAAGTACGTAATTTTACTTAAAAATCAAAATTTCTATTGATTAAATTTGAAAATTAATCGGATAATGATTATGCCTCAGATATAAATTAATTTAAGTTTTTGTAATTAAAAGAATTATCTATAATGTTAAATATATAAGAGCTTTGTATTATTTTATTTATGTAAGCGATTAAAAAATTATGTTAAAATTTGTAAAATAATAAATTTATTATTGATTAAAAAAAAAAAAAAATTATAGAAAATATTATTCATTCAATAAAATTTAAAGGGACAGTGCGAAGATAAATTTATTAACTGAGAGCGCGGATATTTTGTTTTGAATCGGCGAAGGTCGCGCGAATTCTCAGAAACGCGGCCGAGAAAAATTCTAAGAATCCTTTAAAGGCTGGCTCGGGCAATAAACTTACTGTATGAATGAGAGGAATGAACTCTTAAAGGGGATAGGATATATCAATTTATGTAAAAATTTATATTTTTAAATCGACTGAGAAAATTTTTATGGAAAGCAAAATTGTATTTTTCTTTAGTAAATTTCTATAGTTAGGATGTAGCAGTATTACAATGTACGGTATGAGATATTGTAAAATAAATTTTCAATCTCATATAAAAATTAAATGTTATAAATTTTACAACAATGCTTTAGAAAAATCCCTGATAGAACGTATATTGATTAAATTGTAGGATTTATATTATTAATAGACTTCTTCGTATTTTTATTGAAAATTTTCATACAATCTAATTATAATTTACCAATAATAAGCGTACCATAATAAATTTCTTTAGAAATATTAACTTTAACGTATACATTATCACATTTTACATATTTATTAAACAAGTTTAGTTAACGAGAAATTTGTTTATAAATTTTTAATGTAAGAGATACAAATTCTTTAAATAACTTGAAAAAATTTTTGAAGAATGGTGTCATGAAATTATTACTTGGTATACTATACTTGTTATCGAAGATATTATTTTACAAACTATTTGTCTAAGATTCCATTGAAATTTTTTACAAAATGAATTTATACTTTTACCTTTTATATTTTAAAATTTTTTAGATTTACATATAAATATCTTAATATATGCATTTGAATACTTGAATTGGAAACACTTCAATAAAAGTTATTGTTGATTAAATAATCGTTGCGTAAACGTGTACACCGAATATAAAAATACATAATAATAAGCATATATTCAGACGAGCGACACACCGATATCTTTCTATTTTTACGTAGTCTTTCATGTTTACAATTATAGTCATAAAAAGAAACAAAGAGAGATCTACGAATGGATGTGAAATTTCAATGTAAAAACATATATATATATACATGCGCGCATACATACATCTCGTAATATATATTTGTAGAGAACAGTGGCCTAACACTGAATAAACAGCTCGACGGTGCAATGAGGAAAGCATTACCGCGTGTTAAGCTAAATAAACAGAGCAGCAGTGACGGGAGGAGTGCGGTAGCAGTAACTCTACAGGTCACGAAAGCAGAAGAGGGAGAGAGAGAGAAAGAGAGAGATAGAAAGGGATGTAAACGCAATGGCAACCTTCCATCGGGTGCTTCCACAATATCTTAACGAGTAAAGTAGAGAAAGACCCATGTAGCCTCACCGAGCGAAGGACAGTAAATGAGAGGGGGAGAGAGAATGAGCTGCAAGCTCTTGCATGCCATTATGCAACTTCGGGTCAAACCCTTAAGTCACCTCGACTCCGGTTGTCTCTTTCACGAGACCCTTCTCTCTCTCCCTTCTCTCTCTCTTTCTCCTCTCTCTCTCTCTTTCTCCTCCCTTCCTTGCTTTAGCTTTCCGATGCCCTGTCAAACGAGGAACACAGCTCGCGAGTAGGAGCTCCTCGTGCGGTGGTATTGTCAGTTAGCTACGCGAGCTCAGTAGTACCATAAAGGGAAGCTCCTAAGATCGATCTCTTGCGCGGCGACTAAGCGTCCTTGCGCTCCCCTCCCCCTTCCCGTTACTTAGGTACGTCACTTCGCAACTGTTCTCTCGTATAATTTCAAGTTCCATAATAATTTCGCCGGTTTTCTCTATTGTAAATTAATTTTCAGACGGTCTTTAAGATGCTCATAAGTATATGTATATTAGTATATGCCAGAAAATTTGAAAGCAAACTTTTGTCAAGCGACGTGTATTCTTTTTTTATTTTCACGAAATTTTTTTAAAGCTTGTCGTCTTTAATGAGCAAGCGATTTTATTCTTTTAAAAAGTGTATTTAAAATATTGTTAAATGAGAAAAAATAAAATATTATAAAATGAGAAGTGACTTGAAGATGTTTAATAATAAAACATTTTTACAAATCATTAATATTTGAGAGAAGAATTTATTTAAATTAATATAAATCGCGCTGTTGGCTCGAATATTTCTCTCGAATTTTCATGAAAAGATTATTCTTATTGCGATAATGTATTCCAGATCTAGATTCGAACATCTTGTCTTGTTTGCCTAATGCTATCTTCTTATAGGCAGAGCACTCCAATCAGCTGCCATGTAACAGTGGACAATACCTTGTTACTTGCGGTTTCACCCTCCGATACACATCTTATCCCGGTCGCCTTAATGCAAATCTTGTGTTCGATTTAATCACGGTAATAATTAAATAAAACACCTTTGAATCGACTAATTATTAGATCAAAGTTTGAAACGATCGTGTCTTATTTTTATCTTACAATGCAAGTAAGATCGGTAAATCTATTTTATCTTGGATTAAAGACGATAAAAAAGAAAATAAAATCTAATTAAAAATTCCAAGCAATTGGGTAGTCGAGTTTACTCGCAAAATTTATCTTTCGAAATTAATTTCAGTCGGTAATAGCGTGATATATGCGCGCGTTAATAAAACACGGCGAATATAATAACTTTTCTAAATAAAAACTACGGGGTAAAACGCGACAATACGAAGCTTGTTTGAAGTAAATTATTCAGCGAACTCATAGCGCCGAACAATATGTGCGCGCATTAAAAGAGCGAGATATATAGAGAACACTCGAATATCATCCAGAAAAGTATTAGTCGAAAATAGGAGCCGGTAAAATTCTGGCGCGCACGCTCGTGCTTGATGGATAAAACGTACGCGTGAATTGATGAAATCCCGGGCTATAAAACCGCGCTTGCATTTCGCAGTGGGTTTTAAGCGCTCGACGCGCTTTTCATCCCTCGCAACTTGTCGCTCGCACCCAACTCTTTCTCTCCCTCTCTCTCTGTCTCTCTCACCCTCTCTCTCTTTCTTTCCCCCACCCCCCTCTTTATCTCTATCTGTCTCTCTTTCCCGTATTAAACCGACCGAATATTTTCTCCTCCTCTTTCATTCTGTATCCATCTTCTTCTGCTCTATCTCAAGTTTGGTAAGAAAGGCGACAGAGAGAGAGAGAGAGAGAGAGAGAAAGAGCGGGAGAATGCAAATAACGCTCTCGACGTCTCTCCCTTCTTCCGTGGCTTCAGCCCAACCTCGGCGTCCATAAATTCAGCGCAACGCAGTGTCGCAGCCGCCGTCGCCGCCGCCGCTGACGTCACGATCACAAGTTGAACGCTCGGAATACTGCGAGCGAGGCGCGTATATATGAATAGCCTCGTGGAAGGTGCCTTCGTACTGAGAGACGTCCGTTTCCCCCGCTTAAAATGTAATAAAATTACGCAACTTGCAAAAAGATCTTTTTCTCTCTCTCTCTCTCTCGCGCTTCTTCTCTCGTTTCTTTTTCTCCCTATCCCGTCTCTCTCGGCTCGCTTTCGAGAGCGACAAGCAACTTCTTTTTTTTGTCCGCGGCGAGGGAGGGAAAAAAATACGGCTGTTAGCAGCTAGTTAGAATCAGCAATCTGTTGACGTTTTGCCGACGACTGCGCGGTAATGATTTCGTAACTTCCTTTTCCGCGTCTTTTAAGACCGACGCTCCTCGTCTTTTCGGCTCGACGCCGAGTTCCGTAAATAGATTACCGTAAGTAGCGTTTTATTCAAGCACCGCTTCAACTTTTTTACAAACGTTATTTTTATTCTTTAAAGTATTTAAACGTGTAATGCTTGCATCTTGTAAATGTAGGCATTGACATATATTTTAAAAGAATTTTAAATTTTAATAACCATCGTATATTTTTTTTTTTTTTTTTTTTCAAAGTGATTTAAAATTAATTGAAATCGTGTGAAAATTAACTTTTTAGGATTAAAGAATCATCGAAAAAATCAAAAAACATTGAAAAAATCGATGTTGTTTAATCCTGTTCGCAGCAAAGGAAAAATTAGCGTTGAATTTGCCAAAGATTGCGAGAGGGTATCGTATTGTATCGGTAACCATAGCTTCGCTGAGAGTATAAGAGCAGTGGTAAGAGTGTGCAATCGAGGATACGATTTACTATACCCATATGTATATATATAACAAATCTGGCGCGCCCGTAACTGCCGGCTAAGTACGTACTTAACGTTGTATGGCAGCCCGATGAGGTGTTCGACAGGGAACATTAGCGAGAGCGAAGCGAACGCGTGCGAGCCGGCTGCTAATCTCGAGTAGGCGGCGCGGGCAAGTCGATTAAGCGATTGACGTGGCGCGAGAAGCGCGCGCTAACTCACGTCTCAATGTTTACACCCGTCATCCCTCCCTTCTGCTCCCTCGCTCATCTCTTTATCCCTTTCCTTCGTTCGCGTAGGTACGCGCGGGCGTTTGCAAGTGGCGCTTAAATAATTGAAACGCTTTGAAATTCAAGTATCGCGCGGTGGACGATAGACGTTTTCGATCGACTCGATTATTCGTCTCTCGATGCTTCCTGACTCACGTCGATTACGAAATAGTTGTTCGATTGAAATACTTACTCTTGAAGTTACTAAATCAAGTATTTGACAACAATTCAAAGACGAATCGCTTTAGTCGACATAAATTTTGTGTTGTTTAAAAATAACTCGTATCTTTGTGAAAGGCAGAAGAGGCAATTTTAAGTGCTACAAATTATTAAAATAAATGCAACAAAAATATAGTAAATAAAGCAACGATAAACAATTATCTTTAAATTGTCTAATTATTGTACTTCATTTACTTTATTAATAACTGAAATTTATAAATACATATAATTATTAATAGTCTTATTGTCAAAATATGCTGAAAATAGCGTGGGTAAAGTAAAAGTTTATTTACTTTTAAATTCATAGGATTTCTAATTCAACAGAAAATTATTATTTTCTACCGAATTTTATAATCTAATTAAACCGTTAAAAATAAAAGTTTATTTATAAACAGAATTAAATCATCGTTGCATATTTCATAAATTAATATTAAATTTCGCCTCTTTATAAATTCAAATTACTCGATACAAGCTTTCCAAAAATATCTTTCTCATTTACACAAACGTATAAAAATTCTGTGATGACAAACGTCTTAAACATTCGAAATTGTGCCTCCAACGCATCATACCGTACCGAACGATGTACGTAAGACTTACATACGAGCAAACGTTAATTTTTCATCGTCGTTACATAATATACGGTGCAACGCACAGACATGGCGTCTTGACATCCTCGACTGTAACTACTTATCGATACACATGCCAAGTAAACGTTTGGCACATGGCCGAATCGAGAATTCATCAAAACGTCCGTTTATGTATCAGTCTTGAGGAATTAGAAGCAAAATATTTTTACGAAGATTTACGTGTCATTAATTGCGTCTCTCTCTTCCCTCTTTCTATTTCTTTTTCCTTTTTCGTTTCGCGCAGCAGCAGCGAGTTGAACGGCCGCAGATTTTTTGCGATGTAGCCGCGGCGCGCATTGACAAATGAAAGACGTTATCGCTATAGGTGGAGGCTATATACCGCAGACTTTATGTGCGCGCGCGATTGACGTGTGTTTGCCGTGCTTTTGCCAAAACGTTAGTTTCGCGTGCTGGAAAGCGCGCGAATATAAGCCACCGGCGCGTTGGAAACGCGACGATTAAGGTCGTCGCCGAAGATGAGCGCTCGGTGATAAATTTCACGGTCGTCGCCGGCGCGTCTGACGCGTGGAATTTAATAGTCGCGAGAGAGAGAGAGAGAGAGAGAGAAAGAGAGAGGGCGGGCGAGATTTGATAAGTTTCCGAGCGCACAAAACGACGGCTTTCATGTCGGGTGACCGATGGTGAGATGGAAAAGCCGATGTTTTATTATTTCCAAGTGCCAGCTGCACGCCTCGATAATGAGTATTACTGTTTGCTTTTAATGGTAGGTACTTTCGTTTTTTTTTCTTTGCGGGGACGTTTGAATTTTGAATTACATTTCTTATACGAACAACGTGAAAATTAATAAAAATTTTTTATCGCGGAAAATGGCAGAGAGTTATTCGCAATCAATCTGCTTACCGATTATAAATGAATTAATGTGTGTTTAAAGTAGAAAAAGCTTTTCAACTGCTTTAAGATATTACTAGTTAAGATATATAGCTTAAAATTTCGAATAAATGTTTATTTTAATCCGAGAAATAATATTTTAAAAATAACATGTAATTTTATAAGTTTTTAATTTTTTACAAAATAATTTTCACAAGTAATTAAAGACTATTTAATATTAATTTCATGATTATGCGAAATTTTCAGACAGATAGGACAAAGTTATGTTTAAAATTAATAAATGATTATATATGTTTACAAAGCAATGTTAAATAGTTAAATTATAAGTAAAAATTAATGAGATCCAACGTATTAAGATAATTTTATAGCAACAAAGGTGTACATGTATCTTATTGCACCGCATGCGTCGTCGTGCTTTTAGTCGTTAGCTATTGTGGTTATGTTGCATCTCGATATACGTACTAATTATTTCCGTACTGCTAAACCCTATATTACAATTGAGATGTTAGCTAATTTATTGCACTAATTTTTACGTCATGCAAAAAGATATGTCTTGAATTTAGTAATGCTATTATTCGTTTAAATAATTTCACAATAATAAATTTAATTATTGCTTATATATTTTACGTCTTAATTTAATAATTTTAATTTCAATTTACTGCAGATTATTATTACATTTTATATTTATAATTCTTCGTGTGCCTATAATAATTTTTGATTTTATCGGTAATGATTATGAAATAATACATTTAATGAGTTTTATATAAGCAATGAGTAACGAGCTGCATATTTACATAAAAATAATATTATTAAGCTATATTTATATCGAAAAATTTCGAATTACAGTCTCGAATATTAAATAACTGATAAATTTATGCATAGGGAAAGATTTTAAATCGATAGTGATTTAATAATGTTTAATTATAATTTTAATTAACTTTACGTGTTATATAACTCAGCTTAAATTTATATTCGACATCATGTATTAGAATACTACGGTTAGACATTTTTATTTTACATAGAACTGATTAAATTGCAAAATTTAAATGCGTAATTTTATAATCACAGCGGACGGTTTATTCATTCATGTCATTTAAAAATAAAGATAAAATTTTATTTACGAACAATATTTAACGCATAATCGGTCAATAATTTACCTTTTGATTTTCTGTATATATACAAATTTGTTTATACACAATAATCTGTTCTAATGAATAAAATCATGAAAAAATATCGATTACCAGTTCAATTCTCATTTTTCAAAATGCTTTTAAAGAAAGTCAGAACTGAATACTGTCTCTAGTTTCCCTTTATTATTATTTTCATTATTATTATTATTATTATTATTATTATTATTATTATTGTTATTGTTGTTGTTATTATTGTTATTATTATTATCTTCATTATTTTTTTCCACAAACAAATGACAAAGCCCAGCCTCTTTTCTTACTTTCTCAGAAAATCAGTGCGTAATGGTTTCACCTCACAACCCTGTGATCATATATCGGATTTTGCATAGCCGCACGGTATCTCGTCGCATTATATAACCTTGAGAGAGAGAGAGAGAGAGAGAGAGAGAGAAGGAAAAAGAGAGACCATCATCGCGTGCTCTAACGCTGCTATCGATACACATATAAAAGCTATCGATTACTAACCCAACTATATCATAGATTCTATATGTTGGGCAATAATTATTGTCTCTATCCTATTACTCTTATTTCTCTCTACCCTCTTTGTGTGAAGTAAAAAGTCGAGCTTGATGTTAAACCCGATAGTTAAACGTTGATTTATTGAGAGAAACATTATACTTTGCTGGAGTACTCGATCATTGTAAGAAATTTTCAAAAGAAAATTTAATCACTTTTATAAAATAAAATTTATAAAATAATATTTAATATTGATTATACCTTTAATAGGAAATGCCAAATAAATTTTCCAGAGGTAACAAACGATAAAATTTATGAAAAATTCTCATATATATTTTTCATTTAAATATTAAAGCTTACATTACTGGAAATTATACTTCAAAATTTGTAATGACAGAAAATGCAAATAATTTCTCGAGTACTAAAACATGTAACGCAATCAATAAACATAAAATTTACCATTTGAATATTAAATTTAACGCGTTCAACGTAGAAAATCTAATAATTCGATCGATGCAACAAGAAAAAAGAGACCGCCATAGAGTTTCTCATCCCTCGGACTAGTTTTTCTCGGGCTGCTGTACATTACATCCGTAAATTCTTTTTTGCGCGCTCAAGCTCCAAAGTAGATTCGCCAAGATGATCCGTATAAAGTGACGTTAACGTTACTCGAGATATATCCTATAAAAGAGAGAGGGATAGAGAGAAAGAGAGACAGAGCAATGTAAGAAGATCGGTGGTTTGGAGGTCGCAAAGCCAAAATCGCGAGCCGTTAAAGTATAGCAGTGGCGAAAATAATGCGAGGCTCTTACGTGGACTCGCCGTTTTGAATTTATGTAGATGGCCTAGCTGACGGCCTGTTTAAATCATGACCTTTACCTCAGCGGGGCTCCCGAAAGAGAGAGGAAAAGAGAGAGTGGGAGGACGAAATGTGCCACTTCGTCTTTGGGATTTTAAGCCAGGGTTCGTCTCCTCTTCTCTTCTCTCCCCACCCCCCTCCTCTTCCCCCTTTCGTTGGTGAAGAGAGAGACTCGAGTGCCTCGGGAGTGCGATACGCCGCGCTGGAACGTGTAGTGCCACTCGAGCACTTTGGAGTACTTTGGGCTGATGGCGTTTTTTTGTTCTCCTCCTTTTTTCCGAAATTAGACAGATGGGAAAACTATGTACACTCTTGAGGTAATTATACGCAAAAAGTGCCAATACTCCTGATACCGCTACAACTGAGTATAGGTGTATTTTTTTATTTTTTACATTTTTTTCTGTTAGCATTTTTTTTTTTTTTTTTTTTTCGAGGAATATAAGGGGACGGATAAGTATAGGATGAACTATTTATGGGGATTTGTGGAGTATCGCGAAGAGTAATGGTGCAGCTGGCATCTGATCATTTGACTTATGGCCATTAACGTGGACGTTTATGGACTATGAAAGTAGATTAAGTCGAATTTTATCGTGATTTGTGAAGTGCGAAAATAAAGAAAGTGCGTTAATTTTCAACTAAATAGCCGATCAAACTGCAGGAATTATAACGTTTGGAGATTTGATACTGCAAAGCATACTTTTATTTATGTAAATATTTTAATATCGACATTATTTTCGCAAAACTCGTTGTGTACATAATTGACTTATATGTGAATTTAGTATTTATACAATATAGAGTAATACATAATTATAAATTTGTTTTTTTATTCTTTCATTATAAATTAACATTCTTTACCCTATGTTAGATTATTTAGATTAAGCAGGATTTTCTTAATGCTTACATTTAAAAAATTTAATTGAATAATTATAATCAAAAAATATTGACAAATGAAATTAAAGTTTTTTTAACAGTATGTGAATGAAAAAATATGAATAATATAAATATTCTTTGAATATAAAAAATATTCAATTTGAATACAAACGATTTCAACTGTAAATTTAAAGTTTTAGAAATAGTATTTATGTAATTTTTAAAATTGAAAGACGTGACCCGTTAATTAATATTTATACACCTGTAGAAGTACACGTACGCTTAAAATTTTGTTTCTACCTCGTATAAATTTCACGTGACAATGTTTTAATTATAACGCGCTACTGTCCAAATATTTCACCTGAATAAACTGTAAAAATTGCCCTTAATTACGATTCAAACGATCATTTAAAACAGTTACAACGCAACAGGGATAACTACAGTTTAATTAATAAGCGAGAAAGCAATTTTAATTAATCAACTCGCTGAAGTAAATACGTTTCCAAGCCGTATGCTACGGGCAATTTTTATCAAACTGCGTTTAAGGAAAAGAAATAAAATACGATCAAACACCGTCCGCCACAAAACGGTATAATCACAATTCACTTTGTATAATTTTAATTATATCTAGTTCGTCGAGGAGGAAGGAGGTGGTGAGCTTCAGTTCGCCGCATCGAGAAACACAGAAACTTATTTCCGTATTCCATTTTAAACGCATTTCAAATTGCAGAAGCTCATTCGCCCGAGAAAGACAAAGAGAGAGAGAGAGAGAGCTTGCGCGCGTTCTTTCTCTCACAAAATGAGACATTCAAACTGAATTTGTAAACGAAATTCCTTTCACCCCTTTAATTTAGAGCACTTTCTTTCTCTCTTTCTCGGAGTCGCCGGAGAAGAGGAAACCTCAGGCGAGTCTCTTTTGTTCTGCCTTCTTTCTTTACAATTCACTTTTATTAAAACCAAAGGCAACTTGTTAAACGGGCATAAAATAAGAGAGCAAGCGATAGCGCTCCTACAACAATGGAAAGGTCGTCTACTGCGCCGATGTCCTCACCGATACATTAACAACGTTAACTGCTTGTCCTGGAATTCGAAAAGAAACGCCGCGAGCTTCGAGTGCCGATAACTTGATTTAATTATAATATATCAATGTTGAACTCTACGTTTGAGTATCCAACGACGCGCTATAAAATTGTCCCGTAAAATTTTCTACATTTGTATAACGCAGAGCATTCGTTTTCCTTTTTCTCATCGAGAGAGAGAGAGAGAGAGAGAGAGAGAGTTTCCGCCGTTGTCGTCGACGCTATCTCCGCCTCTTTTGTGAACCAATGTCGAGCGTTATACCGAGATGTATTCACAAGTTTCGTTTTTTTTTATTTTATTTTCAGTAGTTTAGTAGCAATAAGTTCTTTCTTTACCGTATCTGTAAGGGCGACATTTTGCACTATTTCTTGGATTCAATTTAATTAGGATTTTTTGAAAAATGTGTTTCTATATTTAATATAAGACTTTAAGTAATTTAAATAAATCTTTCTTTAAGATTATTTTCTGTTAACAAATTTTTATATATAAGTATAAAATTATTATTTATAAAAGGTACTTTGCAAAATTTTGCTAATTATTAATATTATATATTTAAAGTAAAAATGTAAAATTATCTAATATACTATATAAGTATTAATAATACATGATTGTATTATTATATTAATATTAATAGATAATTGTAGTACATGAAAATCAATTGATCAAACAGTACAATTATACTTAACCAAATAAACTAATTTAATAAAATTTTCAAATTAGTTCAATCATAGCATTTAAGGTAAACGCAAAAGGTTAACCGCAACAAACAGTAACGGGACAAAAAAAAAAGAAAAAAAAATGGAAAACAAAAGCAAAATAGCGAGAGCGATGATCAAGCAAGCTTTTAACTTCGTGGAGCGCGACGCAAACACAGCCCTTCATACGCACGAGCGCGCGTATACACGGCTTCGTTCCCCACCCTTAAGAGTTGGAAAAATGACCAAACACCAAAAAAAAAAAAAGTCGGACGAAAAAACACGAGCTAGATATAGTCGGCTCGTTGGTGTTGGTGGTAGGAGGGGCAGGGGGGGGAGAAGCTGCGCGTACCTTTATACCGTATAAAGCATACGCTCTGCACGCGACCGCAAAACGCACGCGTGCACATTTGTTTGCAAACTCACGCGTGCGCTCGTATGTGGACTAAGCGGTTATCTAGATCGCTCGGTGAATACCGAGCGGCAGCTTTGGCCTCGTTCTCCTTCACCTTCCCCTTCTTCTACTCACCATTTTTTTTGTCGTTGCGCCGGCTTTATTAAATAGCGAGGTTGAAAATACGCGTACACAAAAGTTAGAGAGAGAGAGAGAGAGCGAGAGAGGGAGAGAGAGAGAGCAAGCGCAAGTGTCGTTTACGGTGGCGCTTTTACGGGGGACACGTGTCGAGCGCGTGTTGCCGCAAGCCGAGCAGATCGATCTCGCTTCGGTCAGACTGCCATGTCGCAATTTGTACTTATCCGTCTGGTGAACAGCTGCTTATACCGACTTTTTTTTGGCAAAGCCAACGATGCGCCTCAAAGCTCGTTTTTACTTTTTTCTCCGTTTGCTATGTTCTTTCGTTCACGACTTGGTATACTAATTGCGCGTAAACGATCTTGTTTCCATTGAGTTCTATTGCCTCTATTTCTCTCTCTCTCTCTCTCTTTCACTCTTATTCTTAGTGTCGCACTTGACGTATACGGGCGAGCAACTTGAATTTGTAGATTTAGATAACGCGCTTTGCTATAAAGCTCGTCGACTTTATTGCCGAGCTCGTTCTTCTTGGAAAGGATAGCTTTGTTATTGGTCTCGTTTAAGATTTTAAGATAAGAACAATAATGGATGAACGTTTATTCTACATTAGTAATTTTGAAAATTCGAATTTATGTATAACTAAAATTTTGTAATATTTTAGAATAATTATATATCTTACGATTTCGGTGTTTAAAGTGAAAAACAGTTTAATGGTATAAAAAAATGCTGTTGATAAACTTAATTAAAACTCGATGAAAAATTCAAAAATTTATCGATATAAAATGTTTGCTCCATATGTGTATTTATAGCAATGAAAAAAAAAAATAATAAGCTAAAATATCATGACAAAAAGTAATAACTCATAGACTTAACTATTCGTAATCTTTACCTCTTTATTATGTTCGAATAAAAATTAAATGTTCCTTTAAATGAATATCGCTAAATCTAATCGTTAAAGTATAATTATTTCTTTTATTTTGGAAAAAAAGGCAAAAAAAATCATTCGATACGACATTTATTAAGTAAAGTTAAACATGCAACATGCAAACTTCCTCCCGGTATACGTAATAATAACCTAAAAGCTCCTCAAGATTCTGTCCTCGGTTAATTAATATATCGTACAAACTACAACTGCAACGTACCAGAAAACACGAGAAAGCTTCTTGGCTTACTGCAACGTTACATAATAACCTCTCTTTGTCTGTTTTGTTTTCTCTATTGTACACCGTATCGTATTATCAAATGAGGAAAAATTTTACAATAACTAATTCTATATAAAATTTATCGTCATTTATCCAGTACACATCCTATTTTCAATACATTACGCTGTGATTTTTCGAATTGCATAAGTGCTGAATAATTTGATTCCGCGCTGAATTCAGAGTTAGTGGCATTCTTTCTCCTTTTTCAAAATCGAGCTTTTCGTAGCTCTCGAGCTGCTCTTATTTTAGTCCTCGGCTGAAAGAGTGAACCGAAGCGAAGTCGCATACTTACGTATGTACCTTGAGAAGAAAGTGAGAGAAAGGATGGGGAAAAGAAGATAGGGAAATACAGTGAAAGCGAGACAGAGAAATCAAGAGTTTACAATGAAAAGAGCTTTGGTAGGTATACGCATTCAGGTGTTCGCGAGAGTTAAATTCCGAATTCAAGAATGTCATATTAAACGAGAACGCGTTACGAGAGAGAAGTAGTAAGAAAGTGTGAAAGAGAAATAGAGAGAGAGAGAGAGAGAAGAGACCGAAAATCGGTGCAAAAGCGTACAAGAGGGTGTGAGACGACGCATTCTAGCGAGTGGATAGAACGAAGAAACTGGATAGAAGGGCGAAATAGAGAGAAAGAGAGAGATAAGGTGAAAGCAAGCGAGACAGAGTCAAGTGTGGGTTCACTTGGTAAGGACGTCGGGAGTGTTTGCCTAGCCCGGGCACGAACCCCGTAAATAGAATCCCATTAAAGCCTTGGCGCGCTGCTGCTCGTCTCCTGTCTTTTGGTACCCGTGTCTACTTCCCTCTCTATCTCTCTTAGTTTTACTCTTTCTTTTTCGTCGTCATGTTTCTCTCCATCTTCTTCTTCATCTTCATCTTCTTCGTCTTCGTCTTCTTCTTCATCTAGTCTTTACGTCTTTGCTTTTCGTTCGTTTCACGGTCTCGCTCGCACCCTTTTGGTAAAGTTCGACATCTTTTTCTTGTTTCTCCTTCCATTCGCCCCCTTTTTTTTTCTATTTTCTTCATCCTTCACCTTTTTCGCCATTAAAGCGTCTTCGCAATTATTTCACCAGGTTGAATCTAGTCCCTTTCTCTCGGCACAATCTCCTTCCGATCAAACACCATATCTTATCTCATTAATCAGACTTCTTTTGATCCCTTTAATCCATGTCTTAGCGCTTGCTCTCAATAGAACACGACGACACAGCGATGATTGCGAAATTTTTTTTTTCTAATTTTTTTGTACCTTTCTTTTTTCTTCGTTCCCATTTCCTTTTTCCGTCGCGATCGCTTAGATATATTTATCTTTGCACTCGACGTAGTTATCAAAGTGAGTAATAAATTTTCTGCTTATTGAAATAAGTATAACGTGAATAAAAAAGTGTGTACCAGCATTAAAATTTGCTGTAAGCGAGCTTCTTACAAATACTTATATACGAGTTAAGGGTTAAAAAAATCTTGTTATGAAATGATTTTACTTTTTTTTTTTTTTTTTTTATGTAAACATGAAGAAAAAATATCAACATTTCCTGTGAATTTTATAAGAGAGCTCTTATGTATTTTAAAAATACTTGAAATTAAAGTACCTTAAAGTTTTTAAAAAAACAAGTATTTTAATAAATGTACAACGCAATTTGTTCTTACACATGTTTACGCGCACAAATAATTCTCCCTCTTTATCGCATTTATTAAGCGCCAGATAAAGAGGGCTTGTCCGGTTCGTATGAGACACGTCCTCTCTGCGAGGGGGTTCAGTCGATTTTCTTGTAATTTATTATTCAAGAAATTGGCGGTACTTGAGGGCACCGCCCTACACCGCAACCCGATCACACGCTAAGATCTTTCTCTCTCACTCACACACGAGATTCTCTGTTTTGATACACGCGGACATCGAAAAGTACCGCTAGCCGCGTTCCCTCTCTTCCTCTCTCTCTCACTCTCTCTCTCTCTCTCTCTCACGCATGAAATTATATGTCTCGGCGCACGCGGGTGTATGTGACATAGGCTAAGAACGGTTATATCGCCTATCAAAATCACTCTCTTTCTCTCACATACTTGCTATACTCTTTTTCACTCATACACCCGGCTACGTGCCCGAGACTAGTTACAATCTTTTCCGACTCACCACACCTCGATACAGTAACCTTGATGACGGTGAAAAAGATGGACGCCAATAGCTCGCCAGTTACACTACTTAGGGGGGGGGGGGGGGGGAGATGCCAGTAACCTTGCTGTTGGCATTAAAATCCACGCTTCCATGTGTCCTCTGACGCTGACTGAATTGCAGGACAATGCTCGCTCTCTTGGTCATTGTTTCGCCTCTCTAGATCTTCACTAACGTTCGGGTATAGCTACACGTGCGCGCGCGATGCTTATTCTCTTAACTTTATCTCTTTTGACTGACTTTTCTGTATTTCTTTCTTCGCACTTCTTCTGTTGCTGGGCCCGCTTTTGTTGACCGTCGGGCAGGTATCGGCCGATCGCTAGCGTAACCCGGTGGCGCACACTCCCTCTCCAGTATGGATCCAATATAGATTCAGTTATGATGTATCTAATCGTCCGTGGCTTTAAATTTCTAACAAATAATTATGTATGCATAAACCGAGAATTATGGAAGTCTAAAGGAGGCGAAATTTTAAAAGAGTAAAGACGCTTCGTGCATCTGACAAGTAAAACGAGCAAGAGAAAAAAAAAGACGCGTGAGATTACGTTGCGGCTCTGTAATATTAAGTAATGTACACATCTCACCGCTATAATATTTCAAAAGACGCGAGGGCGCTCGCTTCAAACCTCCCTCCTTACGTGCTAACGTTCGGAAGTTATACTCTGAACATCGAAGAAAGCGAATAAACGGCTAATTTCAAAAGCGACGTGCGCACAAGAGAGCTCGTAGAAGGCAACGCATACGTGAAGGGTAAAAAAAAGGAATGAAAAAGAAAGGAAAAAGAACGAATGAAAAAAAAAAAAAAAACAGTGCCGCCTAATTTTGTCCCGAGTAAGTACTTCGTCGATCCACTTTTTAGCGCGGTGTTCTCGCGCGCGTGAACCACGCGAATGCGCGAGCCATGAATACTGCAGCAGCGTTAAACTTTCATTGCTAATTACGTTTGCAGCTTTACTGCGCGCTGAGAATTTTCACGCGCGCGTGCGCTACCTGTCCTCCTCCTCCCTTCGTTAAAAGCAATTTATGAGGCTGTATATTTTCTTTTTTGGTATTCCATTAATGCTTTTCTCTCTCTCTCTCTCTCTCTCTCTCTCTCTCTACTCCTCTATTTTTACCGGAGATGGAGAAAGGCAGATGATGGTTATGCTTGCTTCTTTTGAAGAAACCAATCTGTCGGGCCTTTGTAACAAGGGTTGGGATATGGTGAATAATTTTTTTTTCATTTTCTTTTGGCGCACCATAAGTTTTGCAATATTCTGGATGTACGGTGTAAAACTTTACGTGCACTCATTTATTAACCCGTCTGTGGTAATGTCGAATAAAGTACTATACTCTGGCGTTCTTTACATATTTTAATCAACCATTATGAACGTCGTAAAGTAAAAATGAGCCTAGCTGCATTTAACTGGTTTTGAAATGTTTTGAATTTTTCATCAAAGGCACAAAGTATTCGTTGCACTACCAACATTCTCTCTCCTTCATCAATAATATTAGCAATACGCGCTTCCAATAATAATCCACGACTAATTAAAAACTTATTTGGACAAGAGGTTAGCAAAATGTAATTCAAACTTAAAAGATATATATCGCGAATATTGTGTATATTTATATATCGCGTGAGAAAGTTTGGAATTAACTAAATTATTAAACCATACGTACAAGCGGTTTAACTTTCGTTAAAGCAGCAGAAAATTGGCTCATGGTGTATTTTCTGTTAAAACGGTTAAAAACTTTTTGTGAATAGAAATTCTCAAAAAAAAAGGGGATATAAAGCAAAATAAAGTTTGCATATCGTGCCTAAAAGTCCTCGTATTTTTTTAAACGGTCGAACGTTGAAAAGTCAGAAGCGAAAAAATTATTAATATACGTAAAAAGAAAAGCTGTAGTTGAAGTGAAGCACAGACGTACGATTACAAGTGAAAAATGTAATCGCGTCGAGAAGTAATTTGTATCGTGAAATATGCCGAGCAATAAACCTGTGTTTCTCCCCTTTCTACTTTCTTCTTTCTATACTTTTAACTAGTTCATCAAGTGTACTTTCGAATCAAGGCAGGAAAAAAGTATTTACGTCCCGGCCATTTAAGCAACGTCATAAAGCATTTTTACGAAGGCATAAAAAATTTCATTAATTTAAGCAAGTATTATTCCTATATAACTATTCTCTATTATTTTCGAGATAAAAAGAAGTACAAGATCAATTTGACAAAGTCGTTTAAATGAAGTTATTTTTTCCTTTAGTCGATTGAATTTCTAATAAATCTCGATTTACTGAAATACCTCTAATAGTGTTAAATCCGAACAACGTTCACGTGAAATTTTTACTAATATGTAAATAACATTAGTTCATGATTTTTGGAAAATTCGAAATTTCAATTGCTTTTAATGGATATTATTTCAAATGAGCGCGTTTGTATCAAAACGGTTGAAGTTACATCAAAGAGATATTTTTAATTTAATTTTTTGCTAAATATTCTAAATACATGCCAAATACCTTCACTGCGAAAATCAATGTTGTAATAAAAAATATATTTTTAGACGAAGCGCCAAAGTTGCAAGTCTTAACGTCAAAATTCATCAAAATTATTCAGCGCAGCGAATTAGGGTTAGCGTAGAATATCAATTCCAGTGTGAATGTAATTGAAGGTAGGAGAGTCCGATGAAAATTCGCCGTGTGACGATGCGAGCGAGACGTCGTTTGCATAATATGTGGGTAATCGAATTTTCAGGACGACGACCGGTAAATGGAGAGGAGGGAATGCAGTAGTAGGACCGGAAAGTCGAGTTGGGTTCATATAGCCCCGGTCGCAATAGTTTGGAAACTAAGTGTACCCGGCGTAGGGCTTTGCCGGTAATTTTTTTCATTAGGTCGGATGAGGAGAAGTGCTTCGACGGATTTAACTCGAATTCAACGGTTAAAACTGGAACTTCCGGTTTTGCGGCTGAAATTTTCTGCCTTCTGCCTGCTAATATGGAAGCTTATACTTTAAGTCAATATTGATATTTTGAATAGGTATAATCAGCCGGAACATTTTATATATAAAATTAAGTTAAACTTTGATTATTTTTATATTTTTCGCAATATTTTATTTTCAACAAAATATATTAAGATTTTGTAATTTTCTTGATTAAATACGTTCACAGCGCGGACAAAAAAATTTGAGATTATTAAATGAGTTTAAAAAAAAAATACTATGGTTACAAAAAATTAAATCTTCATCCAAATGAAGCGAAAACTTTTTACAATTCGCGATAAAGAGTGAAATTTTTAATTGTGAATTACGAATTTTTTTGCACGAAAATGTTTTGAATTAAAGAACAAATTTGCAAAATCAAAAATATGCACATCATATAATGTTGAAGTGGTTAAGTAATAATTTTTGTTGAGAATGAAGTCAATTATAGAGCTTTATAAAAATTAAATTTATCATTATAAAATAAATAAGAACACGGTCAGTCACAAATAGAAAGACGATCTATGGAATAATAAATTTGTAAAATTTATAATTAATTTAAAAAAATAAATAATCAGAGAAAAAAGTATTCATTCAATAAATTTCAAAGAGAAAGGGTGATGACAGGTCTATTTGGTAAGAGAGCGCTGATGTTTTGTTTTGACGCGGTGCGAGCTCGTACAAATTCTTAGAACCACGGCTGAGAAATATTTTGAGAAATCATTTCTAGACCGATTCAGGCTGTATACTCGTCGCATGAATCAATGAACTTTTAAGAGAGGTAGAAAAATATCATTTAGTATATATTAAATGGTAATATTTCTAAATTTGTCACCGTACCAATAATATGCACCCAAAGTAAGTTTTATTGTTTTTTTTTTTTTTTTTTTTTTCTTACCAAGCGCTGGTTAAAGAGTCGAAAGTACAAGAGCAGAATAAAAGTTTTCCGTTTGCCGATGTTGCGGCTGTTGACGCGCGGAACTTTCCGGAGTACACGCCACGGAGAAATCCATTAAACGCTACCGGTAAATCGAATTTTGCGAGAGACAAAAGGACCACGCGACTCGATGGCGCGTCTTTCACTAGACGGGTAAAGGTGTGCAAAGAGCCGTACACCGTCGGAGGTTGGAGAAAGAGAAAGAGAGAGAGAGAGCGAGAGCGAGCCTTGGGTATATCAAACGAGGCGAGCGCGAAGAACTTTAACCACCGCGTGCCCGCAATTTCTCTTGATTAGGCTTCGCTGCCGTTGGAAATTTGGCTTCGGTAGAACGTTATCGGGATTTCGAGTAGAGGAGAATCTCAAAGACAGCTACAGAGATAGGAAGAGAGAGAAAGAGAGAGAGAGAGAGAGGGGGAGGGAGAGAATGAGAGAACGAGTGGGAGAAAGTTATACGGAGTAGAAGAAGGAGGGAGAGAAGGAAATAGCAAGATAAAGGAGAAGGATAAAAGGGATTTAAGTTTGGTAATGGCTAAAGCTTTCTAATTTCTTAAAGTATTTTCTTTTTAGGCACTAGGATTCCAAATATACTCATAAGATGCAATTTCGTTTAAAATTGAGATAAAAAGTAGTGATACGTGTACTTTTCGAAATTCCTAAGAGCCGTTTCATTACAATTACTTAAAATGACAGCTAATAATTTTTACAGCAACTCGATTCGGATTGCTCTTGCTTAATTAACTTTGAGTTTTTTTTTTTTTTTTTTCAAATTAAAGGAGATAATTATATTAGGTCTTAATGAAAAGTTACCCATACCTTCAATTAGCATTAAAAAAATTTCTACTGCTCAATTATTTTTATCCAATTATTCATTTTTATATCTTCTAATAATAAAAAATTATTGCTGATTAATTTTTTTAAAGCGTGACTGTATTAAAAAAAGCTCTTATTTCTAAACTTCTATATTAAAATACATTTTTAACATTAAACATTGAAAGATTTATTTTCATTTACATGAAAATATCATCAATTAATTGAAAATACCTGCGTAAAAATAATATTTTTGCTAATATTAAGCAAAATTAAAGGCTCTCGGTAAAATGATAAAAAAGAAAAATAAAAAAAAGCCAACTAAGAGAAAAGAGCGAATAGATTAGTTCTTTTAACAACTACGTCGACTTATTATGTCGGTGAATTTGCACTCTAGTCAAAGTCAAGGAGAAAACACGTTCGCTTATTTCTCTTTTACTTACATATTTTGCGCGTTTCATATTAGGCGGCATAAGCATATACATATTGGAAAACGTTAACCTTTGGCAACGCTATATACGTATTCGCAATATTTTTACCGTCAGACGAAAAAAAAGTTTGTTGAAAACATTTATATCTTGGTATATTCTTTAACGTGCGCATTTTTGTTCGGTTGAGGAGCGATAAAAGGAATGAAAAAGGCGGCGAAAAGGGAGTTGCAAATATTTACCCTGTGATCAAAACCACCGACGGTTAATGAATTGTAAACAGCCAGGCCGCATTGGAGCATGTTTTCACTTTGTCGCGTACAACTTCGCCTCGGCGTAGCTTAGTGTTTGTTTCATCCCCTCTTCTCTCTTCTCTCCTTTAGCTAATCATTTTTGATGGTTTTCGCTTTTCCCACACATAACGCATCTTGCCCTTTTAGTTTTATCGTACTCGTAATTGGCAAGTTTTTCAATTTTTTTTTTTTTTTTTTTTTTTTATTTTTATTTTATATTTTTAACCTTTATTATTGTTATGTATATCTTTAACTTTAAATATTATTTTTCATAAATCATGAAATATTTATTTATCACGACAAGAAATGTTATTTTCAATGAAATTAAAAGAAATGTAACTGTACTTGTTTGATCGATGCCCTTTTAAATGAATAAATTCAATATTTAAAAATTTTATATATTGAATATGTTTTTGACAATAGAATATTAATAAAATAAATATAAAAGCGTAATCTGTTAAAAACAAAAAAATGAACAAAGTAACTTTACGATTGAAATATACATACCATAAAGACTAATGATAAATGACAACTTTGAAACTGTATAACCATAAAATATGATTGTTTTAAAATGAAAAGAAATACGTGTGCGGTGTAATATTCTTGGCAATTGATAAATGTTTCAACGTGACGCTCGCGTTAATTATTAAAATTAATTGAAAAGGATTAGAAAGACACGCATAACTTTGTGCCAAAAAAGTTTTAAATTCGTTATTAAAGGATTAGCTCGGCATTAAAATAACGTTTCAAATGCATCCGCGCAATATTTTATCTTTGCGTAAATTTGATACATTATGTCACTCGTGCATCTCCATATAAACAGACCGTACATCTGAATAAATGAATACCCCACGTGTGCTTTCGCGGCATCGTGTTTACGAAGTACAAACGCGGCGTAAAACCAGAACAACGTCACGTCTACAATTTCCTTCCTTCTCCTTTAACTCTTTCTTCGCTAAAAGATTGTTAGAAAAAAAAAAAAAAAAAACAGAAGAAAGAAAACAATAAATTAAAAACAAAAACCATCAAAGTCACATATATAGACACACATACGCGCAAACGTCGGCAGTGGGGCACGAGTCAACTTTTACAATTTTGTTCCATATTCAGATCTTTCCATACGCGCGCAAAGTCTCCATTCAGTTTATCGAACCACGACGATACGTCGCCGACATGTGGAAAAAGAGAGAGAGAGAGAGAGAGAGAGAGAGAAAGCCGCAGCGGCGCTTTCATTGACAGTAGAGTGACACGCGGCATTATTGAAAATCCGATGGCAGGCATCGGATAGAATCGAAGAAGCGCACGTAGACTCGTAGAGCTCGTATATATCTCCAGAGAAAAGATATATATAGGGTTGGTATAGACGCGCGTGCGTTGGATTTATTTTGCAAAGGTATGGGAACGTTCGAACGAATGATGGACGACGTCATTTTAATTGAAATTCCCGCTCGCGCTCTCGCGTTCACGGCCGCTCGTCGGTTGCTGTTTGCCGTACATTGGAAGCTTGTCAGCCGAAGCTTTCGCGCTCTATTGAATTCGATTTATTTTTTAACAGTCAGTAATTTGTGCCGTGTTTTCGTTTTGCGTTTTTCTTGTTTTTTCTTTTTATCCAACTCTCTCTCTCTCTCTCTCTCTCGTTTTTTTTTCGTTGCAGCTTTTTCGTTTCAACGACTCGTGGATCGAGAGTTTTACGTTCGTCCTGTGTCGTTTGTGATTTGCTGCAATGTTTTCGCGCCCTGGGATAATCGAATGGATTAATTTGTTCGACATTATGTACATTTCCGATAAACAAGTTTGTATAGTTTTTACTCAGAATTTAAAGTTACATTTATACTACTGGTTGACAATTTTGTTAATTTATAATATTCTTTTGTTAATTTATATATTGAGATAATTTGAAGAGAATAAAAAATTAATCAAAATTATTTCGTCGATGTGAGAATTTATTAAAATGTTTCTATAATAAAAGTGTATTGATAATCATTCAAGAAAAAATTTATTAAATTTGATGGCACATTGATAGAACAAAAATATTTCAGTTGCCTCATTTTAATTTTAAAAATACATTATTATTTATAACTAAAATTAACGATCATTGATAAGTAAACGACAAAATTTGTAACGAAAAATGCATAGGCTTTTACGAGATACTTTTTTTAACGCTTCGAAGAAAAAAAAAATAGAAGAAATACCGAAGCAATTTTTCTTGCTGCTCAGAACGCACGAAAACGAGCATAAAATGGCAAAGAGGGAAACGGCACCGGTAACATTTTACGCGGCGGAGGTTGTGAGACAAAAGCTTACGTACAGGGGGAAAGATAACAGTAGGAGCGAGGCTGGCATAACTTGGCGCGAGTTGCTTTCTTTTAGCCGGTCGGTACAATGTCAGCGGCGATACAAGCTGGCTTTTGGTACCGAATACCTTTCTCTCTCTTTCTCTGTACGTTGCTCTAAGTTTCAAGCATACAATGTTCAAACAGTAGAGAGAGAGAGAGAGAAAGTAAGGGGGTGCGGGAGATTACGAGCTCGCAGCGGTGCCACCGCCCCGTCGTCATACTTTATCCCCCGCGAAATACGCTCGACTCGTGACTTAATTACAATGCATCGCACACGGCAACCCCGGCAAAAGTTAACCCTTGCCGCATACCGTGAGGGAACTTGGCCTGGTTATATCACGCGCACACATGCAGGTAAAGTGCACACACCGACTCGTCAATTCTATGCACAATAACAACTGCTACATGGAACATCTCACGTTATTGTTTTGTTTACCTCTTAAACTATTTTTAATCAAGGAAAATATAAAATTATTTTATCCTTCTCCTTAAAGTTTACTTTTCTTTTAATTTTCTTGTTTTGTCGAGTTGAAAAGAAGAGAAAAATAAAATAAATCGAAGGTGAGAACGGCACATTAATTTATGAGATATTTCTGAACAGTACACATTCCATGAATATCGTGTGGTATCGTATTTATAGTTAAAAAGTTACAATTTGGCGAATCCTCTTCAGTTTTGTAGCTTTGGAAGCCATCATTTATAGGAGCTGATAACAAAGCTTGCAAATAACAAGCTCTACATTATGAGACAAGAATTTAATATTTTAATGAAAATTGTAGTAAGTTAATATACTAGTATGAACTAGTTAACTAACTACTTTAAATATTTTTTTTTAAATCTTTTATTGGCTAATTGATTTTAAAGAGCTCTTTTGAAAAAATGAATTTAATCAGAGTGTAATCGTATTAAGAATAACTTATTTAAATATAATAGATACAATAGTAAAACAAAAAAACTTTTGCACCAAATGCTAAAAAGCTATTACTTATTCTAACATTTGAAACAAATTCTGAGGCAACGTCGCTGACAAATAAGATTATTAATAATTACGGAATAATAAATTGAATTCATTTTTTTATTCGTCGTGAAGTTTAAGAAAACTAGATCTGAAATGGTAATAAGGTTCCGATAAGTCCAAGAAATTACTCTTTTAACCTACATAGATCTTATATTCCCTTTTCTCTTTATTTTTTTTTTCCTTTAGCCTCCACAATTTTCTTCTTAATATCCTCTCTTACACGCTCATTTTTTATAAGCCTGATGGCCCGTAATACATATATTCGGTTCGGTAACTTACATATTATATATCTATATACAAGCATTTCATATGAAAGCCCTGTAAGAAAGTTTTTCTTTCCCATGGGTGCTTTCCTCGGCACTACTTGCGAGGCACTCGGGGCCTTTGAGAATAGAACTAATGCTTATATTTCGGTTGCACTTGCGAAGGGTACGTGGAAGGTCTAAACTTTAGAAAGATTTAGAACTGTACTTGGGGAAGATGGATTCGCGTGAATGCGTCCTGGGTAGAGTGTCGGCGATATGCGGGCTCTTGAAAAGCACCATGAGATATGTGTCCGTTATCAAACGTACATTAATCATGGCTTTATTATCAATAGGTTGTTTTTTAATTTTTTTTTTTATTTTTTTATTTTTTTTATTTTTTTTATTTTACATAGCAAAAATAGTGTAATTGATGCATTTATTTTCAATGGAATTACGCAATCGAAGCTTAAGTTTGTTAACGCTTTTGCGAAAATTTATGATGGAAAATAGTTTGTAATAAAGTTTTAGATCCATTGATTAAAAAATTGATTATTTTTTATCGAAGTTTTTTAAAATAATACAAGCTCCTATTGATTTATTTTGTAAGAATTTGTGCTAACTTGAGTAAATATTTTATTTTACTTGAATCTCTAAATTGATCGGTACAATATTAAACTTAATACAATTAAAAATTTAAAAATAGAAATTGTATACGCAACAAATAAAGTTTAAAAATGTCTTTTAAAACAAAAATAATTAATAATAATTGACAATATTTTTATATTTTAACAGCAATAAAACATGTTTTATTTTTAGTCTGACCTAACTCCATAAAAACTACTTCTTTTTATTTACTCATTTTATCATCTAGTTTTTTTATTCCTTAAAATCAAATTCGCAAACTCTTAAAGTTCTCACTGAAAATAATTTACAGTTTTTATATATTTTTTTATAAAAGAACATAATAATGATAAGGAATACTTTTAAAAAAAAATTTTACACTTTATAATTACGATAATATTCACGTAGTATTGAATAGATTATCTGCGGTTTGCATAAAAAAAATTGTATTCAAAATCGTTCCAAAACTGTTGTATATAATATATGTCCATCAAGTTAGTTCCGCTATTTTGTCTTTTTTTAAAAAAAAAGTTGTGCTGAATTGTGCTCAAATTGTGCTATAGTGTGCCGTAAATAAAAAAAAAAATTAATTTCAAAAATTTTGATTTTTACAACCAAAATTAGTTTTTCGAAAAAAGTTAGCCCCGCCATTTTGTTTTTCACGCAATAAAAGAGTTGTGCTGCATTGTGCTCAACTTGTGCTATAATGCGCTGTAAAAAAAATTTATTAATTTTTATTTTTATAATTTTCATGACCGGGGTTAACTTTTTTTTAAAAACGATGATTTTTCGCTTTTAAAAATGAAAATGAATACATTTTTTTTATAGCACATTATAGCATAAGTTGAGCACAATGCAGCACAACTCTTTTATTCGGTGAATAACAAAATGGCGGGGCTAACTTGATTGAAATATATAATATGTTAAAAGTTTATCTGTACGATTTTAATAGCAATTGAAAGTAAAGGAAACGAACCGAATATTAAAATGAATTAGTATAAATAAATACAAATACATTTGATGCATAGAAAACTTGGGGTAAAAATCAACTATTTTGCTGTCGATCATAAAGCTACGTTTTCTATGGCAAGAAAAATCACGATAACTCGAGGCCTTCCTCTAGTCTAAAGATTTATCTTTACACTTGCTTTTTTATCTCCGTAAACGTATACCTTCACATACCTATGTGACTTTCACGAATCACTGAAAAATCTTTCTTTTCCGGCGCAGGATAAAATGAAGGCTGCTGCTGTAGTAACAGGAGAAGCAAACCGGTGAACTCGCGCATGAATCTACCCGTACAGAACAGGCAAAAAGGAATAGAAAGAAAGAGAGAGAGAGAGAGAGAGAGAGAGAGAGAGAGAGAGAGAGAGAGAGAGAGAGAGAGAAAGGAGAAAGCGAGACACTACGCGATCATAAAATATGCATTGCCTATTCCCCGTAGACACGAACAAAAGCAGAGAACGAGGGCCTTCCCTTCGCCCTCTCTTCCTCTTTCCACCAAGTACAGCAAGCATTTCCCATTTCCATATCCGTTCTAGAGAATAAACCTGGCGTCGTCAACGCTGCTTCTTATCCCCCGAAGTAGTGCCGAGAAAAATGTAGGGAGAACCTTCTGAAGGGGAAAAAAGAGAAAGAGATCAAGAGTAAAAGAATACCGAAAGAGAAGGAGAAAAGATGAATGAAGCTGTGCAACAATACAAAGATTACAGCTGGAGAAAGAGAGGGAAAATGAGAAAAAGGAGAAAGAACATAGAGTGAAGGAGGAGAAAAATGAAAAGGATGCACGATGGGCTTCAAGAGGGAGGGTCCAACTCGTTGGGTCCTTGCGTGAGAGGAAAAGTCAAGAGAATCACGCAAGCTTCGAGAGCAAGAAGGGAACGGAAGCGACTGCAGAGAGATAAAGACACTTTGAGCGAGAGAGGGAAGATTGGGTAAGAATGGAAAGAAACAGCGAGAGATAGATAGATAGATAGATAGATAGATAGATAGATAGATAGAGAGAGAGAGAGAGAGAGAGAGAGAGAGAGAGAAGGAGAGAGTGAGGGAAAGAAAGGGAGAGAAAGAATAAGAGAAACTTGTCGAGTCGCCCTGTACAAATTTCCGATAAGAATTCGATGATGCTGCCGGGCAAAACGGTGGAAATAAAATTACAGGCAGCTTGCGAAGCACGATAGAGTAACAAGACATAGAAAGGGAAAGAAGAAGAGAAGAATCGGAGAAGAAGGGTGAGAGTAGAAAACAGCAGTAATGCGGGAGTCTCGACCCCTCGAATCGAACGGTAGGAATTTCGCGTCCGCATTGGTAATGGCTTGTGTTTAAGTCTGCTATCATTTATTCAAATCGGTACTATCAACTCCTCCGGACCGTAAAAAATATCGTCTCTCTCGAAGAATAAAAGTCATTTCTCTCACTCGTAATTCCCGCCCCTTTTTTCCTCCATCTTTCTCTCTTAGATTCTTCTTTCGAGACTTCAAGAGAGTTGTAAAAGTATAAATTGTTTCGCAGCTTTAATATAAGCCATCGACGCGGGCTTAATTGCGTTTTAAGCCGGGCGCCTCTCGTCGAGATAAAGTCGACTTTGCCTCGGAGTTGTGAGAAGCGCGCGCCACGCGCGCTCGAACGTTTGTTGCATTTTATAACGTGCTTTTCCAAGCGAAAAAAGAAGAAGCTTTAAAGCAAATGAAATGCTCGCGATCGTACCAAAGCAAACATAACGGGCTATCGCAATATAACTAGCCAAATATAACGCGAGTTATATCGAGTTTTATAAGTATCGTTTCTTTTAACGTTTTAATCTTTCATAGACTGCTTTATTATTCAATGCTTTATCCTTTTCGTTTTTTTGCTTTCAAATTAAATAAACGTATAAATTATTAAATTTGAATAACAAACTCTTGGTACAAGATATTTTCTAACTAAAAGTTCAAATATGTTCAAAAGATATGTTTAGATATACTTTGTTAATAAAAGTTAATGAAAAAGAGATTCGAAAGATGTCAATTTTAAAATAATCATAATAATGCTTGTAGTCTCTATCTATAAGTACAAATATCTAATCACTCAATATAAGAATAAAACGTACCATTGGATCTCATTAATTCTGCATTAGTAAAAGATATTTTGGTACGGCTATAATATTGGACTCGTTGACGAGATATCGCGAGTTCGCGAAACGAAATTTATTGCAAGGGAAACCCCTCCTTTCTCGGCACAACGAGTTTCACCTTCTTATTCTCCTTGAAGGACGACGAATCTACAAAGCGGATTAATTTTCTACAGCTCGTCGAAATAAATTTCCTTCTGCTATATCCTCTCATCAGCCTTCGCGAGAGACGAGAAAAAGAGAGAGAGAGAGAGAGAGAGAGAGAGAAAAGAGGAAATGGAGATAGGGATAACTGCGGGGGCAGGAGACATAAAGGCGCTTCGCGAAGAGTGTGCTAAGTTTCATTTCACCTCTTCTTCGCTTCCTCTCTCATTGAAATCCTAGCTCTTCACCATCACGCTAACGAGCGACAGACGATGTCATCATTATTCTCGAAAACATGCGCACTCCGTTGGATAAAAATCTTTCTGTTATTCTTTTAAATAAAAAAAAAGAGCCACAATTCGCTAAGGACGAATTAATAATAATGATTTACAGCGAGAGGTGTATTTTTACTTTAGAAAATCGACCTATTGTAATTTACCGAGAGCTAATAGGTCAATAACAGTTCGTTTGTTTCTATTTCTCATGCAAAGATTATCAATTGATCGATAATAACACACGGCCAATTTGTTTTTAATTTGACAACAAATTGGCAATGAATTGAAAAAAAACTCGAAGATAAATGAATTGTAAATTGATTAGAATTTTCATTATTAACTCACATTTGTTCCGACGATTTGATTTGTCGATTTTATCGTAATAAATTCAGTAACTCACCTGTAACATACAAAAGAATCAAAGATTAATATAATAATTTTTGATGATATGTAAGTGAAAATATTTTATTGAATATGTATTTAAAAAATTTTTTTTTTTTTAATCAAAAAAATTTTTTTAACAAATGTGTAAGATGAAAAGCAATAATAAAACTTCTGTATCTACAATAATCTAAAACATTCTTTATAAATCTTAAAAACTGTTATATTATTACTGTTACATATATATTTATTTTTACAACGCGGTAAAGCCCCACTTCCCATCGTAACTTTCAACAAATGAATTATCTCGAAACGGAGAACAAAAACAACTCGATACGCCTGCGAGACATAAAACTCGCTCGTAGAAAGTAATAAAATCGAAAAGATACCGCTCGGCGGTTCTTTCGGTTACAATGAGACAAGGACACACTCATACACACAGGTCATGTACTCGTAGATGCCGAATCGTCGGCAAAGAGGAAACGACTTGGAGAGAAATGGGAAGAAACAGTTGCCCGATGAAGCAAAGAGAGAGAGAGAGAGATAAAGAGAAGGGGAGGCAAGGAATAGAAAAAGAAAGAGAAAGTGTACACTAAGTACACTTTGCCAGGGCTATTTCTAAGATTTCGCGGAGACCGTGAGATAGATCGAGTCATAAGTCTGGCATCGCGAGGCATGGCGCCAGAAAGACGCGACAAAGTAGTGGATCAAACCGCGGTGAGCGCGACGGAAGAGCCGTGACTCTTCTCCACCCTCGCGTACACAATGACGAGACGTTAAAGCCCGTTCGATGAAGCTCAACTTTTCGTACGTTCAGAGAGAAAAACTCCGTCGTTACGTTGCGGGCGCGAGGCTGAAATTAAAAAAAGTTCGTGCACCGGCAACGGATGAATTGTTCCGAGAGGAGAAGGTTATAAATAAGGGATGGAGAAGGAATCGCTGTTGCGAAAAAGATTTTCGCTAGATATCTTTTAGGGCTGCGATTGCAATGCAACGCTTTCTTTAAGCTTAAAGGCTTGAATAGAGAATTCAATATAAAATAATGACAGTTGTGTAGTGAATGAGCTTAGCTCGTGATAAAGAAGAGGTAGGTACAGAATAACTATTAAAGGCATTTAAATGAACGGAAATGAAGATAATGATAATATGTGTATTAAAGCATTAAAAATAGTTAATTCTAAAATAAATTAACAGCGTTATAATTACAATGAGCATCAACCGAATAAATTACTTCTCATTAGCATATCTGTAACATAAATGCGCTTATAGTTTCAACTATGGTTTTCCAACTATATCTACGATTGCGGTATGGCTATAATGCAAATAGAAACATAGTCACGAGACTATGTTATTTAACTGAAACGAAAATCATTTATGAACATCAAATTGACAACTCGAATAATTGTCACAATCAGCATTCGTAATAATGAATCAAAATACTCTACGATTAACTGAAATTATATTACAATGTACTCAGCAATTGGTTAAGTTTTTTTTTTCACAATTATCAAAAAGAGATATTTCTTTTAATTCATGATAATTTTTTATAGCAAGATCATTAATATTGTTAAGTTTATTACGTACAAAAAAGTTTTTTACACTAATAGATTTTCATATTAATAGCGTTATATATTGTTAGTAAAATTAAAATGCAGTGAATATTATTTAATTTCCAAGAAATATGCAACATTGACATTTACATTCGTTAACAATCGCATATTATAAATTAAATACAATATGCATAATATTTAGAGTTTTACGAAACGTCTAAAAAACATGTATTTCGAAATTTATATTTTTGATTGATGATTCAATTTAAAATTTAATCCTTCATAATATAAGCTTACTCATTTGAACATTAACATTTGATTGATATATACGTTACTAAAACGTGAATTATTAATGTAAATGCATATCCTTCATGTCTACGAGATTACGCAATGATTAATTATACTTCTTATTAATAAATAAACCGCAATAATGTTGATGAAGCGCGATGTAAGGGTGAAAAATAATCGACGTGACGACTTTTTTTTTTTGTATTTTGAAAGATTATTTGTTTTACATTTGTAATAATGTAAATTGTGGATATTGAATGAAAAATATCGGGTGGAATTATAAGGAAAATTAAATAACTACGTTGAAAAAATTTAATTTATGGTGGCTTTACCGATAAATGTACCGAGTGGTAAAGTTAAGAATTAAAAATGTTATAGATGCTCTGGCTCTTAAAGGGATTGAAAAATTCTCTTTCGAGAGCTCGGATAATCTCTCTTCATAATATAGAATATCAAAATACGTCTGGAATAACGTGAATTAACTCTCGGAGAAAAGAGGTGTAGGAAGAGAAGGCGGGGGTAAATGGGGGGGGGGGGAGTAGGATTCATATCAAGCGCATTCTCGAACCACGCAACGCCACAAAATGGAGAATGGGAGAAAAAGAAAGGTTAGCTTGAATACAAGATATAAAGGGGAAAGAAAGAGCAGTTCGAGTGTGTACATCGGCTTTACACAGACGCACACACAAGTTTCTCCTTGTTTCTCTCGGTAGTGCGTCAACTGGTCGACTTTTAAGCAAGGCACGTGTGACCGAACAATGGGTTGCCGGCGGTGCTGCTACCGCTTGCTGGCGCCGGTATAAACCCACAGAAAGGACGAGCTCACGGTGCCGTTCGCCAGATAATAGTTAAATAATAGCGCATGGCAGGTGCATGTCTTAAACTCCACTCGATGCGAGCAAACGTACGAACGAGCGAAAGAGAGAGAGAGAGAGAGAGTGTGTGTGTGTGTGTGTGGAAGAGAGAGGGATAAAGTAAGCCAAGCACCGTGGAAAATTTACCGGAGAGTTTCGTGTATCCTCCGGCACACGTAGGCGCGCCAGTCAATAGTTTATGCCCGGCGAAAAATGTTTCGCCCGGGTTCGCTTGTGCGCAAGGAAGGACACGTAAAGGGGGAATTGCCCGATGAGAGGGTTTCGAGCGAGTGAAAGAGAGTTACTGTGGAGAGCGAAATTTTGAATTGCTCTTAGAATAAACAAAGCGAACTTTTTTCTCTATCGAAAATTTTTTTATTTTCTTTTCTTGATAATAATTGATTAGTTGCATTTCGTTAGTTTTTATTTATTTATTTATTTTTTTTTTATATTACAATTCGTTTTAATTCAAACATTGCTTTTAACGTTTGATTAAACATTTTTTTTTTTAAAGAATAAAAATCAAGGAAAAAATTTAATAACTTAAATTATTTAAGTCAATTTTATCGGTACTAGAAATTTAATAAACATATCGTTATATCTTCATTTGTGAATAAATACTCAATATGATGGTAGTTCAATACTTTGGAAAAAATTTAATTTCAATACTGGTTAATCACATTGAAAAACTGATAAATTATTGCAAGCTGTCCGGGAAACTTGCCGTGCAAACGAGGAAGCAAGATTCCTTGTAAATTTATTGAGATTGCTCCGTTTAACTTTTATTTCTACGAAAGCTCCAATGGGAGAGAGAAAAAAATCAACCAGCAGCGAAGTAACATTTTAAAAGTTTGAAAAGTTCATTCGAGCTATCACTTAAATTTTATTCCGTTATAAAAAATTGTTTAGCATAACTTGCAGGAACGATTTTGTTTTTCCTCACTTATTCTCGACTTTCTTTTTATTTTCCTTTTCCGCTCATTTTCTCATTCTTTTATCTTGGCGCTTACATTCAGCAAAAGGGAGAAAGAATAAAGAGAAAATCAAGTCGAGTACAACTCGAAGTCAACTATAAAAGAGCAGCAAGATTTCCAATTTTTCTCTCGTTACGTTAAAACGAGATTGAGGGAAAGAGAAAGGAAGTGGGAGAGAAAAAAAGAGAAAGAAGTTCGAAAGGTTACGTCGCATTCGCCGCAGATGGGACACAGTGAGTCATCCGTACGTCGGGAAACGGAGGTCAAAGTAATTTGATTCATTATTGCTTTTACAGCAACAACTGGAACGGCGTTTTTGCGGATCGAATGCGATGCATTCGAGACTTACACATCTTTACATTGCAAGAGCGAACGAAACTTAAAAAGAGAGCGAGAGCGTTATTCAAGTTAGGAATATGTGAAACCGTATGACATCGTAGAAAGTCAACAGTCAAGTAATGGGAACGCGATCTTTTCGTATCGACTGCGAGAACAAATGAGATAAAGCGAGGTGAAACGTGAAATCGGATGAATCTAGATGGAGAATCGCGCGCCGTTGTGGCATATAACGCGGCATAATAAGTACACGAGAATCAGAGTCATTTTCATAAAAAGCTTAAGCTTAGGCGGGAGAAGAGAGGGACTAGGTTACTTTATTTTTCTTTTCCTCCTCTTTTAATAACGTTACGTTAATTCCATCCGATTTCTACGACTTTTAGCCTCTTCTTTTTTCCTTCAACCATGCCGGCTTTTTCTCGCGTTTTCTCATTTTTCAGTCTCTTTGTTTTATTTTCTTTCTGCAAACTACACGCAGTTTTAAAGATTAATACGCCGTTATCTTGCTCGCGACTGCTTCGTTCCCATCATAAGGCTGCATTGGACGTTCGTTACTCTTCTTCGCGCGTGCGTTTTATATTTAAACTTTTTTCGCTCGCGTCTATTTCATGCATATTCTTTTTCCGACGTCTTTCCGCCTCTCGTAAACATATTCTTTGAACTCGTATATATAATAGAAATAGTTAATTATAAAAGCATAATAAAAAATGGATGAAGTTTTTTTTATGTAGCAGCTTGCACAGAAATGAAAATATAATTATATAATTTTAAACGAAATATTTAATTTTTATGCTTTCTTAATACAATTCATATCGAAATAATAATAATATTATTATTGCTTTAGAAAATTTTTAAAATAATGCGACGACATTGTTATAAGAAAATTTTATTTACCTTTGTCTACGTTTTAAGAGCGACACAATTATTTAAAACTAGAGCTCAAACCGTAGTAATTTTCTCCAAAATAAGAAGGTAGGAAAAAAGGGGGAGAGAAAAAAAACGATTTCTCAACAGTAGCACGTAGAGAAAAAGATCCAGAATGGAATGTGCCAGGAAGGCGTTAAAGGCTTGAAAAGGGGATTTACAAGAAAAAAAAAGGGCAAGAAGAAAAAAAAAATGTCAAAAAAACGAAGGTAAAGAAATGAAGAAGAAAAAGCCGAGAAGAGAAAGAAAGAAATGACGGAATGCGCGCGAGCGAGCGTTTACGGAAAAGATGGAGCCAAAAAGGAAACTACTGCACCGGGGCGCAGTAACCCTTTCCTACATTCGCACACACACACACACACACACACGCGCGCGCGCGCGTATAGGTAGCAGACACGCAGTGCACGAGATACGTTCGTACTACGTGACGTTGCTGTTTGCCGAACTCGTGCTTTCGCATTTTCACGGGTCACCGAGCTTACGATGGAGTGTCTCGCGCCACGAATACTTATATGTATATATTTTGCACGCCATCGACTATTGCCTTTCTCTTACTTGCGTTCCTTCTTCTCTACATCTTTTTTTTTCTATCATTAGCTTTTTTTTTCAAGAGCGTTTGAGAAATATTCGGTATTAATTATTCGAATCGATTATTCGAATCACACAACAAACGACGGATAAAAAAAACTCTCAAGCTAGTCTCTCCAATAAAAATAATTCTGGTTTATTATTCGTCGTCCGTTCGTCATGATACGGTTTCTTGCGCTACTCGAAAATTTCATTTACCGCGATTTGTCACGAGCACGCTAACTTTCTCTCCTCGTTCAAGTTTCATGATTCAAGATCATAGGACGCGGGGGTAATGCGCAAATGTGCATTGTGCATGGTTTTCGTGTGCTCCCAGTGCGTATACAAATTTGCACGCTAGATCGCGCGATGAATTGTTGCTGCTGCTACTGTTGCTGTTGCTGCGCCGCTGTCGCTGTGTACTAGCGAGCGACGCAGTAATTAAAGGGCTCGGTATGTGCTTGTTGAGTGAAAATATCACCGGTTCTATATTTTATCACTCGATTGAAATGTTATACGCAGAAAAAAAAGAAAAAATCAAACCTTATTATTTTATGAAATTGTTCAATTGTATCGAAAAAAAATATTTGCAAAAGCTTAAATCATTATTATCATACGAAAATAATTTTTTACAAACTTATATATATATATATATTTAGTAAAGTAAAATTGAACTTTAAGTTGAATGCATTTGTAATCTTTTCCTTGAAATCTTGTAAATTTAATTAAAATTTTCATTCACTTAATTATAATATATGTATTCATAAAGTAATTTACTAGTATTTTTTTTTTTTTTATAGCATAACTTCTTTACAGAATTTCTTTACATAATCCGTGAAACTAATTACATTTTTCGCTATGTACACTAATTATGTGATCGTATATCAATTCAATAACTTACACAAAATTATTAATTAAAGTAGAATCGTTAAACCTACTATACTTATACATGAAATATTTCATTTAAACAAATATGTTAGAAATATATAGCTGGGTATAATTAATAAAAACTTGATTATTTTTATCCTACTTATAATTAATTTATTCAAATTTATAAATTGAAGAATATTTTAATTACTGACCAATTAAAGAAGTATAGAGACTTTTATAAGAACGTTAAAAAAATTTCGCTATAACATACAATTTATATTAAAAAGTACGTTTATTTTTCTATCGTTCAATATTTCAAGTTTAAATATTTTGCATTGTTTTATCAACAAAATTTAATCGTAATATAAATAGTTTTTTTATTTTTCAGTAAAATCTTTTTTGTGTAAAACTATCTGGTAAAAGAGAAAGAAGTAAAAAAAATTTAAAAAAAAAAAAAGGAATTAAAGTAAAATATTTTTCATTGTTGAACGATGTATTTACATTCGACTAAAATTGCATTCGCTAATAAACAATGCTGAAAGGCTGGACATTCATGCTATATATACGTAGAAAATTCTGATAGAATGTATACAAATAGGTTTTACGTATACACACATAGAAAATTATTTGCAACTGAAAATCTCCGAAATCTTGAAGATATTCAAAAGCAGCGAGTGAAAAGAAAATGCAACATGTGTACAAAATGCATGTACGAAAATGCAGTCATTGAATAACTGATACATATGAATATATTATTTTTCCTTATTTACTCCATATGAAGAAATGCCGTTCCCACGCCATTAAGATGACTCTCGGTATCGAAAGCAAAAATTTTGCTCCTTTTCTGTCTCTTGGTCTCTCTCTCTCTCTCTGTCTCTTTCTTTCTTTTCTTTACTGCCTAAGCTTTTCTATAACTTCCACTTTGTATTTTCATGAAACAAGCCAGCTTCGTGTACTTCGTTTGTAATTTGGTTCTCTCTCACTTTCTCTCTCTCTCTCTTTCTCTTTTTCACTTATTCACTCGGTCTTTGGAGTGTTTTTCATGTCAGTGGCTGCGGCGTACGCTAAAAATAAGTTCGAAAAGGCAGAGAGAGAAGGAGAGAACGTCGCTTCCAGCCGAGTAAATGGCCTTTGGGTATCTGCATTCGCGCGGCAGGTTTATTGTTTTAACTTCGAAGCGAGATAGCCGGAGTCTCCGTGGCGTTGGGCTTAGCCTCGATTATATATGTATATATTTGTACGCATTCTCGCAAATGCCGATATTGTATTTGCATTTTGCATCAAGAATTTATTAATTTTACAATTGCTGCCTTAGAAAATGTCGTGTTTGTCATTTAATTGGCTTTTCTTGCGACGATTAAAAGTCACTTACGTCATGCATTAAGAATTCCATAACGTTTCTTGCTCCGCGAAGCCTTTAAAAAACGATAAAATTAATTTAAGATTGAATTTTTTATAACTATAGGTTTATAAAAGAAGAATGAAGATTCATCAATTTTTCCATTAATTTTGAATGTATAAAGAAGCCACGTATTAATGGAACTTATTTTTGTTCGAATAATTTACATAAATAATCATGATATATAGAAATTGGAAATATTAATAAATGCGGACGATAAAATTAAATCAGCCGATAATTTTTTTATTTTCGATTTAATATGCACATAAAAATTAAAATCCAATAAAGACGCAAGATTATAATAGAATGTTTTGATTAACGCACATAGCAACAATAACATTGATACGTTCGCGTCATTAATAAAAATTAGTCGGCGATCGCTTTGAAATTAAAAACTAATTTTATCATATTCAAATATATTTTATGTTCTATTATTAAATAAAATAATTGTTATTGCGTATTTAGAGTAATCAGGAAAATGTTGTCGTCAGAGAAGACCGATAAAATTTAATGCTTAATTTTATTCATTTTCTTTCTCTCTTTCTCTCCTTCTCATTTATCGTAAAGTCTCTAAGCGTTCTCTATCTTCTGTATTCTTCTCACTGATTCGCAAGACGTAGCAGCGACGAGTGGCGCGGCGCGGCTCCTTCTTTGTTTGAATTCGATTATTACGAGGCATTGTTCAACGTCACTGGCGTAAATCATTTTGGGTCAGCCACGAAGCGGAGCAACGCCGGCAAGCGAAAATACCAAAACTCCGCAGTCTCCCCGCACTCCTAAGAAGAGAAGGAAAGAGACGAAGAGTGCGTTTCGACTATTTCCTCCTCCCTATCTTCCTCCCTCACTCTCTTCTCTCTCTCTCTCTCTCTTTTTCTTTCTCTTTCTCTTGTCTCAATTTTGCCGCGGACGTTTACGGGCGCGGATAGATGCCGCCGGCGAAAAAGAAACGCATGGCGCTCTCACACCCTTTATTCCTCTTTTTCTCTCTCTTGTTCTCTTACGCTGTATTTTTCTCCGCTTGAGTGCGTTTGCTTTACGTTTTCTTTTTAGAAACTTTGCTTTGACTTTTTTTATTCGCGATGTTTGTAAAGTGTTTACATTAAGTTCAAGATTACCGAAAGTCCATTCAGAAATATTTTTCATCGAGTTTACGAAAATGATGTAAATTTGACATATCAATTTATTTGTCAACAAAAAAAAAAAAAAAAAAAAAATGTAAAGAAAAAGTTTCATATGATTTGGACATTAATTTCTTCAATTCGCAAAATACTGTTTGAATGGTTTTTATTACGCATTGCATATAATATTTATTAAAAATATTCGTAGCGTAAATTTAATTCTCTTGTGGACATTAAATGCATAAGTAGTTTAAGTTAATATAGTATAAAAAAAAACAATTTTTTAAGAGCTCGGAGTCAGCAATAGAGTCGTCGGAGATACTTTTTTACAGTTGGAGTTCGAAGTTGCACGAAAGTTTATATTAAAGTTTTACAGTATAAAACCAAAGCGATACGGTAAACTTTTGTACTACAATAAAAATATATCACAAAATTTAACGTATCGCGTCAGTGCAGGAGCAGCAAGATTCAAAATGTAAAACGTGCTCGCATAAAGCTAGAAAACTATAAAAATGTTTTCCGATTTGTAAATCTTTTCGTTCTTTCTCGTGTGTATCTCGTTTATACTCCGGGCTTCTAGTATTACGTATACGTGCGAGAACGTTGCAGCACGAATGTTTCATCCGATATCGAAGATCTGCTCTATAAAGTAGTGCGCGCGGCATTAGGGCTGAGACATACGGCAGTCTATGCAAATGCGACGTAAATTGTCGGTTCATGAGGCTTTTCGTGATCTTGCGGATGCGCAACGTCGTCGCCGCTAAGTTGAATCGTACGCGAGCTTACGCGCTTTATTACGCTATGTATCGAGTTATCGTTATTTTTATTCATCTACTCGTGATACGTTTTTCATAAAAATGTTGCCTTTTAATTAAGAATTCTATAAGCGTCCCATTTCGCTTGCCTGCTCTCTATCATTTTACTAAAAAGTATATCACCGAAACTGATGTCTGTACATACAATTTTATACTCTGGATGCAATGATATAGAAAACTTCTGTCGATAAATTATTTATATAGCGTTATAAATAAGATAGAAAAATCGATAATGATTATTTAAAAATCAAAAGTCTTGCCAATATTATTAAATAATAAATTTTTAATTAAAATATTTTTTTTAAGGTTAATAAAATTTAGTTAAAGTTATAAATTAACGACCAAGTACAACTTTATCGAAATAAACATAATTATATAAATTACAAACTTCATTAAACTAAATTCATTTTTGTTAACAGAAAATTATTATATTATCAGTCAATAAATCGTTAAATTTAAAAATTTTACTCTCAACTGACCACTTAACGGAGAAGTTCCTACGAAAAACGTTAACTAAAGAACGCATCTTCCTCGCGCTTATTGTAAAAAAAAAGTTAGCTCGTACGAGTATATATACTCACAAAGACAATCATTCTCATCATAAGCAGAGCTGAAAATCAAGAGTACAATGACATACGCGATAAAACGCAAGAGCTTCACAAGTGAGAGACGGATACAGAGAAGGAGACACACGCACACACGTATATAAATATATAAACACACGAACACACTGATGAAGTTAATTAAACTCCTCGAGCGCAATATAACTTTTTCAAGAGGCGCTCTGCCTCGCTACTTCGTTGGCCAAGTAAATAGTTCGTTCCTCCTCGTGTGCGTGCGGGGAAGGCTTTCGAACGTGCGTCGACGACATCAATGCAAGCGGCACTTAACGGCATGAAGTAGAACGTAACGAAGACATTGCAATTTTAATTTCATCTTTCGTCGTTTATTCGTGTATTCTTTCTTTCACGATTATTGTTTTTGTTTGCTTTTGGGTTTGTTAGTATCATTTTCGTATATGGGAGAAACACTTAGGCTTCTTTCAAGCTTAAAAGATATTAGAGTGCGAAATAGATATAATAGCTTAACAAAGTCACACTAGCGTTAATAATTGTATTTAAAAGTGCTTCAATTATTTTTCGAAATACTTTTTGGAAACTCGTAATATAAGCTTAATTTGCTTTCTCTCTCTCTCGCTCTCGCTCTCTCTCTCTCTCTCTCTCTCTCTCGTTGTAAAAAGTTTTCCAGCGTCGCGAGAGCGTTTGCCCCGAACGAAGCTCGCTACATTGCCAACAAAACAAAAAAAAGAGGCAATCTTATATTGTTTCCCCCCGTTTTAGCGGTAATTAAAAAAGAACGCACGCACGTGCTCCCTGCGCGATAAGATATCTCGTTTGTAAAAGAAGCTTTTCGACACGCGTGCCGTAAACCCAACTCTCGCTTTACCCACGTCGGCACGCGCTTTAACGCCGGCGCTTTTCGATGTTAATAGCGCCGCGGCGGTTAGCGCGACGTCGTCGTTGTCGCGTTAACCGTTCGAGGGTTGCCGGCGTGCACGCGCATACATACCCACACACAGACATACGTGCAACAACGCAGCGCGCGCACGTTTCCGTAGCGGGAGCCGAAGTTTTTACTCGTGAGTTACTCGAGGCTGGCGCACGAGCTCCGTTATCTTCGAACGTGTCGAGTTACCTCGTTAACCAACAATATCCTAACCTTCTCTACCGCTTACGTGTTACGTCTTTGCTTTCTACTAATGTGTGAGTACGCAAGTCGGCGTCGTCATAGATGCTCGTATGTATATACATACCCAAGGTTTCACTAGTTCAACTTTTTACTTTACGATCGGATAAGATGCACACGCGACGCACACTCGACAAACTATATATAGACTTTTTTTAACCGAGAACAAGATCGAGCAAAAGTAGATAAAGAAAAAGACGAAGAAGAAGGTAACGCGGATACGTGTGCGTTCTCCTATGTGCCTTTGCCAGAGGGATTTTCACTTCGGCTGGAAATTATTTTTAACTATTGAGAGAGAAGTACTAACGCGGAAGAGTAAGAGAGAGGACTAACAGGAGAGACGCTTCTTACGTGAGCAGCCGAAGTTTTATGTCCTCATTCCTTTGGGAATTGACAAAGAAAGAGAGAGAGAGAGAGAGAGTGTGTATATGTGTGTGTGTGTGAGAGAGAGAGAGAGAGAGAGAGAGAGGAAAAGGCAGTGAGAATTACCGGTGCATTGGACGTGTGCACGAGAATTCGCGCAAAGCGATAAGGGCGCCGGTAGAAATGAAAAAAGATTTAGCGGACTCGCGAAGGATAAAGTGACTTTTACGACTGAAAGTGAAGGACTCGGAGTATCAGTTAGCGCGCAACCTAGTTTGAACTTGCCGTATCTAGTTTGAATAGTTTGACGCGGATAGATAGATTACGCGGATTTTGGAAAAGATGCACAAGTACGACGACGTATCTTTTCGATACGTTTCGAAAGTTTATGCGTATTTGCACGTGCCGTTACACTTTATTTATGCGAATTGGCAATATATCTTTCAAAATTCCACGTTAACTTTTCCGTGCCGGCGATATATATATATATAGCAATTTTAAACGTTACCACGCTTTTAACATTCGAGCGAATTCTTTGAGAGGCGAAAAATTTTCAAGCCAGCAGCGGATAAAATAAATTACAAAAGGGAGCTTTTTCGCGTGTGGGGTAATTCAACATTTTAAATTCAGATGTGGAAGCTAAGTTGCATAAAGCACCATTAAAGCCGACAATGTATGCACAACCAGTTCTCTTCATCTGATTAATATCCTAATTAAAGCGTGTATACAACGTCATAAAAGCTCTTTCTCTTTCTCTCTTTCTCTTTTATTTCGTCTCTCAGTGAATCAGCGAAAAAATGTAGATTGCCTTATTTACTTCAGCGCGTGGCTGTTTCTTTTTACACCGATATATACTTTTCAGTGAGCTCGCTCTGCGCAAAAAATTAGTTTCTCTTGGCTCGCCGATGAATATTTCACAGCCGGTTTTGCATTTGGCAAGTAACATCCGCCGCGTGTAAAAATTTGAACGAGCCCTGCAGCGCGCTCATATGCATTCAAGCGAACGCATTGTTTTTCAAAATTTCGACAATTCGTAGCGATCAAAATTTCTCTCGCTCTCTCTCTTTCTCTCTCTCTCTCGCGCTTTTTTATGCGTGTAACGCGTCGTTGGAGAATAATGAAAGGATTTATATAGATGTGCGTAGAGAAGGAGCAAATCGCGGTGAATTAAGGACGCAAGCACGCGCGCACGTTACTCTAGCAGCCAGTGGCACCCTGTCGTAAATTATCATTAAGGTGATTGGACTGGTGCGCCAGGCGGCGTTAATCCATCGTCGCTTTTAACCGCGCTCCGGCACGAAAACGCACTTTATCTTCTTCTCTCTCTCTCTCGCTCCTGCTTATAACGTTGCATTCGATGCCAAGTATCCAGCTGTTACTATTACCCTTCGTACGTCTCTTTCCCTCTCTTACTCTCTCTCTCTCTCTCTTTCTCTCTCTCTCTCTCTCTCTCTCTCTGGTTTTCGTAACAAAATGACGGACAATTGCACACGTGGCTATGCAGCGCCGGGTTGACAAATCGGATTTTCGAAAGACGAGTTTTGTCACTGTCCCGAGGCTTTCGCGAATCGTGGAACGGCCGAGCAAGCGACAATCCGCTGACAGGCCAATCAGTCCTGTCTCGCGAGCGCAGACCCATAGTCCTTAATCTGCTATACTGCGGTGGCCGCGCCGCGCAACACCGACGCCGCTAGCAACCCTTCCTTTCTCTTTACCCGCTCTCCTTGCCCCCCCCCCTCTCTCTCTCTCTCTCTCTCGCCAACGTCCTATCGCTTTTATCTTTCTGCGCTTCTTTTTCATTGGTGACTGGATATCGTGATATCTGACATGGGTTATTCTCTTTTTTCGTGGTCGTGAAAAATAAAGGTCAAATATAAAACAACGTTGAAAGAAAACAAACATTTAGCGTATATTCAGAAAGGAAAAAAATTAATTGTTTTCGAATATACTCGTATTTAGTAATACTGGAAAGATAGCAATGTATTTTTAGATAAATAATTGATTTGATAAGTTGAATAAATAATTGATTCTCTAAATGCGGATTATATTTTTAATTAAAATTTATTTTATTATAAATTTATAACCCTTAGATTTATTTTAACGACCGGTATATTAAGTTTTTGAATAGTTTATTATAAACGTACTTCAAGTATATTAATTGCTCATACAGATAAATAATTTAATTTTATAAAAATTATTTTTAAATAAATGACTGATACTTTAAACAAAGAATAATAACAAATTCTAGCTCGAAAGCAACGATAACTTGACTTTATGGAATTTTATTTATTAACTGTAGTTTCTTAGTCATAAATAATCTATAAAACGAGTCAGTTATAGAGAAATTTAAAAATGTCTAAAAAATACATCACATTTGTTATTTAATATGCATACACAAAGAGAGACTCTATATTCAGTGCTTATGTTTAATTTACCGCGTCGTTTTATTTTACTCGTATTTTACATTATTTGAGTTGTCAAATGCTAAATATTAATGGACCTTTTATCTTCTCAGAATTTAATGGCAAGAATAAAGAGCTGTGGATAATATAGTTATAAAATAGAATAGTATTTGGTAAAATGCACACACATAGGAAAAAATTATTATTACATTTCTTTTTATAAATTAATTAATATAAACTTTGATATAGTAATCTTGACACATTCCATAAAGTACATTACATATTATATCAGATATACAATGCAATTATGTTAAGGGATAATGCATTTAAGAACTTATCTTAAACTTTGTATATTCTAGAATAGTTGTATCTCGACAAACTTTCTAAACCCTATCGAAGCCACTCGCTAACATCAACCTAAACCAAGTATCAAAACTAATATCAAATTTACTTCAGCTGATAAAATCTATGCAAATCTCATATACTTAGAAAATCCTATATAATTAATTATCTATTCACATAAACAAATCTAATACAATAAAAAGAAAGAAAACGTAGAAAAAAATTGTGACCTTAACAATAAAAGTTTGTTTATTTTCCTTAAAAGTCTAACATTCACAATGTCAACTAGTGATAATTAAGTAACCCACGCTTAAAATTGTTGATGGTAGACTTGGAAAAGGCAGGGTTGTTACAGTCGTGAGAGAGAGACAGAGAGATAGGGAAAGAGCCGTCTTCGTGGAATACGATGGGTGCGTACGAGAGGGGAAGGGGAGGTAGAACACACAAGAGTATAAATCGCGCACGACGCAGAAGAGGTAGAGACGGGGGCAATAGGAATCGTCGTAGGTCTCTACGACAAGGAGGATCCTCGGAGAGGGTGTAAGCGCGTCTGAAGCCGGTAATCGACGATCGGTAGGGCCGATAGCCCAGGAGGCGGCGACGGCGGCGGCGCACCGCCAGCAGCCGAGCGCGTTTGTCCGCGGGGAGGCACCGGGAAATTTATTCTCGCGAGATAAGCGGAGCAGCTAGTACGAGAAAAAGAGAGAGAGAGACAGAAAGAGAGAGAGAGAGAGAGAGAGAGAGTGAGAGAGGGAGAGAAGAAGAAGGTCTAACGGACTAGTACACGAGCGCCGAGCGTTGACTTATTGCTAAAGGAAGAAGGAGGTGAAGCACGAGACTTGCTACTGGCGTAAGCGACGAAATTAAGGAAGGAGCTTTCTTCTCCCTCTCTTGCTCGCTCTTCTTCTTGTCTTTTTGTTTCGATACGTCCCGCGTTGCTTTCTTTTCTTTTTATCTTTTTGCATTACTTCCCGCGAGGAAAGACACACAGAGAGATGAGATGCGGTTTGGTTGGTTTGTTTGCGAAGAGAAAAATAACGGCGGTGGTGCAAGAAACGAATTCGCCAGTTTGAGAACATCTTAAATGTTTTTATGCTCGAGGTGAAAGATCGTTTGCATGAATCAATACGTGTATATTTCTCTAGCTTAGGGGAACAAGATGTTTGTTTACCAATGTTTTTCTTATCTTCTTAAATTTTTTTTTTTTTTTTTTCATAAAAGAAATTTTAGAAATTTTATTTAAACTTCTTTATGTTAACATGTTATAAATAAGTAAAATATGTAAAATTTTTAGCTTTTAATCTTAAACTGCTATAATATTAAAACTTTTGAAATAATTATTAAGGAAAATATTAGTAACAATAGTCAATTAAGGGAAAAATTTTTATCTGCTATAATTCGTGTTTCAAATCGCAGTCTTAGAGTGGCCAGATGTCTCTGATAAAATCAAATAAAGGATTGGGGAAAAGACTGCTTCTTCTGTTTTGAGAAAGTTGCCATTTAAAGTGTGGCTGCACATTTTCTCTCTCTTTACATTTTTCTATACGTCAAAAGTGGTGGAAATGTCTGAAAAGAAAAGGGAAAAAAGTGCGTAAGCGAGTATGAGCAACATCAAAAAGGTAAATCGCGCGGTAAAACGAAGAAGAGAGAGAGAGAGAGAGAGAGAGAGAGAGAGGGAGAGGGAGAGAGGGAGAGAGAGAACGCGCAAAAATTTTTTTCAAAGCCGCGCTTGCTTTGTACCGCATGGAAATGCAACGGACACTGAGCGTTACCGCTTCTGGTACAGGGAAAGGGCGCGGCTTATGCCAAGCTTCGAGGATAACAAAGCTACGAATACTTTAAATGCAGCGACGGTAAGCTCTCGCGCATTTATTCGCGCGTACCAATATATATACATATATATAAAATACGTATAAATACATATAAAAGAGTCTCTCTCGTATTATGCGAGCCATAACGTACGGTTCTACTATTAGTGCTACTAGAGCTTTGTTGTCATGTCTAACGTACGATGTCTATGCCTAACTTTGTCCTACTTACTCTTCAGCTCATTATCGACGTTATTATTGAGTTTTTGCCGTATATTTGCTGTGAAATATTTTATTATTATTTGTAACATTTCCTCGTTCGTTAGAAATATCTAATTATAAATGTGAATACATCGAGGAATGTTAATAAGCGAAAATTATAGTGGCGCGTTAACTTAATGACAAAATTACAACCGTACTAATTTTAATAATGAAAATTATTACAAACACTTCGAATATTATATAAGTTTAATAAAAAATTATCACAAAACTTAAATTTTTCTTCTTTTATTGTAATGACTATTAAGAAAAAAAAAAAAAAAAAAAATTATACATTCAAAAGCTATAGCTTATAATCTATAGATTAATTATTATAAGTCAGTTTATTCATTTGTATTTTATAAAAATGAGTAATGTTTGACTAAACACGGTCTTGTTCTACTGATTTTCATAATCGAGATATATCAGTCGCATAAATCTATAACTTTAACTTTAACTAAACAATGAAAGGAAGCGAACAAAATGAAATTTCCGTGTCCGCGAAGTTTCGTCCCAGCAGTTAAATCACCCAGAAGGCGTGTATGTACGTTCGAAAATTCGATACGAAGGTGCTCGAATAAACTGCATTGTCCTTAAACTCGCAGACGATGGCCTTTCCGTTTCGATGGCTCGCGAACTTCCAAGGGGAGAAAGAGAGAAAGAGAAAGATCGTACAAGAGAGGGAAAGGGAGGGGGAAGGTATAGCAGAGAGAACCAAATCTCCGTCGTCGAGGACACCGGTGATGCAAGGGTGATTTGCATATTTCGGCCGTCGTACGGTAGTACCAGCCTTACACTAGTCCTCGTAGTCGTCGTCGCAGACGTCGTCGAATAGCTACCGGAAGAACCGTCCATTGTACGCCGGTATACATCTTCGCTCTTGTGCCGTCGTGCGTCGCGAAAGTCCAGCTCACCGGCTGAATTGGCTCGCCGTGTCGTATTTTCCGCCAATTAGACGGAGAGGAGGATTCACCGTCTTCCAGTTGACCCCTGTCCTCGAGCTAGCCTCGCGCCACCCTCGCATACCTTTATACGCACATCCGTACAAGTATACTCACAGATACACGCATAGCCACCAGTGTGTGACCCCAGCGTACGGCGACACCCTTCCACATGTCTGACGCGCGCGCGCGCACGCAGCCATACGCTACGACTATCGGCCCGTTACCCTGTCACGTGTAACGAATAACGAGACACGTCCAGTAACACGTTCTCCTCCGCGCGTACCCATACACACATACACACACACACACAATCACACATACATGGGTGAATGTATTTACACGCGTATGCGTACACGGATTTCTCCACACTCGAGATCGTTCGGGATTCGAGTTACGATCTCGTGAAAATACAAACACACGCGCGGCTATACCGACACTTACGTACATCCATGAAGGCATATAAATAAACACGTAATAAAACACTTATACGCGCATATAAGAACAGTAGCAAACTTATTCACGAGCGCGATATAATTTCCCTGAAAAATATGCGCAAATATACATATATACGTGCCCGGGTCAGCGGGTAGTGATATACATGCTACGTAGGCGCGTACGCTGAGACAAACTTATTCTCGTCGACGCGTTTTATTTTACGTATGGGCAATTCCTTTTTAAGTTTGTCCATCCATAAAATTTTCCCGTGACTTTCTATTACCGGTGCGAGAAACGTGATGCAGCGCGGTACGAAGAACCGTCGTAAACATCTACCGAAAATCACGGCGTATCTCATTCGATACTTTCATGCTTAAGAGCGCAAAATCTTTTCTTAAATTTACGATAATGTGTATGTTGGCCAGGGCGTCGTAGCTAAGATCAGAAATAGAAATTGAAGCGTCACAATCGAGTAAGCATGTATGCATAAACAGCGAAATGACCTTCTCTCTCTCTCTCTCTCTTTCTCTCTCTCTTTCTCTGGGTTGCAAAGATGACCTAAAAGCAGCTTCGTCAACCATAGTATGAATATACATATAAGCCTCCAAGTTATATATGCACGCACGGATACATATTTCCACGCACAAACATACGCAAGCGTACCACCATGCACCGAGCATATAAACCTGGAGCGAATCTACATCGCAGGTGCGCGCGGTTTCGATGTCGTCAACTCGCATATTATGCGCCTGTCCTCGGCGTCGTTTTCATGGCAATTTGAGGGTTACGTGCGCGCATTGTTTTCTCCCCTTACCCTCCCCTCCTCTTTCTCTCCCAATACACACGCGCGTAACGCGTATACTAGTGTGGCGGAGGTATTTACGCCCGCGTACAGATCATATGTCGCGCGTGGTAGAGTATAGACAACGGGAGTTAAGCCGTCGAAGCTAAACAGAGGCCATTCGAAGCTCGCGAGCGAGCAGCCGTTTCTCGTTATCCGAAGGAGCACCGATTCGGACGCGCCTAGTCAACCTATACGATGACGAGCACGTGTAAACGCGAAACCGCGCATTATTCTCTCTCTCTCTCTCTCTCTCTCTCTCTCTCTCTCTCTCTACTAAGACACCAAGAGAAGGATACAGATACATGGAAGGCGTCACAGGTTCCTTGTTATCGTAGCGCATAAGGTATTGACTTTACACAACACCAAGGTACAGTGAGAAGGGTATCGACAATAAGCACGTGCACATCTCAGCATAGAAGAGACAGAAGCTATCCCAGCCCGCGAGTATCGCCGTTATACGCAGCTAAGACATAAGGCAAACGTTTGAGGAGCCGAACGTCAGTCAACCATACGACGACGCGAGCTTTCGCTAATACCGTATCACGCTGCGATGACATCGTCGAAAGCGCGTCACCTCGACCTGTAGCAGTCGACGTGCTTAGTTATTAAATCAATGACGATGCATCGCTCTTCCTTCGGAAATTCGACGCATAATGGATTTATCCTAGACAAGTTGATCGCGCACGTTTTCGCGCCTATGCTTCAGTAACTTGATGGATTTTGTGCTTGGATTATAGATAACGTTCTTTATTGATCACTTTTGATTTAATTTTTTATAAGTGTAATAATTATTAAGTGCACATTATGAAAGAATAATGAAATTACACTTTACTTATCGTAAGAAAGACCGAAGTTTAATATATACCTATTATATTGCTTTTTGAAAAAAATATCAAATGCAACTAAATTAACTTCTTTGAAAAATTTAGTGTAAATAAGGATTATTTTAACAATTTTTAAAAGTATGTATTTAATTTAAAATAAATTGTGAAGAAAATGTTTACATTGCTCTAAGTAAGCCTGTATTCGTTCAAAGTATTCAATGAATTCATCGAAGGATTGAAAAGAAAATCGGGACTCCATTGTTATTCAATATTGAACCGATCGGAAAAATTTCTTTTTAAAAACATAAAGAGTATCATCATAATCAAAATTCGAATAGTTACTTTAACAATGAGTACTCTATCAATTCATGTCCTCATTTTGTCTCTCGGTGTAGTTCTTGGTACTTGACAAAGGGACCGGGAAGTAGATATATTGCTTTTGTTCAAAGGATGCTTACTGCACCGTATGTGTACTGCTGCTAGTTCTGAATAGCTCATTTCGAGTTACTGCTCAATAATGAATACGCTGATGTCGTACAGATCAATTACTATTACTGTCTTCGAATGTAATGAGATCGAATATAATAATTGCTCTTTTTCAATCACCCGTAGGCTTGATGAATAAATTTATAAGAGTGACGGTGTATAAATGATTAATTAATCATTTGATATAATCGTTTGTTTATTTGTTTTTTTTTTTATCATGATTGTAGCTGAACTAAATTGTAATGAAAATTAAAAAGTTATTTTCTTGTAAAAAAAAAAATATATATATATATGCTTAGGTTAATACAATTAATTATTTAGATACTTATTTTCAAAATAATTTACAAAATGTCGCTGAATTTATAACGACAGCAAGATATTAATTACTATTTTAAATGCAATTTCAAACGAAACGCAGTTTGAAAATGAACTTACTTAGCTAGTATATTATTCGTTCGTCGCTCGGAAGAATTCACTAATTCAAAATTTCAACGGCCATTGTTTTCGAGGACGCGTTGCGCAAACAACTTCCACCATAATAATACTTCTAACAGCTTAATTAATAAATAACGCGACGCGCAAGTTTCTCGCTCGCGTCCCAATCCTTAATTAGTGAAACAGAAAAAGAGCGGCGAAAGAAGTTGTCCGTTTCTCTCGACACCGGTGATGCATTGTGTTGTTGCTAGTGCCGCTGCCATTGCTGCTTGCCCGTTCATTCGTCCCGTGCCTACGCGCGTCGCTAAATTGCGCTCGCTCGTACTCGCGCCTACATTTTCCTTAATTAAAATTTTCACCGTTCGTCTGGAAAATACTTCAAGACAGAGGGCACGGATCCCGAGTTAAATGAAACAATGAAAAAATAGTGGAAATTATAAAAAGGAGCGAATAAGATGGAAAGGTATACATAAGATGGCGCGTTATCGTAGCTTTTCTCCACCTATGATTAATTATACTATCCCATATTCCGGCTTTCTTTGTCATCTTTGCAGACACGTGTCTTATATTTTTAAGCTCGACGAAAAGTTCAAGAAGCAACCGACTCCTAAAAATGCTAACCGAATGCTATCGTCGACGCCGCTACCCGTTTTCTCTTTCCCTTGGCGCCCTGTACGTGCCAGCGTAACAATGGCGGACCGTCACCAGTCACTGCTCCTGTGCTGCTGCCCTAAACAATGATACGATAAATCTTCCGAACAGCAGAGAGAGAGAGAGAGAGAGAGAGAGAGAGAAAGAGAGAGAGAAGTACGCGAGAATTTAGTGAACGAACGAGCGTGTCCGTAGGAGGGTCCTGAGAAGGACAAAGATAAAGAAGACAGTAGTCGGTCAAGGATAAAAAATGTATTATTAAGAAATAATCTTTAAATAAAGATAAATATTTTAGTAGTTTTTTAATTGAATTTTAAATAGATAATCGACTTTAATCTCTTTGTAATCTGTTTGTAATTGTTCTTAATACATAGTGATAAAACATAAATAGCAATAGATCTAGTCTGAAAATTCATTCTTCGAGTGCTAAATATAGTTTTACGATACTACGTCAACTCGAATATTACGATACGTACATTCATTCACATCGGTGTCTTATAAAAATAAATGTTAATCGATAAAAAGTCAAAAAGGTTAACTCAGATGCTACATTTCTTGGTTTTTAAAATAGCTTTTACTACTGTCATCTAAATCACCTAGAAAGTTCAACCTTTCTCTCATTCCCTCTCTTTCTCTCTATACAAGTACATTCACTACACCTAAAAATATCTCCACTCTACTTAGAGTGTGCCACTTCCGTCTTTTTGCTCTCCTTCTTTACCTTTACTCGACGATGGCACACTAGTCGCTCTTTCTCTTTCTTTTATTTTACTATATTCCTCGTTATTTTCCTTACAATTAAACTTTTTCTTCCACACCTGAAAAATTTGCAGAAAAAGATATATTCATCAAGCGTTATCAGTTTAACGTTTGACGGCCTCACGACAAGCGCGCATTTCATCTAATTTCAGTAAGGGTTTCTAAGGTAAAGAGATAGAGAGAGAGAGAGAGAGAGAGAGAGAGAGAGAGAGAGGGAGGGAGAGAGGGAGGGAGAGAAGAGAGCGAATCGGATTTTTGGAACACTTGGAGCGTAAAAGAGCAAAATCCTGGCGATTTTCAGCTCAGTCAAAGGGAAGATTTATTCCCGCGCAAGGCAGCCACCAAGTACGTGTTCACGCGCGACGGAACAATTTCGTTACGTTGCGGTGAATGAGAAAATCGAGAACAGAAACTTTGGCTGAGATTTTTCCGGTCACCCTAACGGAGGAATATGGCTTCTTACGAATTCCATTATTTTATTCCAACGTGTGCTATGCCGATAAAATATATTTTCTTTAAAAAGGATTTCGTCCCGTAAAAGGAGATGAAATTAAAATAAATTTTCAATACTCGCTGTAAACGTGAAAAATTCTTACTGCGCACGATTTAAGAAAGTCGTTTTTCTGTTTTTAGTAATGCTCCGCGACTTTTTTTGTAGAAAAAGTTTCAGTATCGGTAAATTTTACACCGAAAGAATAAAATTAATTTTTATTTGAATTTTTCTGGAATAAGCAAAGAATATTTTTTTCTGTCTTTATATATTATATAATATTTAAAATTTCGTATTGAATAAACAGATATTTTTTTATTAATATAGTAAAAATAATGTACTTTCAATAATTAATCACCCTCTGCCTTTCGTTTCTTTTGGAATCTACGAAACATTGAATTAATGTTAAAAAATGATCAACATTAATGTACATGATCATGAATTTACTCAGAAAATCCATTTTGTTGATTACATATTGACATTCGCTCAATTACACATGCCGTTTTCTGTTATTTACGGTACATTAACTTTGTTATTCAACTAGTTGCACATGTACCTGACGCGAATTCAATAAAGGTTTATTCAATGTATATTCTATTCAAATTTTAAGAGTAATCATGTGTAGACAATAGATACAATTACCAGGTATCACCTGGCACACGTGTAACAATTATTTTATTTCCAAAATTATGATGTAATTAGATATGAATCAGAAATTACATGTATTATTATTATTGAGACGTACGTGAAGGAATTAAACTTATCAGTGGATCTATTTATATTTATGATTCGTGCTTTGCATATAAAGTAATATATACTTATATCCATTGGCATTCTACGACAAGTAGAAAGATAGACACAAAAACGAACCGTCTAACTTTGCCTCAAGAAATTGAAAAGCTTACTCTGTTATAATAGCACAATTCTTCGTCGTAAGAAAATGTCAATGTTTCAAAATTAACATAAGAGTATTCTTGATACTGTCTCCATTTATCTTCGAGGTAAGCCATTATTGAGTGTCAATTCAGTATAGAAAAATAATTTTGCTTATAAACTACAATTCGAGTTCTGTGTAAATTCACTCGAATAGTTTCGACCGTTCGGTGAGATTTAGTCTTGGTCTTGCCATCGAAAGAATTCAAATAAGAGCCAATTCGCAAACGCCAATAAAACGGAATTGCCGACAAATCGTTCTCCACATCCGGCTCGCAACGAAAAGAGAAAGAGGGACATCAAACCCTCGCGAATTGGCTATACTTTCGTGTCCCATTCGATAATGTCTCGCAGTACTCGCGAATTGGAAACGCATACGACTTTTTCAGGTCGTGTGCATTGCCACGAAGGAATAAGAGCGAGAATACCACTGATATCGTGTGTGTGTGTATATATATATATATAAATACTTATGCATATATATTTCGAGTGCGAGTTCGAGGCGATTCCGAGTGCGCACTCGTGAAAGAAGGATTGATGTCGAGTAAGCGCACCCTTGGGGGATGTGGCGGAAAAAATTCGTTCACCAACGAAACGACTTCGAGGGCCAGGAGAGTCCCGAATGGGAAGGTTTTGTTCCGTCGAGTTTTCATTTGCCTCTGTAGATGTAACGATTGCGCAACCGGATTTCCTTTTGTTTATATTTTGTCTAAAAGATTTGGCTTATTTCAATAAATTATTTCATTTTAAATATTATAGAAGTTTTATTTGGAGGTACAATATTAATAATGCAAATATATGTGTTATAATAGATGTTCAAATTTAAGTATAATAACTATAGAAAAAATTGTTAAGCAGTTGTAACGTTTTAAGATTTGGTAACAAAAATAAGAGCAGTTACGTTAAAACGTGACCGAATAAACATTTTTAGCAATGGATTATTTTATTAAATTTCTAATTGAGTAGAATTAAATTTTTTTATTTATTCTGATTCTGATGAAAAATGGAAGGCGAATTACCTAAATTGAACTGGATTCATAAGCTAAAATAAAAAAAGTAAGTTACCTTGTCCAAGCATTTGTCACAATTACTCTCAGTCCAGTTCACATAGACTTTCGCAATCTCATAAATCAAAGTTTCATAGAATTTTAATACGATAAAAGATGTTGAGATAGAAACGTTAAAATTTATTTCATTTTCTCTGAATAAATAATTGAAAATAAAATTTCATTTTAATAATGCTTTTAATTAAAATTTCATTTTTATTGATAATTAATTAATAGCTTTGATTGATTAATTAAAAATAAAATTTTATTCATACTTTAAGTAGGATTCGAGCTTGTTTAGCCTTTTGAATTTTTAGAAGTTATAAAATTTAACGTATTTTACCGAATTGATGAAAAGCAAAATATTTGCATGCATAAATAATGAGAGATATTCCAATTATCTAAGCCTCTTTGGCTTAAAATAAATATTTTGAAAAAGCAAATTAAGATTTCAGGACGTAATTAACAACGGCCATTATTTAACCAGAGCTTTTGACTTTCAGACGCTTAGTATCATCCCACTCATTTCCTCCGTCCGAATAATTCACTGTCAGGGTCTCGAGATTAATCCTCGGGCCGGCAGCCCTTCGTCGCTATCAAATTTTCATCGCGGATGTAATTTAGCGCACGAATTTTTTACACCACCGCCACCCATATCTCTCTCTCTCTCTCTTTTTCTCTTTCTCTCTCTTTCTCTCGACTATTTACCATCCTCTTTACCAAGCGTTTCATCGGCGTCTATCCGACGCATTTCGGTTGCCGTCCAGTTACCCTTGCTCAGTGCTCCCTCCTTCCCAGCCTTTCTTCCCCTCATGATCTTCCGTTGCATCTCTTCTTCGTCTACTTCTTCTTCCTTAGGGGGCGCCCACCGAATAGGCAAACACATACAGCGCGATATACCCGCTCTCTTTCTCGTTAAAAATGCATTGGTTCTTTGTGGTGTCGGCGAAGCGAGTCGAGAATTTCGCCCCGGTAATCCGTGGTACCATGGGAGAAAGATGAAGGAAAAGAGGATGCCGGATTACGTACGTTCCTTCCTCGGACATGAAATTCGGCAAGAAGCCACACACGGGGATCGCTTTTTTCTTCTTGGTGAATACTTGTTCAAAGCTCGAGTGCTTCTTGGGCGACGGTTGTCGAAAGGAGTATTTTGCGCTGCAACCTCGCCAGGTTATAATGCAGGATGAACGATTTGTCCACTATAGCTCGATTTAGTTCGTACGGCGAGGTACGGGAACGCGTTTGTTTTGATTACTGCGGCTTCGATGTTTTAGACAAAGCTGCGCTTAGATTATGGCTTTGACGATAACTTTATTCTGCGTCACATAATGGAAATGCATATGAGATAGTTAATTCAGTCGAAATGTTGTGAATGAAATGAACGATAAAAGAAACTTGTATTCGTAGTTAGTTCAACTTTATAAAATTTTATAAAATTTGCTTTTGTGAAAACATAATTTGTAGAGATATATACAGTAATTAAAAGCAATATATAGTTAATATAATAAATGATATTCTCTCTGATGTAATATGGCAAAATTTTATTTCTAGAAAAGCAAGTGAAATTTAAGAGTTATTAAAGTGTCTCTATATTGAAATTCAGTTCAGAATACGAAATTAGAATTAACTTTAACGTTCGCGTTATTTCTATGACAGTATGAAATTAATTATCTAAGCAGTAAAAGTTATACATAGATACTTTCTAACAAAAAATATAATCTAATCAAGAAAAAAGTTGGTTATTAAATTTTTTTACAATAATTTATCAGTTTAAATCAAATAATACTGTTAAAGCATTTTCTTTCATTATTTAACCAATAAATTAAAATTTGCAAGTAAATACTTTCATGATTGATAAATTTCAAGATAGATTGAAACAGTAAACCGCAATAGACGCGAAACGTTTTACAAATGTATTAAAACAATGAACTTACTTATGGATCTCAAAATTAGGAAGGCAAAAAATTTAAGAGTATAACAGGACAAAATTTTAGCTCATTCAACTAAAAATAAGTCCTTCGTCCGAATTCCTCTAGTTGTGTTGCTCGCATACCACGAGTCATTCCAATTTTACCAGCGATACGGAAACGCGCGAATGGGGCTAACCTTTACCGAGAGATAGAGAGAGAGAGAGGGGGGGGGGGAGAAGCGCAGCCGTTAGCACTGAATCTCGTACGAGCGTGCAAAACCACACGATGCGTGCGTACACAAAGCTCGCCGAGCGAATACCGGTAGAATAACGCGCAAAGGGTCATTGATTATCGTTTGCGAGAGTAAGGTCGGATTTAGCGAGCGAGCAAAAGAGAGAAAGAGAGAGAGAGAGAGAGAGTGAGAAATTTCGATGCTTAGTTGTAATAAGACTCGCGCGTATACGCAAAACAGGCATGACTCGGCACTCGACCAACCCCTTAATTCGTTATTCATCCTCACTTTACTTCGCTTCGTCTCCCATCCTGGACCTCATCCTCCTTCAGTTTCTCCTACCTTCTGCAACCTACCGAAAGGCTCTTAGTCGGCTTTAGTCCGTTAGTCCATTATACGCGTTTGCGAGTTTCATGCGCGCGCACGTACCTCGAAAAGGCTCGAAATCGAATGGCGTGTGCGATATCGCTTAGATTATCGGAAGACCGTGCGAATATTTGTCCGACGAACCAAGTCTCGCTAAAAAGCCTAAATCTTTGATCTCGAATTTATTTCTTTTTTAAAATTTGCTTTAAATAGTAAAAAATGTTATATTGCAATGTTAATTGAATTAATTCGTTAATTCATGCCATAGTTATATTTTAAAAATTAAATTTTTAGCCTCGCTGTCGTCGCTGAATATTTATACTAATTAATGGAGAAAATGAGAAAAACTTTTTAAACGGGTAAAGTTAAAGCTAAATTTACATTTTCAAACGTTGTAAAATTCTATCAAAGGAGCTTTATGTTCATTTTAAAATAATGATAAGACGAAAAAATTTTTTTTCTTTTTAAGACGAAACTATCGAGAATTCTGATTTTCAGATGCTTTTCAAACATTTTAGCAGCAAACGAATTCAACTTTGACGCTCTCTGAAATGTACCATAATCGGCTGAAAAGAGAGAAAGGAAAAAACTAAGGTATGTGTAAAAAGGGAAAAGGAGAAGAGTAAAATCGAGGTATCAAAAAGAAGGCTTTGAGATTTTCGTTCGCGTTTGTGCGGCGTCGTTTGCTTTGCTAAAATATTCTCGTGTATATGATGCGCATTTGGGTATCATTTCAAACGTGACGTAACAAAGTTCATATTCTTTTTCTCTCGCGCGTCTACATTTTATATTTCTGCATACAAAAGTTTAAATAGGCTGAGTGGTAATTGTGGTCGCTCGTATAAATGTTTCAAACGATGGCCAAAAGAAAGCGATAAGAGAGAGAAATTTAATTAATTTAAAACATTATAGACGTAAAAAGAAAAAGATAAAATATCGATAGACGCAGATAGAATTCGACAATCGAGATAATTTTGACATAAATTAATATCTCATTAATGCGCACTTCACTTAACGTTACTATTAATATAATTTGTTTATCGAATCAACTGTATTTAATTATAAATACAAAAAATGTTAAATCTTTATAAAGTGTGCATTAAAAATAAAATTTAATGATAGATTGACATTGTATAGTTATTCGTTATCAGGATAAAAAAAAAAAATTTGTAAAAATTTTTATATTGAAAATAAGTATTGCAATTGATCATGTACTGATTGGTTTGAAAATGTTAATTACTTTTTACCGGTTGATAAAGATTTCTTTAATTTAACAAGCGATTTCCGCTCAATTATAAAAATATAACTTTTTCTTTTTTACGCGCCACGATTAACCAATTCAAAAAAAAAAAAAAAAAAAAAAAAAAAACGTTCTTAAAATATTGATTTTCATTAAATATATTTTCAATTTAATTTTTTAGTAACATAAATAGACAAATTTTTTTTTGCAGTCGTCTCGTGACATATTTAAATTCGAACATCAGACGTGTCAAGAGACATCGAAACATAAGAATTTCAAAGGGTTCATCATTTCTGGATACGATAATCCTCAAAAATATCTTGAATCAATAGCGTCAATTTTAGTATCGGCTTACGCGAAGCGTCGTTTTAACGAGTATATCACCGCCGTCTATATACGAACAAACACAACCCACAAAAAAGTTGCAAAGTGTTCTCACTTTCGACTTTTTGTCATACGAATTCTTATACATATTCTTCGCAGCTTGTAGCATGCAACCAAAGAAAGAAAGATAGGAAGGGAGAGAGAGCGACAGAGAGAGAGAGAGAGAGAGAGAGAGAGAAAGTTTAGCGGTCTCGAAGGTATCCTCGATCGGCCAGGGCTAACGTAGCCCCAAGTTGAATCTTCTTGCGGGTTGCCGCTTCTTCTTGTTCTCGCCTTCTTTCTTTATGTTTTTATTTCCTTGCTCCCGCGGGAGGTTAAACCCGCGGTAGCTTTGCGCTCGATGGCTTCGAACCAATTTCCCGGGGCGCCTAAACTAATGTATGAGATGATTCTCGCACTCCCTTCCTTCCTTTCTTGTCCGTCGTGACTATCTTTTTACTTCTCTTTCTCATTTTCTTCGCCTCACGCACTGTTTTATTTATCTTGTCAAGTAATTTTCCCTCCGTTGTTCGATCTACTTCGCGCGATTATACGTTTCGTTCGAAATTTATAGCAATAAGTTGATGAATAAAAAAAACAGCGGATTGTCAAGAAATGAACTATAAGTATTGCTTATAATCGATTCATCAATATTTTGCTTCTTTTTCGAAGAACGTAAAATTTGTCTTTGCCACCGATATCGTAAGCTCATCCTTTAACTTTACCAGTATGAACTCACGAATGCATTCATGCACAATTTCCTCTTGTTTCTCGAGGCATCGGTTTAGTGCAGCTATCTCTATATATTCTTTGCATGCGGTATCCAATCGGTATCGCCAGACTTTTGCAATACACAAGAAGTAAGATCCGTCGCGTTTTCGCGTTTCCCTCATGATTTATATCCGAATACGTGCCGAGAGCCCAGTCATGTATCTATCTCGCCATTTCTCTTGGTTCGCTCTTTCTTTTTTCTTTCCTTTTCGGCTCTTCGGTGACGCAAGAGTAGCTTGCATGGCAACGAGCCTTAATCCAAGATTGCGTTTTCCAAGATGTTGGCGCCGCTGCTATGCTCGAGGGACACACACTCTCACACACTTGCGAAGAACGAATGCGACTTCGAAAGACAACAAAAAATAAGAAAAAAAAAAGAGAACACGAAGAAAGTGGAAGGAGAGATCTCGACGAGACTAAGCGTACGTAAGAGAAAAAGATAAAGAGAATTCGGAAAAGAAGAAGGCGGAGAGAAGGAGAAAAGGAAAATTCGCGGCACGTTAGCGAGAATAAGTCTTTGCTCGAAGATTCCTCGGATAGATCTCGTGCTCCTCTTTTTTTCTTTAACTCTGGTTCGTATATTTTTTTCCACCTCTTTCCTGGCGCAAATATATATATATATATATACATATAAACATATATACGTTTGCACGCACATACACGTGCCTGTGCACGCACACAGTATTTCGCGCCGGGATTCATCTGGCAAAGTCGCGCGCCCGGGAGTTTCTTCATACAATTTCCCGCGGGAGCTCTCCCGAGCCATCGGATCCTGGTGCTACGCGCGAGTGCGAATTCGCTTCTCTATTCTTCGATTCTCATCGCGCTCCTCCTTCTTTTTTCCTTCGCATAACGCGTATGCACACGCCTGCACCTGTGTTACCGCTTCGATGTCGAAGATAATGTGCTACACTTCTTCGCCTTTTGCGCGAGCGGACGCTGATATCGAATTGGCAATTTTGCGAGTTAGTGGTTTATCCTTTTGGGGATTAGTCATCCGTGCGATGTGTGAGAAAGCGTTAAATTACGGATTGTTAATGGTCTTCGATGCTTCGTTTAAATGCTTATAAATTAAAGAGAAATCTTTCCTATTCTTATATGAAGATAAAATTTTTATGTAGAAAATAAAAATTTTATCGAGTTTTTATTGAAAAATTGAAATCGGCTTATTATAAAAAGAGTATGATATCTGTTAAATACGATTTCTTAACAACTTAAAATGATATTTATTAATAAAAGAGATATAACTTTTTAATTAAATTTATCAAGATAAAATAATAATAAGTTCTTTATTAATTAAATACTTTTTGAAACCATTTTAAATAAAAATATCCGATTTTAATAGTTTTGTGCGTTATAAGATTTTAAATTAAATTTTTTGAATTTTCGATATTAAAACATCAGAAAAAAGCAACTTAAATAAGTTATGAAAAAGGCAAGAGAATATTGGATATATTTTACATTTTTTAAACGTGAAATTGAATTTAATGTATTTTTATAACATATAATAGCTTAATCAAGTACGGACAACTAATTCGTAGTTAATGTACACGTAATTTGTGTTTATTCATGTAAGCAATCAACGAGATTAATAGAGAAATTAGCTCGAACTTTACGTTGTTTAGTACGTACTTAGCTAATTGGTATCTTATTTTTATATTACTTCTGTCTTCTTTGAATAATTAACAACATGTGAATGTTCAGTATCGTCAATCAATGATTATGTGATGACTAAATTAAAAAATTTCCAAAATCAATAAGAGAGACTACATCAAATCATTTAATCATGCTTTACTTTGTTTAAAGTTTTAATTTGGTTATTTATTGGTTCTATTTGAAATAAAACCAAATTTTCTAATTGAACGATTTACGATTACTTTGAAACACATTAGTTTACACGTCATATTATAAATAAAGTGCTTCTGAAATTTTGACTTTTAATTAGCAATATATCAAAACAATTTTCCATTGTGAAGAAAAAATGTTTACAAGCACTTATAATTCTTGTTCCGTTCACATACGAAATTAAAAAAAAAAAAAAAATTTCATCCGATTTAAATTATTAAACGCTGCACCCAGTGCACCGGCTTCTCTACAAGGAAAAAAAAAGTAATAAGTGAAAAAAAAGAGAGGGAGCAGAGAGAGAAGAAAAACACGAAGCACGTAGAGCGTAAGAGTCGCGCGAGAAGCTGCACTCACTCGCGCTTTTTGCAAATAACTCTTCAGAAAAATCAAGTACGGCTGCAAACATTCGAGAAAGAAAGAAAGAGAGAGAGAGAGAGAGAGAGAGACAGAGCTTGCAAGCAAGATGGAAAACGGCGTATGTAAAAAATTCCGTCTGCGCTTGCATTTCTTCCTCAGCGCGAAAGCCAAGCGCAAAGTCATAGAAATATATGTAGAGAGAAAGCAGCGGCCCAACGACACTTTGAAATTCAAATTTTGCGCTCTAGCTTGCGGTGTGTGGCTCGCAACTACGAGAGGCGTTAATAACGCCGGCGTACCGGAGGCGGAGAAAAAATCCATGTGTTCGCGAAAGAGAGAATGAGAGGAAAAAAGAGAGGGAATGTGTACAATGGAGAGGACGAAAAGGGATCAACGGATACTTGGAAGGAAGCTTTAGAAGCGACACTACGAGAACTAAACATGCCCTTGGGAGTGCAAACTCTCGAAGATAAGAGAGCTTTGGAAAAGTGGGAGAGAGGTAAAGGGGGAAGGAGGGAGAGAAGTGTCCCGTCAGCTGCAAGAGAAATTTTCCGTGGAGAGGGCGGCCCGAGAGTCGCAACCCGACGAAGAAGACGGCGACTACGACGCTTCTTATTTGCCGACTACTTGCTTTCCGCTTTTTTTATCTCTCTTTCGCTTTGTCCCACCCTCTCGCTTTTCCTCTTGCATACCACTTGAAATTTTCTTTTCTTCGTGTTCACGCTTCGTCGGAAGAGTGCCGACTTAATTCTTCGGGCTTTGAATATTTTATGCGCTTTTCGATTTTCACCCGACGTTCTCTTTCACTCTTTCACTCTTTCTTTCCTTCTCTCTTGCTCTCTCCTCGCAGATCCAAATTGAAAGTCGAATTGAATATAATTCGAGCGAATTTGTGGAGGAATGGTGATTTTCGGTGAACTGATACGATTATAAACTTTGCAGCAGAAAGATTGGTCCGTTTTATAGCAGCTTTATAACTACACTTGAGATTTTAAATCTTTAAACTGTTTTTTATCAAATATTGATGTTTAACGTTAATATCTATTATTATTATTTATTCAAACTTATCGCTAATAAATTTTTTATTTAGCACATTATAAGTTCGATAAACATGAATAACAAATTTAGCCAAGCATTAATGGAATTTGAATATCGATAAAATGTAAATAAAAAAAAAAAATAAATAAAATAGATAGAATTTATATAGAAGAAAAGAATTGACCGAAATTCGAAATGAATAAAAATCTCCCAGTATTGAAAAAAAAATTATAATTTCTATCTTAAAACTGAAGGCAGCAGTAATCTAGTTAACAGTATTTAACAAACATATAACTCCAATCAGTAAGCTCCATTACTTACTCAATTAGAGTGTACGATACTTCACGCTCATTTTATAATTGGGTTATCCACAGAAAACCTGACGCGTTTAAAAATAAAATTTTTCTCGACCGCGTTAACCACTCTTCTGCTCTTTCTACCTCTTTCTTTCTCTCTCTTTTTTCCGTTCTCTCTCTCTCTCTCTCTCGCTCTCTTTATCTCTCTCTTTCTCAGACTCACTCCAATTTCGGCGACTCAAAATTAACTTCCATATCTGCATTTCTCTTACACCCACATACACACATTGACACGCATACACACAATTACGTTCTCTCTTTCCTTTTTTTTTTCACACTTACATACATGAGGAACTTTAGCAATGGCAATAGGAGCAGCGGTGGCGGCTTAATGCTGACCCAATAATGCGTCGACCAATTACAAATTACGACTGACGCTTCGCAAATTAACCGCCTGGGCAATAGCTCCTAATTCCAGTAATTGTACTTAGAGCAATTAATCAAACACTTAAGGCTCGTTCAAGATCCCTGCGGCGGACGGGCAAGCTAAGCACACACTCGGTCGAGACTCTTGCTTTCGCTCTTGTTCTCTCTCTCTCTCTCTCTCTCTTTCTCTTGCTCACACACACACACACACGTTTTGTCCTTAGCGTAAGCCAGGCGAGCGGTATGCCACGCTGCTTCTAAAACGAGAGAAGAAACGCCCGCTGCCGTCGTCGCGTGCGCGCGTGTGCGAGAGAAACTCCGCAGGCCTATCGCTCTCTCGTCGTCGGTGACGCCAGAGAGCTGTTAACTATCGCAACGTGCTTTTTTTTCTCTTTTTCGTTTCTTTCTTTTCTCGCCTCTCTCTCTCTCTCTCTCTCGTTCGCACTCCACTCTCATCGTTCTCTCTTTACTGGCCCGAAAAAAGAAAAAGGTAAAGATCGTAGCTACTGAAAACGGCAGTCAAGACGAATTGCAGCAGCTTTTCCAATTCGAAGAAATCAACGTTTTCTTTTCGTTTTATTTTAATTTTCATTTCGAAAAGTTAAATTTTTTATTTTCTTTTTACATTAAATATTTACGATTACGTTTTATTTTTCATTTTACTCTATATGATTTGTTTTTGTCACATAAAGTTACTTAATTCATCAATATTCACTTCTCTTTTGTTTATTAATCATGCGAATCAACCAATATCTAATAGAAAATATTGCGTTGTGTACTTCTTGAGATGTTTAATTATAAAATTGCATTAATGATACTGAAGATATAAAAACATGTATTTTCAGTTCAAAAATTTTCGATCTCAAAGGGCTTGCTTTATACGTCGTTTGAATATCAATTTTCTTAAGAATTAACATGTCAAAGGATTTTCTAATATTTTATATGAAAGTAAATTAGTTGTGAACAAATTGTTATTACGAAATATGTTGATAATTCAATTAAAATTAATGAAAAATTTTAATTTATACAAACTTAGAAGGTTTAAATAATTTTGTTTGGATTTTTATGAAGAATTATTATTATTTTTTTTAAGTATAAATAATAATAAAACATAAAAGTTTTTAAAGTAGAATAACACTATAAAATTTTATAAGTGCTAAGTTTGAATTTAAATCGAATCTTAAATTAGAAAGTTACAACATCGTTAAAATATAAAAATCGAAAGGTTGTTTCTGAAAAAGTATTTTATTTTATCAAAATAAAAAACTTCATTTTTGGAATCTTTTTATAATCTTTTTTAACGAAAAATTTTTTATTTGACTCGTTATGTAACAAGTAAAGATAAAAATTTTTTGTTAAAAAAAGTTAAAGTTATTTAAAATATATAGGCATCAAAAAATTTTTACTCTAATAATCACCGTAAGATATTTTTATAACTTTTAATTTTTGCGAGAAAAAAGTTTTTGTTGCTTTTTTATATATAGCTAAGAGACAAAACTTTTTGGACGAAAATTCATAACCCAAAATTCATTATAAAAATATTTTGTCATTATTTTTACGATCAATTTTATTTAAAGCAAAGGAAATTCTCAGTTAAATAAGTTATAAAATTTTTAACAATGACACAGCTCGTCATTATGTGAATCGTCCGATTATTAAATTTTTCTTTTAATTTTATTTCGGCATCTCGAGCACAAATTTATATATTTAATCTCTTGCAATTTATTAAACTTATTTATTTCGATAAACTCTCTGTAAATGAAAACCGCATCCGTTACAAAAACCACAGAATTAATTCTCGTTCAATTTTCTCTTCGAGCGACTCCACGCTCTGTATTTCCAAACATAAATCACAATTCTGAGCTCATTAAAATCATCGCGTACACAAAAGCTTTGTCCTCGTGACTTCGGTACACTCGTTCGCTAGGATACCTGGAGCGCATACGCGAAAAGGCGTATTTGAACGTCGCCATGTGTCTGCCTGTACGAACTGCCATACCACTTATACGAAAACTGGAGCTATCTCTCTCTCTCTCTCTCTCTCTCTATCACGGTGTCTAACAGGCCGCATGTAAACACGTTCTCTCTTTCTTTTCTCTCTCTACCTTTCTTACTCCCCTCGTTCTCTCTTGCTCTCTTCCTCGTGGCTTTAACCGGAAGTTACCGGGCGTGATTAGCATTTTGCAGCTGCCTCTCTATCTCAAAGCTTTAGCTTTCGCATACGCGCGCTTACGCCCGTGTATGTAAGTGTACTTCCGAGACGTTACACAATTCTGTAATTTGTCACATTTCCAAGCTTACTCGATCATTTCCACCCTCCCCGTAGACTATGTGCATCTCTTCTTACTTTGTGAGGGTTAACTAAGGAGGACGGGAATAAACGGGCCGCCATCGGGGGACCGTTTCATAGTTAAACGCAAGAGACAGACTAGTCTGTCTCTTGTATTCTCCCTCTTTACTTCATTCCCTCTGTCTCTCTCTCTCTCTCTATCTCTCTCCCCCTCACCATCTATCTATCTATCTTTCTCTTTCCCCGAGAACGTGTAAATTGCACGCGAAGGGACATTCAGTTGTCGTATGCAAAACGCGCTACGGTGCACACATATGCACTCTTGTACATATATATGCATACATTTAGACATAAGAACATTCCAAGCAACTGTCTTGAGCTTACGGGTAAAAGTTATGCATTACTACAAACGCTCGTATACATGCAAAAATGTATGAGTGTCTATTCGCGAGCGGTTGTACGGTAAAATAATGTACTCGAGCTCAACGTGAACCTTTATGTGTATGAACTTTGTATACGTGTGTAAGTATAATGTACGAGACACTGAATTTGAATGGAAAAGAGAGATTACTCGGTACGAGTCATTTTTTATTTCTGCAACAAACAAGTAGTTACAAGAAATATAACAAAATTTTGATAGAATATATTGTACTCCCTCATAAATACAAAATTCTCTTATTATTTTCAACAATGATAATGCGAAAGTAAAATTTAAAGGCTAAAATGTTATTACGATAACGCGGAATTTGTAAAATCTCGATGTACCTCACATTATTCTATAGATTATTATTGTACACATTAATGTATAAAATTGAACAATGACAATAAAATCATATTTTATCGATGCAACAAACGCAACTTAAATTATTTTATCACTAGGTAAATTTATTCGCGATAATCATTCAAAATGCACGTCATACATATAATCGTTAAAAATAATAGATAAACGATCCTACTACCGATACACAATTATTTACTTTTCCATTCAAATAAAAATTATCATTCTCTTCAGAATAACGTAGTACCGTTCAAAACAGCATAAAATAAAGAAAATCCGATCGCATAACATGTAAAAGCAATAAAATCACTTTTACCGCGATAAAACGTACTCCCATACGAGCGCGAGCATTTAAGGGTACACATACACTCGGACATACAAAACCAGAGAGAGAGAGAGAGAGAGAGAGAGAGAAGAGACTTCGCGACTCGTGAGTGAGTAACGCGAATGCGTGCTTATGTTTCCTAAAGAGAGGGGCGTACCCTTTCTCTCCTTCCCATTAAATAAATAATCAAGCAAAGGCGGCTGCTATTCTAGCCGAGCTGCACGCGTGTGCACGCACGTCTCGGCCCTAAACGTCGCGAAGCGGAGAGAAACGACGAGCCAGCGTTTCTATACCAAACACTATACCGTCGTACTTTATCGTGTCCGGGAGTTTCGAAAAAAGGAAAAGGAGACGCGGGGAGTTAAGAAACGTTGAGTTATGATTTTGGTTGATATTGCAAGGGCGCCTCCCCCCCTACCCCTCCTTATAGCTGTGGTGAGAATGCTCAAAAGGGAAACTCTCTCTCTTGGCCCGAAGCGATGCTGATATTTTAGTAATTGTCCGAAAGTTGAATTACTGCGGTTGGTTTGTACCTTCGTGTACACACGCACATACACATAAACGCTAACACGTTTAGGTATACACGTACACAAACGGGGGGAGGGGGCGTGAATTTTTTCGTGCTAAGTTACGGTCCAGCGTTACGTTATCTACCAGACGGTGAATTATTAAACTCGAGATTGGAGCTTGTATTGATGCGGGAAGGCTCCTTTTGCGCGCGCGCGTGTACTTGGATTTCCCGGTGTGCGAGAGCGCCTGGCAATGATTTTTACTGGTTAGAGAATTAGAGATTCGAGCGAGTGTGTATTGTTCCATTTTATTTTTTGGCGAGCCGAATGTGAAACTGCTGTATTTGGTTTACAGTGTTACTGATAATTAATTAGATGGGTAAATTATAAAACATTAAGTTGCAATTGTGGATTGACCGACAGAAGAAACTATTGTTTTATTTAAACTTGCGTTACTTGCAACATAAATTATTTTATTTATTTTACTATTGTTTACTTTTGCGTAGCTATGTCAGTTATTAAATTGGTCAAGTGCTTGTTTTTTCTTAAAAATACATATTACTTTTACAACGTATACGTCGATCGATTGATTGAATATAGTACCTAGCCTAATGCATAAACAAGCAGTTATTTAAATAAAACTCTCGGTAAAAATTAAATCTTCCGCAAAATCGAGTGCTTTAAACTTGTATTTTGATCTTCTCGGAAATAGTATACCTATTTGATATCGTCAACTCTTAAAACAAAAGAGAGCTCAACTCCTACGCGCATCAAGAGAATTAGAAAGCCAGAGGGAAAGATTCAAGTTAACCGAAAAGAAGCTCGAGAACGCGTACAAACACGTTAAGAGATCGAAGAATTTCATTAGCTTTTATTCCGAATCCAAGCTCGTTTCTACTTAAAGTGGAGAAAGGCAACACGACAAAGGGTTAATAATAGGAACGAACGAGGAGGGTGAAGGAGGAGGAGGAGAAGAAAAAAAACGCGACACGGAAAACGAGAAACTTAATTGATCCAAAGTCCGAGAAGCTAAAGAGAGAGAAGAAGGGGTGCACACGGCAGAATAGCGATGGTGTACGCCGGTTCAAGGGACATCTTAGTATTCAAGACAAGCACTTCCGATAGAAGTTCCGATCCAATGATTCGTCGCGTCGCGCATCGGGTTTTATACGTGCGCGCCGTGTCTTTCTTCCTCTTTTTTTTTTTATTCTTTCGTTTTCTTCCCTTCTCTTTTTTTTTTTTTTTTTTTTTTTTTTTTTTTTTTTTTTTTTTTGAGACATCGTTGTGTGCACACGTATACGCGCGTACGCACATACATACCGAGCATAGTTCTCCACTTTAGTATATCGATAGAGACAGAGGGAGAGAGAAAGAGAGAGTGTAGAGCATCGCGGATAGCTAATACACGAAGCAGAGAAGCGAGCACGTGCTCTGTCCATACTCCCAGGGGCGTTAAAATTAATCCTAGCGCTCTCTTGCGTACATGAAGTGGGGGAGAGAGAGAGACAGAGAGAGAGAGAGAGAGAGAGACAGCAGTCGAGGAAAATCTTGGCGCAAGCTCTGTGCGAGACCGAATGGAATTACAGATTATACGCGTATAAGGCTTCGACCGTATTCCCTTTTCTAACTCCCTCTCCGTCTCTCAAGTTTTTCTTTCCCTTTACCTCCCTTACTTCTTGCGTCTTATTTTTGCCGGCGAAATGGCCCTAGTCGGCCATTTAAATTCATGGAATAATCAGGGGCAAATGGTCCCTGACATACACAAGCGTGGAAGCAACGTAAAGGTTGTCTATTCTCTTCTCTCCTACTCTCTCCCTCTCCCACTCAGTCTCTCTACTTCTACTTCTTCCTGTTTACAGTAGGAAAATAAAAAAGAAAAAGAAGGAGAGAGATCAGTCGTAACCGATATCGATAATCGGAAACTGATTAGGGATGAGAGGAGCGAAATGAAAGGAGCACGAAGGTGTCGTTAAGGGGAAAAAATTGCGGTATAATTCTAGATGCTCGCGTGATTATCGAATTTTATTTAATGATATCGTGATAGCTTTTAATGCAGCTTCTCTGGTATAATTCCGATGGATCCACGTATCTACCTATATTTAACGCATTTTTAATCTTTTGCAAGTTTGCATAGCTCAGTTTGATTTAATTTGGTTAATTGAATAAAAAATCGTTCGTTATGAAAATACTTGACCTTAGTTACGCTTGATTATTGATTGAATTATTTTTTTTTTACAATGATATTCGAATAAAATCTATATCTACAATATGTTATTGTAGTCTTTTCAAATATCTTTATTTAAAAAGCGTACGTGTACTGAGCTTTGTCATATGCCAATACTCGATAAACGAGATATTTTTATCAAACATTTCGGATTAGAAATATGAATTTCAAGTTTTTTTTTAACGATAAAGTTATATCTATTCTGAAAAGTTTGACACTTTTGCATCATGAGCTGTGCTTTTGAATAATGATAAAATACTTCGTTTTACATATGTTAAAGCAATGTGCGATTTGTATTTTATAAAGTAAACTTACAAATATATTAAATTCCGTTTATTAAATGTAACTGTCAATTCTTTTAACACAAATAATGGTATATTTGTTTGTGCAATATTTTACTATCCAGCGATAAGGAACGTCAGGTAAAAGAGAGGCTGACTGTCAAGCGCAGCTTTTCGTTGGTGAGAATAACCGCAATGTGTCGCCGACGCGTTTTTCACACAATTCAATCGTAAACATCAATATACTGTCTACAGTTTTCCTTTATTACCATAAAAAATCGACAAAAAAAAAAAAAAAAAAAAAAAAAAAACGTATACGTATCCAATCGAACTTCTCAATAATTCATACGCAACGAACAAAATCCCGCATGTATTGTCCGTGTCCTGAAGTGAGACAATCAAAACCGCTAAATCCACGTGTCTTCTCGCTTTAGTGCTCTTGTACAACTACAAAATCCGCTGTAGGAATGCATAGTGAGCATCGAAAGATATCGACAAACAGGAAGACAATCGCCGAGATGCGGTCAGTCACGGATTTAGCTTACCGCGAATCTCTTTCTCTCTCTCTCTCTCGCTCTTTCTCGTTGTCTGTCTGCCCGTCTCCGAATCACAGCTAAACTCGGGAAACGCGCTCTTGCATAAATCCCGCGGAATAAGCCGGAATATGGCTATGGTATACACAATGATCATCGAATCCCCGGCAAGAATCCATACGGATAATATCGTTCGGGTGGTTTGAGAAGCTTTCCGTGCGCGAGTAATGTATCAGAGAGAGAGAGAGACAAACAGAACTGCCTCCTTCCCCGTGACAATCAAGGCGAATACGTGTAAGTCCAACGTTTATGTATATACCGTAACAACGATACACATCGGACAGATAGCATGAGTATCAGGATTGCTTCTGAGTCCGCGCGTGCAAGAATATATACATATACATATACAATCACGGTAACGCAAAGCCAACGTTACGTATGCGTATAGATATACAAGTGCGGTAGGCTCCGCATATTGGCCGTCTGCATCGCTTCGGCTATTTCATATTTTTCGCGGGTGTACGAAGAAAGAGAGAAGAAAAGAGAGGGACAGAAGAAAGCGGACCGTCTAGCCGATCGGCGCGAGAAGATGTATTCGAGTGGAAGATATTCGACAAAGGCGTGTTATTGACTGGCGTAACTTTCCTGTACTCGAGATCCCTTGGCTCTTTCCCTCTCTCTCTCTTTCTCCCTGTTTTACCTGCTTAGCTTTTCTTTGCCGCCATACGAGTGAGTACATAAGAAACGCTGATGTATATGGCTTATTCCGTATTAAACTACCACGTTGGAAATTCATAATCGTTCGTATCTCTTACGCCTCGAGCATTTCTTGTAGATCTTGCGTTACGCGATATTAAACGTTCAAATTTCATCTTTAACGTTTTTATGGAATGTTTCTAATATCTTTGACATTTTACAGCGAAGAATTTTTTTAATTTTTTGATAATAAAATCTTTGTTTGCTAGAACATACAAAAACATTACACTTTGTGAAAATTTCAATGAAAAAATTTTTAAAGAATATTTATTATCTAATATTATGATTACATGGTTAAAGTATATTACATTTCGCGAACGTCAACTTCTACGAATACATCATATATAAGTATATATATAAATGTAGCGAAGGCGAAATAACGTAGCTTCATATCCTCTAACTTTGTACAGAAGCGTTCGCTCGCAAGAAAGCTTGCTTGCACGGAAGAGCAACAGTGAGAAGAAAAGAGAGAAAAAGCAATGGGGATGAAAGTATTGCGAGAAGGCTGTTGTGACATACGATGAAACATGATCTAATATCATCGGGAGGGTAAAGAGAGTGAGAGAGAGAGAGAGATAAAGGAGAGAGCGAAATATACCAATACACGAGAAAGAAAAAGAGAGTTTTTCCTACTTTCTCGCGAGCTTCTTCTCATTTCTCTGTAGTATATTACGTACGTGTAGCCGATTGGAAACGATAGATTTGATTTTCGCGCTTGTGCACCCACGCTTTTCTGTCTATCCCTATATAAGCGTATATTCACACGTAAGTATGAGCTTATAAGTCAACGCTCGGCGTTTTGACGCCAATCGATAAAGACGTTGTTTCGAATTGAAATCGTTCTCTCCTTTCGCTCAACTCAAAATTGTTCCCGTTGAAAAGTACCTGCGCGCGTTATTACGTTGAAATTACATTTGTTACAAACAAACTTGCCAATAAGTTTTGCTTACTGCCGTTTGCAATTTATTTTTAGAACGCTTAAATCTTTGATAATTTTGGTATTGAATTTCATTTCGAAATGCGATACTTAATAATCATATACGCATAAAATAATTGTTTTTATCTTAATATAGATTTTTAACAATTTATATAGACAGATAATTTTAAGAATTTAATAGTTTGTTCGATGTAAAAATTAACGATAAACCTCATAACCGGTAATTTAATACACACAGAATTCAAAAAATACCTTAATTTAGTATTGCTTTTAATCTTATTATTAAAAAAATTGTAAATAAAATTTAATTTTAAAAATAATTAAAATCATCTACAGATTCATTAAAATAAGCAAAATCTTCATAATCAATGATTATTCAAATAATAGTATATTGAATTTTAAAATATAACATAGATTTTTAATTTTATTTTACACAAAAATAATACTTTATAATTGTTAAAATAGATCAATGATAAAAAATGCTTCACTTTGTAAAAAAGATATTGATTTGATGCAATATTTTTAATTAGCTCGAATTACAACGCTAGTAATAATATAGTACATAGACATCATAAAATAAAGAAATGAAAAGATGACAATTCTTATATTAAATATAAAGTAACATTTCGTAATTAATTTCTTTAATTTAGAAAATGTAGAGAAAGAAAAAAGTTTAGAAACTCGTCGTTGATATTGTTTTTCGAGCAAAAATTTTTCATTACACGGTGACAATTCCTTCTCTTTTATACCCGTATTAAAACGCTTACCATATATATATATATATATATATATATATATATATATATATATATATATATATATATATATATGAAATAATAAAACACTCGCTAATTAAAACACGATCTAAAATATTAATGAATTATATAAGCACTAAATCTCAGCTCTAAAGGGATACAAGAACAAAATTATAATCCGTGGCAAAGCGTAACGCCGGAGTCCTATTATACATGTATAAAACAGGTAGAAAATCAATTAGTAACAATAAAAGTTTACGCGCGCGAGGCGACGGCGTCAAAGACGACGACGGCTCACCAAGCGCGAGCTTGGCTTGCTCGCGAGCACGTTAATTAAGGTCGTACTCTCGGTTACGGGTAAAAAGATAGAAGAGAGAACAGAGAAGAGAGACAGAGAGACAGAGAGAAAGGAGATAAAGGAACGAACGAGAGAGAGAAAGAGAGAGAGAAAGAGAGAGAGAAAGAGAGAGAGAGAGAGAGAGAGAGAGAGACAACCAAGAGGGTGGGCAGGGTGTACTTTCGCCCTCGTCCTTTAATCGTCGCTGCCTCTCCAGGAGGCAGGCGTGACTGCAAGGACGCGCGCTCGTACAAACGAAGCGCGAGCAGAAGGCGACGTCGACCTTCGAGTACTGGATAGGAGAGAGCGACCGGGAGAGAGAGAGAGAGAGAGAATGTGTGTGGGAGAGAGAGAGGAAGAGTGAGTGGAAACGTTCTCGGATTTGCGTGATTTGTCGATGCCAGATTTAATTAGCAAGTTTCATTTAATTATATTCCCTCTCTCGCCTCGCTGCTCTCCTCGCTTCTCTCTCCTTCTCGTTCACTACCTCGCATAGTCTCGATTTAGTCTCTACATGTCTCTTGTCTTCTCTCTCTTTCTCTTGAGCACCAACTCTCTATGTTTGACTTTATCCTAGTAAGGGTGGGTGCGAAGGTAACTATTTCTTGAGAATGTTCGTGCTAAGATTTCGTTAAATTAATTACTATATTATTCTTCTTTTTGCCGACGCCTCATTCGAGAATTGTTAAAGCGTGATATTGTATGTTTTTTTTTGTGCCGTTACAAAAAGGTGTATTGAAAACGATTGAGCAACTATCGAGAGTTGACAATTTTATTTTAATTGAGTTGTGCTTTCCATTCAAAAAGCGATCGATACCGAAGCTGATATTTTGTTGTCTAAAAGCAAGAATTTGCACAATCAATTTTCAAACTATCTTTCTTTTTTATTGAATTTATTTAATGTTAACAGCGTTACAGTATTTTTATCGACTTAAATGTAAATTGCAATAGAAAAGAGTTTTACCGAATACCAAAAACGAAGTTTACCTCTTTTTTTAGGGATAATTCGTTATAATTTTTAACGAGTAAAAATACTGTTCGTACTCGGATGTTTAAAATTTATGATTTTCTAGTTAAAAAATATTATGTAAAGTTTATTAACCTCAGGCTAGATGGTAAATTACTAGATTCCATAATTTTAAAATTAAATTTTTTCGACTAAAAATTTTAAAATCCAGTAAAATAAGTTTATTGAGTTTGTAGTATGGTTCGATGGTTACGCAGCTTAAAAGTGAATTTTATCGTTTCATAATCTATCCGATTATTTGATTTTATAAAATCGATTTACGAAGTAAAAATAAAACGCGTCGCATAAACTTTTTACAGTTATTGTTTTTTTTTTTTTTTTTTTTGTTACATTAATTGCAGAAAATGTTTAAAACAGATATTGCAATTATTATTGAAGTAGAGAATTAAAATTATCATGTTTTAAAACTTTAAATGATGTTTTAAAACTTTAAAAAATCGCTTTCTGTTAAATAAAATTTTCTTAAATTTTATTTACGAATATTTCATTTGTATATTTTCGTGTAATCCACAAATTTTTTTTAAATATTTGTGTGCAAAAATTTCTCACTCTTTTTATACTTCGGCAGTAGATTTAATATAGTTTAAAATTAAAAAATTTCGTTTTTTGCCGCCTCGCCGCAATGACGGCTTCCGGTATAAATGTTTCATCCGACCGTATGTATTTTACTATTTATACTTTAATCCGATTGTTGCATCGCGTAACTCTTATCTCGAGTAAATATTGGCAAAAAGTCCTGCACAACTTCCCTTACTTTCACTATCTCTCTTTCTTTCTCTCACTTTTTCACTCTTTTTCCTTCCCACCTCGGCCATAAAAATTCGACGACTCCGCTCTTGTATATAAGTGCGTGGAAGCTATTTAAAACTTTAGCGCACATATAAAGTGCCTCATGTACTATTAAATACCCCAGACAGAACGAAACTTAAATTCCCAATTTTCTTCTCTTATCCTTTCTCTCTCTTTCTCTTTCTCTTTTTCCACCCCCGCTTTCTTTTCCTTCTTCTACCAAGTGAATATCTGCCCGTCTCACCGCTGAATTTTTCATATTCCTGTCCTGTTTGCCTTTTGGCCCGCTACTCTTCCTTGTCCTTCCGCCTCCTCCATCTTAGTATCGACCTTTCCTTAGACATCCTTAGGGGAAAAGAGAGTCGAGGAAATAGTCAGTGCTCGTCTCTTCTCCTCCGTCGGCGATTTTCATCGATTTTCATCACTGCTACTGTTGATATCGACAGCTATGCCCTCTCCCGTAGTAGTTCTTCTCATTCTGCCGCTTCCATTTCTCGTTGTATGTACACAACGGCGATGCATCGTACATCGCAACTGCAGACGGAGAAAGAGACATAAGGAGAAAATAAGAGAGAGAAAGAGAGAAAGAGAAAAAGAGAGAAAGAAAGAGAGACAAGAGAGCAGCTTTTCACGGTGCTGTTCGTCGATTGCCTTTGCGTCGATAGATTAAAATTCCCCAGAGCTTTTTCCATCGGTGAGACGAGAAGACGCGCGAGTGAATTCACGTTAACGCGCATGCGTGTACGTACGTACGTGTGCATACGCGTGCGCGTGTGTTCAATCGAATACGTGTGTACGCGCCGCTCAAACGCTTGCGAGATAGTGCTTTCTCTTAAATCTCGTTTAATCGGTTCGGCGAATACCGCGCGAACTCGTTCGTTCTCGAACGAGCACGTGCCGAGAGATATAGGAGAATTGAGCGAAGCATATACCGATCATGACTCGGTCCATACATACATCTTTATATACATATATAAACGCGAGAGAGAGAGAGAGAGAGAGAGAGAGAAAGAGAGCAAAGCAGAGAAGAAAAGCGGAGCGAAAGGAAGAGAGAGAGAGAGAGAGAGAGAGGGAGGGAAAGAGTGAGCGAGAGAGGAAGAGGGGACGGAAAAACATATGAAGATAGGGCAGGGGAGATAAAGTGCGAGCGACGTGCGAAGACGCGCTAAGGATTATATGTGTAGAGGAGGTAAAATGATGGAAATATATTATACAAAAGCTCGAAAGTAAAAGATGGAAAAGTTATTGAAAGTATCTAATTCTTTATTGATTATCCGCTATTTGGAATTATAAATTTTTCTATCGGGAATTTTATCTTTATGTTCTCTTTATTTTTCTAATTTATGATGAAAAATTTTTTATTGAAAATCAATTTAAAGTTTTCGAGAAAATAAAAGAAAATAAAATATTGGATCTATTTTTTGCGAAACTATTTTTCAAATGAAATTGATCTTGTTTAAATATGTGCTTTTATAAATACTTTAATTATTTTGATTTGATTTTAATAAAAAATTATGTTAAAAAAAAAAAGATTACCCTTCAAACTCAAACTTTTAAAAGAAAGCCAATTTCCAAGGAACTTAAATAAGTAAGCATGTAACTTTGAAGAAACTATTTATCTTGTATTAGAGATAATAGGTTTACCTGTCTCCATTCGTGTTTTTTGTTAAAATTAATTATTTTATAAAGGTAAGTTATAACTTATACAGCTATAGAGTTTGAAACTTTTGTTCATTATTTCCCATAGTGGTTACCCTAAGTACACTCAGGTTAGCTTCGGTATCTTACATAAGGAGTCTCTTTTTACCGAAACTTTGCAAGTCTACAACTTTGCGCGTTTCTAAAATATTGCAATTTGAAGATAATATTTATTTTTTCGTATTACAAGTTGTCCCGATGGCGTTATAAAGTTTTCTTCGAAAAATTATAATCAATCATCGAGTTTTCAAAGCAACAAATACAATATTTCCATAATCAATTACATATCAAAGTCATAAAACGTTTGTTTGCAATTAAAGTCGTAATTAATTTTTTTAATCTAACACTTGCGATTACTTTTTATTGTCATTTATCATGAACTGCTCGGCAACCATTAAAATTCAACAATATTTTAAAAATAACAAAAACACACGTTAAAATAATAAACAAAGCTGATCAACTGTACTAAACGTAGAGACCGTGGCTGTATACCAAGAAAAGGAAATTGACAAGCAACAAAGAATGAAAGAGAGAGAGAGAGAGGCAGATGAAAAGTCTTCTTTATCGTGTTTGCGTTATACAGTACCAGTGTTTATTTACTATTCCGAGTTGGCTTGAAGAAAAACAAGGAGAATCTTGAGGAAAGTGGGCACAAGAGAGAGAGAGAGAGAGAGAGAGAGAGGAAAAAAAGAGGCACCGTTAACCTTTCCACCGCTCGTTTTCTCGTCGTTCAGCTATAGAGTGATTTATGGTATAAGCGACACCAAAGAACAGCTTTTCCCCGTCGCTTGCCGTACAACATCCCCTTTTGAAAAGCTCGACTACTTTTGGAGTGAAGAGGATGAGAGGGAGGAAGAGAGAGAAACTAGGTGACTTTTGGAAAACAGAAATAGACTCGATACCGAATAGACGACGAGCAGATCGTCGAGTCGATAAGGCGTGCGAGCACTCGTAGTTTTTGGGGTGTATCGATACGCGCTATACACTCCGAACGCGACGAGAAAGGAAAAGAGTGAGAAGAAAGGAGAGTGAGAGATTCGGAAGCTCAGTGCAGATGTCGACAGCTTCGATATCGCACGCTGTTGACGTACTGTATGCGAGTTTGGCTTGGACGTGGCTTTGTGAGAATTTTTAAAAGCGAAAAAGTGCGAGATTATTTTGCCGCTGATATAAGAAAAGAAGCGCGAATGTTTAATGTTAAACATTTCGCTTGCCGAAAGTTTCATGATCATAAAATTTTTTCACAAGGACGCAAGCGCGTAAATTTTATTTTTAGTTCCGCTCTCTTAAAAGTCTAAGATTAAGAGTTTATTTAATTTTTATTGCAATTCTTTTCAATATATTATACATTTCATTTGAAAAGTACAGGTTCACCATACGGGAAAGTAAATTTATTCGCGCTTTGTTGCATGAATATTTAAAACTATCATTTCAATAAATAATTTTTAAATTTTTACACGAGTTTGCATACTTATAAAAAAATTATTTATATTTACTGGAAACATTGGTCAATTAAAATTACGAGGAAAAATCCATTTTAATTTATATTTCCACGAAGTGAATTTTCTCTTCTATTATAAAACATTTAACTTGCTCTTTTATTTTTATTAATGTTTTTCGTAAAACGAATATTATTATTGAATAGCAGAAAAGCAATTTTGTTGATTGAAATCCGTTAATTTTAATGTTATATTAAAATGATAAATACGTTTTATAAAGAATTTTCCTTTAAAAAATATAATTTAATAAAAAAATGAGAGAAATAATAATAAAATACAAACGCAATTTCAAAGTTATCGTCATATTTACATTTTGAAATGATAACGAGTCTAATCTTAACTTTAATACAACCAAGTAGTTCATTAAACATTCAACGGGCGCGTCAAGTAGTATTACGGAAAATTTGGCGAATTAACGCGCGGGAGGGGGAGGGGGAGGAGAAAGGTATTCGAGTTCAAGAAGGCGCGAGGAAAATAATCAAACGGTTCACCAGCGCAGCGGCCAATTCAAAGCTTTTTACCCTTGGGGTGTACTCCGGCGTTCGCGGACATAAACCGAAACTCAAGTTTCCCTCAGCCCTTCCTCCGTTGCCCTCCGCTCGAGCTTTTGCCCGAGCAATTTAAAGGCCCGAATTGAACTCGACTTGCCTTCTTCTTCTTTTACACGCAGCTGTGAAATATAAGAGAGCCGCTCGCGCGTAGTTACGTAAAGAGCGCTTTCGACAGAAGAGAGAACGCTATTTCGTGCAGTGAAAAGGCCAAAAGTATGCGGGATAAGAGAAAGGACGCGAAGGGCGCGAACTAACTGATGTAAAGCTCCGAGTTACTCGCGAAAACGTTCTGAAAGCTGTAACGACTTTTCAGTGGCTCTCACCTCCAGCTGGAGAATTCGACTTCTCTCTTAAGGCCATTAAATTGTTTTCGGAGAATTGTAAGGTAGAACGGAGAAGTAGAAAAGTCGAATAATAGTGGGTGGTTATGCGTGAGGTACACGCGCTCGCTGCTCTTTCACGCGAGTTCGTTATATATCGTGCAGGGGCGTGCGCTCGCAATTATTGAAAACTTTCGCTGGGGCGACCGGCCGTTTATGCGACCGCTTTTCTCTACCGCATATACGTATGTATACGTAGGTCCTTATGACCATCCGATATGATGCGCAGTCGAGGATATCGTACGGGACAGTTTAAACTTTTGGGATATGGCAAGCTGTCGTCGTCGTCGTCGCAGCGCGCGTACACGCCGGCTGCCTTCGTAATTTAATTAGGCGCTATGCTAATGGTCAATCGCGTGGATATTCCAGCCATGGGTGACTCATTTTTCTACCATGTTTTACATAATCCAATGAATATAATACCTTGTTCGGGTTTAGAAGATTTATTAGACAAATGAATACGTGCATCCGTCGTTTTCATTTGAACCAATCATAATTTTACTATGAAAAGGAGTCTTTTCTTTTTCCTTTTAATCATTTAATTATTTATTTATTTATTTATTTATTTATTTATCTATTTATTTATTTATTTATTTTTAACATCGTTCAATGCTGTATACGAACGTCGAACGCTTCTCATTCCGTTTTAATGGCGCAGTTTTATTGAGATTAACTTTATTGGTTATTTCGTATGAAAATTAAATTTCCTGAAATTTATTAGGCTTTAAGTTATTAATTCTCATTACCCATCCAAGTTGAAACTGACTTTAAAAACTTTTTTTATAATACAAATATTGTGGCTAAATATTTTGGAAGGAATAAAAAATAAACGTGAATGTGTTATATAAAGTATTCAGTCCTTTCCATCAAAATAAATATAATAATTATTGATTTGAAATGATGCACAAATTTGTTTTTTAACTTTAATGTAATACAAAATATAATATTCATCGAAAATTTAAATATTCACACAACAATGCATATTTTAAATTTACTTTCAAATTTTATTGATCTATTGAATGGTTTTTAACATTTGTACAAAAAAGAATTTTGGAAAGAAAGTTATATAATTGAAATAATTTATGTAAAAGAATTGAATCTGCACGATAAAAGCTTTAATTATTAAAATTATTTACATTTCAAAATCATTTTTTATTATTTTTTTAAATTCTCAGATAATATGTAACTTTTAGTAATACATTTTAATATAATTTTTAAAATGAATTTTAAAATAAATTTCAATTTTACCAGTACCTATAAATTAGATTTTTGTTAATAATTAAATTATTTAATAAACGAATTATACGAGGTGCGGCAGAAAAGTAATGAGACTAGCAACACTGCAAGCAATTTGGCAACGCTGAGCTGTTGGCAGATCGCTTGCACGTGTATCAGTACCCTCCCATGGCTCAGGCGAGTTTCAACTCCTTCCGTTAAGTACGTGATTTTTGTGACTGCTATTAATGAAGTTGTGTTTTGGTTGTGCGTCATGCAAAATGGAACAAATAGATGCTCCATCATGACAACGCCCCATGTCACACTGCTCTCTCCGTCACAGAACTTTTGACCTCAAAAGGCATTTCTGTGGTTCTTCAGCCCCCCCCCCCCCCCCTATTCACCTGACCTCAGTCCCTGTGACTTTTTCCTTTTTCCTAAACTGAAAGAGTGTAACGGACATGTTGAAGACCATACCGGTTAAAGACTTCCAGCGCTGCTACCAAAAGTGGGAACAAAATTTTAAACAAAATTGTCTAATCCGTTTCATTTGATTATTAAATTATCTAAAAGAAAAAAGTTTAACACAGACATTTATGCGAAATGATTGCGACAGTCAACGGCACTCGAGAAAATATCAAGCTAAAAAAGCAAAATAAAATACGAGTATATCTTGCAAGAGGAGTAGAAAAAGAGTAATAAGAAGACATGAGCTTTTTCGAACTTGTTCTTTCAATTGCAAGAAATCGGCAAACCTATCTACTAAGATTGGCCAATTTCCGACCATCCGACATGAGTCCACCGAGGAAATTTGTCGTATCGTATCGATCGTCCTTCCTAAGAAACCAAAAGAAGAAATAAAAGAAAAGCATTGGCTTGGTGCAAGAGAAACAAGAACAAAAAAAAAAAAGGAAAAAGAATACAAAAACGGATAAACGATAGTAGGATAAGAAGATGATGAAATGACGGGCATTTGCTAGACGAGCTTCGAGAACGACATCTTGAGAGCTAGCAATCAATTTAAAAGTGCGTTTGCTAGCATTAAGTTTTCAAACGCAAAGTTTAAAGTTCATATGTGTTTTTGAAAATAATTGCAAAATTGATTTCAACACTTTTTCCCGCTTATTATAAATGCTTTCGACTTTAAAAATTTATAAATAGTTGAATAAGGAATAACTGTAAAATTATTATTTTTTACATCGTGGAAAATATTGCTCATTAATATTTTTAAAAAGCGCCAATCGACCCAATTTATTCAAGTTTTGTCAAAGCAATAATTAAAACGAACAAATGGAATAAACGTAAAAAAAGCATTTCAAAGATTTAAACTTTTAATTGGATATTATAATAATTTAAAAAGTCGCAATTAAATAAATTAAAGCGAAGGGGGAAAACATTTGAAAATCGTCGGATGCAGTGCCGCTAACGTAATTACCGAATTCAAATTTGTTTACACGTGTATGTACACTACAATCGAACGTTAACCCCTTTTGACGCTTTACCGCAACACAACCGGATTCGACGCATGAATTTCGGTATTCCGAATCCATATAAATTATCCTTCCTCAAATACGCGGCAAACAAATGCGGCAAGTTTATCGCTTACAAAAAAAAAAAAAAAAAACTCGCGTTCGTCAACTTCTCAGACTTTCCTTTAGTTCGCAAAGCCACGAGTCTTCGAAAGTTTTGATTCGTCCTTTCGCTTCCTTTCCGCGTGTAAGAACTTTTCCGCTTGCGTTCGCTATCTCGTAAACTCTATCTTTCTCTCCCTCTTCCTCTCTTTCGGGTAATCTGACACAAATCAGTAGGCATTTGCACGCAACCGACGCGGGCGCATTGATGTGTATTACGAACTGGAGCGAGTCCGTCGATTCCAAGGAAAGAATGAGTCTTCATGCGGATCTTGAAGACGTTTACGCGATGGATTATTTTCTTTTTTTCTTCTTTTTCTTCCTATCTCACAACCACGATTATCGCGGAGATGCCGCTTCGTGACACTTTGTTGTCGTCGACGTCGTCTTCGTTCCGCGGAGAAAAGGGAGAAAAAAAAATCTGGGTCGCGTCGAAGTGCTTTCAAACGATTGCGGAAAGCGAGAAAAGTTGTGGTGTATAGATGACGAGTAAAAGAAAAAAGGTTGAGAATACTTTGCGATTGAATTTTTTTTCTTTCTTTCTTTCTCTTCCTCTTTTCTTTTTTCATTATTCAGCTTTTTATTTTGTTCTTCGGATGTCTTTTGTTTCATTATGCAATTGAGTGAATGGTCTATATCAACTTTCATATTACGGAGTACATTCGGATTTTAATGGAAATGAAGAGATTTTTTGCCGTAATCATACATGTAAGTATACGTATAATTGTGTAATAAAACAACGGTACGATCAATAATTTTTTAAAGCAAGATAATTGAATAGATCGATTACGTACATAAAATTATACCCTAATGTAATTGGAAGCAATTTTTTCTCTTTATCATAATAATATATTTGCCAATTAACAGTTTTTTATATAGAAAAATAGAAATTAAATTTCACTTACTAAATGACTTTAATTTCATAGGTATCAGCTTCTATAAAAAAATTAAGAGATGAAAGCTAATACAAATTTTGATACATTTATCCTCGGAATTATTCACAATAATCGCACTTACGAGATAAAAATGTTCAATTAACACAAAACTAATTTTAATAAAACTCTTTTCGAATCTCTCCAACGCCTTTTAACCTTTGTAAAAAAGTATATTCAGGAACAGATAACAGTGTGTAAGACGACCTTCGCCAATACTTTTTATCCACTTTCATGGAATTCGTAAAACGCGTAATAAACCATAATAATCCATATGAACGTATAATATAATCTGAAATAAAAAAAAAACTGAATCGTAGAGTTTCCAGCACGGAGAAAATAAAAGAAGGAAATAAAAGCGAAACTCGTACGAGTAGGCATTTTTTGCAACCTCGATGAATTCTTCCCAATTTTTTTCCTCCATCATGATATTAAACGACAAAATATTTGTCCATTCTGAGCAGTTTACTCTCGGTGTGTGGAGAAAGAAAAGGAGCGCAATAGAGTGAAAGAGAGAGAGTGAGTGAGAGAGAGAGAGAGAGAGAGAGAGAGAGAGGGAGAAAGGGAGGGAGAAAGGGAGGGAGAAAGGGAGGGAGAAAGGGAGGAAAGGGGAGGTAAGGAAAGTAAAGTCTTCATAAAATTGCCCGTACGCACGTAAATCTGATGCGGGCGCGAGCTTGCGCGATTGTATTGCATCTATAAACGGTGTCGTATATGTCGCAGATAATAGAGTTAGTTTTACGTCACCGTGAACAAAGTTAATTTTCACGCTTGACGCTCGTCAAATTCACAGGGATAAATTGCCTTTGCTTCGAAAGAGACATGTATACACAGGCGAGCAAATAAATTTATATGTATGTATAAATATATATGTATATATTCTTTGTGCTTCAATATTCTCGCTTTCTCTCTCTCTCTCTCTCTCTCTCTCTCTCGGTCGGTGGTGGCTTCTCGTTATACGATGCTGCCTGCCATATAACTGGCCCTGAAAATTTTAAGGAAGATGATATAGGCGCGCTTGTACATCCCGCTCCGACATCTAAGGTTCAACGTGTACAGATTACGTAGGAGGGGGGGGGGGGGGGAGGGGGAGAAAAAGGTGAGATAGTTTGGTAGTCAAGTCTTTTTGGAAAAACGATTTTCCAATGGAGGGAAATATTTTCATTCGTCGCTCTGGGACGATGAACTTAATTAATTTCGCAAAGAGTGATTAACTTTAGACGAGCTTTACGTCAATTATCTTGTGCAAACATTTGCTTTACGAACACGTTTGTGCCGCTGGCTCTGCAAAAAATCATTTTCCTGACGTACGTTTTACCACTTCTCCCAAAAAAAAAAAAAAATTTTAAATCAACGTAAATATTTGATTTTATTCAATAAATTTGTAAATAAATATTCAATTAATATAAATATTCAATTAATTCAAATATTCAATAAATTTGTAAATTTTTAATTGCGATAATCATTTTATATAATATTTGATAAAATATTGTGTTTATTTAAATTCATTTGTCGTATCAACAGAGAAAGAAATATTCATATTCGGTAAATTAAAAAATAATGTGCGTGCGTATATATTGATTTAAATGACTAAAAGCGGGAATATTATTTGACAGACACCACAAAGGATTTAATGCTATATTAATTTCGTGCAATGTATTATTTCAAAAATATAAATTAAAACGGCCGAAAAAATCGCTAACAAAAATATAAAATTGCAAAATTAAAAATAAATTTTAAGTATAAAAATTTAATATTTTTTCTTCATTAGGCTTTTGCCGCTCAACAAAAAAGTCATAATATATTTTAATTAACAATATATTCATGGATAAAAGAACGCGTTAGATTGAAAAAATAAAAAAAACACTTTCCGAAGGTGAGCTCGTTAATGATTATAAATATTCATGTAACATAAAATAAATCAAATTTTTATGGACTAAAGATAAAAAAAAAATAAGACACAAAAGAGAATAGTTAAACCGATACGTAAAATTGCTTTCCTTATTTGTGCTCTCTTTCCCATATTGCTTATACGCGTCTCCTTTGTTACCTCGCGGCGTGCGACCTCAAAATATGACAAGAGACTGACTAGCATAAATATCGACGCGGTATTACTCATTTTCCCGGCGGCTAGTGAAATCACCTCAAGACGGACGATGGCATCGACAACAACGGCATCAAAGACGTATATAAACACAGAGGAAGTAATGAAAAAAAAAAAAAAAAAAAAAAAAGAAAGAAAGACAGAAAGAAAGAAAAAAAAAAACGAAGATTTAATGTCACAGCCCATAAAAATTTGATTGGCTCTCGCTTTCTATCTCCCCGTATAATAAAACACGTCCATATACGAAAAAAATATAATCTCCCTCACAAAGAATTTTTTTACGAGTCGCCGTGATATCTCGCTCGTATAAACACACGAGAGAGGCGCCGCGAGGAGAGTAAAGCTCTCGCGCGAGCCGCGCGATTTAACACCTCACCACCGGTTCCGTCTTGGCTCGTTTAAGCGCTAATTGGTGCCGAAGTCTCTCCTCCTCTTTCACCGTGAGTATATCGGTATATGTGCACACGTGTGCGTGTGTGAGACCGGCTAGTAGGTCGATTTGCGCGCTACGCGGCAGCGATACCTTTATTTTTTCTCTTACGCATCGTCGCGTCAATCGTGTCAAGGTTTTTTCCCCTCTCGCTTCGTTTACCGAGCGGTACGATTCGCATTGTAATTGTTTTTTTTTTTTTTTTATTTTGATCGAATGGTTCTTTGCCGGTGTATGTATTATAACGTCTGTAATGTATGTATTCTAACGTCGGCACGGTCCGCGATTGCTCGTTTGTTTGCTCTCTCTCTCTCTCTCTCTCCTCTCTCTCTCTTTCTTCCTCTCTCACTTTTTTCTTTCATTTCGATCGTAAAAGTTTAATTGCTGCTTCTTTTGATCGTAAGACGGACAAAGTCGGTATCTCGACGGGATAATAACGATGTAATGATCTTGCTTAGTACGCTTGTAATTATACCTAGGAGAAGTTAATGAGTAATTAGGAAAATTTTTAGGGAAATTTTGGTACAAAGTATGTTTGTTATTTCAACCGATCAATGTTTATTTGTTACGATATTTACTAATTTATTGGCAATGAACAATAATATTACAAAGAGTATGTCTTTGAAATTATTAATTACATATTTTTATTTAATCAACTGTTTTTCGTAATAATATTGCATTACGAGTGAATAAAACTTTCATTTGCAAAATGTTATTTTTTACAAGAATTTAAAGTTTATTTTCATATAAATCAATAAATGAATCGCCTGAAAAAATTATACAATAAGAAAAAAAAAAAAATAATTTAATAACCGTTCGGAAAGCACCGATATCCGTGCCCACGAACATATTGTTCGTGGATTATTATTAATTTTTTCTTTTTTTTGTTCTCAGCGCTATGCACGGTAAGTATTCGCGCAGACCGAATTCGACGTCGCAGAACGACAATTTGCCAATAACTTCCTTACACGCCTGAAGAGCGGCAGCTCTGTCTAACCGCCTCATTGTCGAACTGTATCGGCAGTGCGCGCACACACATACTCGTACATCTCGAGCTCATTGATTGCCTCGCTTACACGCGGCTTGCGATGATGCGCGTCTCTGTATTTGTATGTGTAAACATTGCTTCAAGGGCCGTAAAACGCGGAAGGCCCACCCAAAGCTCGATAGAGCGTAGACGGGGAATAGGATGCGCTTGGTCGGATGGCACGAATTCGTTTCGAGCTTCACTAGACCTTACTTCCTTTCGTCGATATCCCCGACGGATCATCGGGCCTCTTTGTACACACGCAGACACATATGCATGCACACACATACACACACACACAAACACACACAAACACATACACACACACGTATACGCGCTCCAGTCTCTTTCTCTCTTCTGTCTACGTATGTAGGAAGAGCACTGTGTCGGACTTGTACTTTCGTTGATTTGCTTTCTCCCTCTCCTTTCCAAGTCCGTCTGTTCTGCCACTCGTTCTCTCGTTCGCACGAGGGACAGCGAATCTCTTTCCTCATCCTTCTCTACCTCTTTATTCATTTATACGTATATACATCGTTTAGATTGATCGTTAAAAGTCGTTCGAGTTATCTGCTTGATTGTTCGAGAGACAGCACGATGAATATTATCGATCTCTCGACGGAATATTTTGGATAATTTTGCATTCAATTTCGTTTAGAATCGACACGTTGCTGGAAATACACTTCAATGTCGAGCAGCAAATTTTGACAGTAATGGTCAGCAACCGTAATTTTGAATGCGGTAGCATTGCACTAATGATTATTAGATTGATAGAAACTACCAAGAATAGACAGATTTGAATTAATTTAATAGATCGTTATAGTTCGAAATTGAGATAATGAACAGCTGGATTTTCATTAGAGTTGTCTTTTATTTTATTCTTCATTATTTTCCTGTTATGTACAACAATTATCAACCTACGCAATTAACTGATAAAACTTTTATTTCAGTTTTTTGTTTGACATTTACCATTATCTTATTAAAAGACTAATACATTTTATAAAAGTAAAGTAAATTTCAATATTAAAAAATAGATAATTTCTTTCAGCTACTATTAAATTTATGTATTGTGAGTTTCATATTGTAACTAAGAAATGATTAAATAAATTTTTATTCCATAATATTTTGTAGTTGATTAAAACTAATGTAAAAACAAATGAAAAATATTAATTTTAATGAACGAAAAGGTATTTTACAATCAACAAAAGAAAGAATAATTTTAAATATAATATTAATAACAGAATTAAGTTTATTTTCATTTTAAATATACTTCATAATTTAAAATAAAAAAAAAAAAAAAAATAAAAAAAATGCGAATGCATTTTCTCTATTAATTCAAGCTCCAATAATTTTCAAATTCAGTGAAAATCTCTCTTCGAAAGCATTCCTCTAATTAATTGAAAACGCTTACAGTAGCGCCATGAAATTAACCTCCATTTTCCAGCTGTAATTCCCACCAGCTATTTCAAGTAAGACCGCAACAACACACAGCAGCGCCGCTCGACGATTGACCTTTCACTGCTACCGCGACATTAGAGATCGCGCCGCCGCCAACGCCGCGAGCAACAAGACGATGCACCGCTAGAATGTATCCGAGGATGTCGATGTAATACGACGTACACACTCTCACACACACACACACACACACACAAAAATACGTACGCACATACGGATACGCAAATTATTGTCTCTATCTCCCTCTCTCTCTCTCTCTCTCTCTCTCTCTCTCTCTCTCTCTCTCTCGCTGAAGAGTCAGCTAGCCGGCTCAAGTATACGATTGTACTCCAAGCCTAATACCCATTTGACTCGCGTCATTAAACTTCATCCAGATGGCCTTTAGGGTGATCGGCATGATACATCCGTACGAATATTACACCACGTGTAAACGTCTGCCTCTTGCATATATACACGCGTGTAGGTGGGTATATATATGTGAAAACAACATCGACGAGAAGAAAGAAAAAGGGAGAGATAGAGGAAGGGAAGGAGGGAGGGAGAACGCGATTTCGATTATTTATCCGTGGCGCGACGTCCGCTCCCGCGGGTCTATATATCTGTCTCTTCTCCGTGCCGCGGCATCC